>CM076584.1:1104363645-1104963645 GCA_034641835.2 Pinus albicaulis
CTCATCCAATATTAAATACTTCACTAATTAGTCAAGGGGTAATCTACTTAACTGTATATTAAATATTAAAAGCACTCATATTAACACAAGAAAGTAATAATAGTATTTAATTTATAAAGTTATAATATAGGTATATTCTAAATTGGCATGTGAGACCCCCTTGTCTGTGGGACAATGGATGCCTTCATGCAATGATTTAACTATTTAATCCATGGAGGTATCCAAACCTTAATTTATTTTGGATTCAAACCTCTAACATTTAAAGGGGAAACACTTTAACACAATTCTAACAAGTAAATACAAACTTAATTTGTATATGTATCAAAGTTAGTCTTATAAGAGTTGCATGACATGCTTAATTTTGCACGAAATCAACAGAACTCGTGAAGGGTTGATCACAATAGGCATGTATGGTCGATTTTGATTATCATAGGTATGTTATTTTGGTTTCCCAATCCAAAAATTTCACATATTGTTACTATTGTTAAAGGTATGTCATGCTGGTTTACTTGTTCAACATCATGCACATTTGGTTGTGTTCATTAAAAGCATTTTAGTTCATTGAAAAAACCAATACTTTGTCAAGGTGGTCAACTTAGGTTGGTGATGTGTTAGATTGGTTATCAACATCTATTTTTTATTAATACTATCTTGGAGAAAACAAAATAACTTACAAATACAATTGCCTTTATTTTTTAAAAGCATCAAAACATTTATAACTTTCAAAAAAAAAAAATTTATTATATTCAAATAATATTTTTTTCACATTGGGCTTTTTCATTTGGAATTTCATTTTCCCGCCAAGAAGGATTGCCATGAAAATTCCCACAAAACACATTGATTCATAATTGGTACCGTTGTCGACCTCGGTACCTGCATCATCAACATAAATGCAAGCGAGGCCAATGGAACAAAGCTCTGGGTGTACTCCATCAAATGTACTAGAAGGGAATCTCTGTCAATTTAAATACCTATGCATCTCTTTTGTAGGCCTGTGGTGATGCCAAAGCACTAACACAAGGCTACACACAACATGGGGTTACCATTCCTGTCACCGAATTGGTTAGTATTGTACATTTGTCTCCACTTTTGGTTTCTATTCATTATTATATGGTCGTATCCATGCTGGGCTAGCTTTGATTAGCACCCTCTGAGGTTTTCTTAGGTTTACATGGAAGTTGGTTGTTATAATTACAAAATCCCAATTGATATTCATGGAGATCGCTGTTATTTTTATTTTTTTGCAGATCAGTTACAGGTTAAATATATTCTAATGCATGGCACTCTGTTAGAGTTTGGAATAATGGGAAAATTTAATTAAGTTTTGATTAAATTATGCATTCTCAAAGAATGTTTCTCAAGTTTTCTTGAATGTCGCATGTTTGCATTTTTTCTTTTAATGATTTCCTCCTAATGGGATTATATGTGGAAACCCCTGCTACTTTTATTTTGTTGGAGATTAGTTATATTCTTATGCATAACATTTTGTTAGAGTTTATGATGAAGGGAAATTTACTAGAGCTTTGATTAAATTATGCACTCTCTAAGAGATTTTCTCAAGATTTCTGGAATGTCTTATGTTTGGGATTTTTGTTTTAATGATTTTGTGGTAATGGGTTTTGCAATTTGGTCCTACGAAATGAAATCTTAAAGCGATGTTCTAAAAATTTGTTTGATAGAACTTGTTTACATGACATGATGTTGGTTTTAAGGTTGATTGGATGGTTTTTTTAAATTATGAAAATAGTTACTCTGAATCATTATTGTTATCATCTCAAATCACAACCAACGGAGTGGAAACTATTCAACTAGTAACAACACTTTGCTTGTTGAATTTACAACCAATTCTCCTCATGTCCTGAGCCTACCAAACTGATCTGATTTAGAAACACAAGTCCAACAGCTGTGAAATACCTTTGCTGAGTCAGGTGTTGGCAACTTGTAACATGAGTGAAAAGAAGTTGGTCCTACACCAATCATCCCTCCGGAATCTGTCTATGTATATTTTGGTTTACGGAGATTTATTAAATATTAAATTTGATCCCTAATCACTCCAATGGAGGAGGATGAGCATGCTCACTTCTTTTTCTAATAGATAAAGAGATCAAAACATCTTAACATATCATGATCACCACCTACCAGTGTCGTTCTCAGGCAGTAATAGAAGATTGAAGAACTAGGATTGTCTAATACACATCAAAATCAACTTACAGGCCGAAGTGAATCATTTTTCTGTACAGAAATAAGGTTGCAATAAAGTTCACGTTGCCAACAATTTGGCTAAAAGTATGCAGTTGTTGTTAGTCAAAGCTGCATCCAAAATATTTGACCATACTATAAATAGGATCTATTAGATGGAACAAAATTAGAATGCATTATGTAATGGTATCTTCAAGCAGATGGATTGTTTTTGCCAAAGATCCTTCCTCTTCTGTCAAGCCTTTTCAAAGAAGTAGACTCTCCGACATTATCCACAGTTCACCGAATGGTGCATGATGAAGATGAAGAAGCCACAAACAGGGTTATAGTAAAATAATAAGAACTCAAGCTATGAAGCCACCTAAAGACAATGTTACTATTTACACCTTTTGGAGCTGAAGCAAAGAAGATCACTAGGAGTGCTAGAAGTTTCAGCCACAAAATGCAGTTTCCTTAACAAATTTCCAAGACTACTCCAAAGGTTTTTTTTTAATGAGACTATCCAAATGATGCTTCTATAATCTTCAACAAGGATGTTCTAAAGGAAGTGCTTCAACAAACTTCAACAATACTGCTCCAAAGAATTCTGTGTGTCAAATCCAAATGTTGCTTCTAAAATGTTTAGAGACTGTTATAGATGATGACTTTGGGAGTGCTCCAAATAGTCTCTGAGTGATACGCCAAAAGAATTGTCTCAAGACTCCAAGTAACACGAAGTGCCTAAGTCCAATTTTTTGACGCTACTATAATCTGAATTTAGTTGTTACCCTAGTCAAAATTAAGATGCCTCAAAACTTCTTAATGTCAAGGCTTCTTAGCACTTTGAGTTGAAGGACACCTAGCATGGGAAAATATTTGAAAGGGGAGAGGCTTGAAGACTTAAGAGACTTAAATAGATATATCCAAGAGGAAAGTTGATATTAGATGTAAAAAGCACATGAGCTGGAAAAATAACTAGCCAAACGCCAAGACTCTTTCACCAACATGAGGTCAGAATTATACAAGATCATCTTGCAACTCTTGCAATTATGAAGCAAATTCATTTAGCTAGGTAATTGGTAAGAGGATAGGTTCACCGAAATGACTTCTTAGTTTCCAAGGTTTGACAACAAAGGAGGAGGCATTGAAGAAGCTACAAGCAACTGTCCAAGAGACCAAGCAAGCCCCGTTCAATGCCACTACAAAAGCTACCATCATGAGAAAACCAAGCATGATAAACTCACCTTCCAAGATCCTATCTCAATAGCCCCTTAGAGATTTCCAAAAGTTGAATAAAGACACTGGTTCCAAGTCATTGGGTCAAATGGTCTACGATGACCAAGGGTTGCTATGCAAGAAATGCCAAGGGTTTATGTTCTTTGTTATAGCTCAATAGAGGCTCAAGCATGAAGTCTAGGATTCAATTGATAAAAAGCAATCACCCATGCATTTTAAAAACATTCATCACCTCTCCAATGGTTTCCCAGGGACTACTTTTAAGACAATTTTTTTCCATTTTAAGGACTTCTTATTGAGATGCTTAAGGTCCCCCATGACCATCAAGTGACATATTTATCATTTAGTGATCCTATTTATCATTATCATTTTCCACTATCCTTGGACACCATAAATTAGTGATCCTATTTATATTTTTCCCATAAGTACTGTATTTATAAGTTAGGGATTTTATTTATCATTTTCCCACCATCCTTGGACACCATTTCCTGCAGCACCATTGAGTAAAAATTTCTAATCAATTGCATTTGACTCCAGAAGTGTCCCGTCATACTGTTGCACAATTATTCTTATGAAAACAAAAGAATTATTGCAAACTTCACAGAGCCTAGACAAAAAGACGGACGAACACTTGAAACCCATGTCTCAGTTTTTCAACATTTATAGAAATCAATACATAGTTTATCTATAAAATATGCTTGATATAAACATGAAAAGTAATTGAAGATATTATTATTTTTATAATACTCAAATTTTATTTCCCAGACCTCTTTTTTACCATATTTATTTTAAAGTAACATTTCCATCAAGTTCTCCTATGGTAGTCTGGCAGCTTTTCTTGCAATCATAACCGTTGATAGTTGATGAGTTTCCATGCCTATTAGTCGTTACTAAATAGTCATCTACTAAATATTATGAAGATACAAGGAATATTACAACTTTGACAAGAATATTTGACTTGTAATAGATACAGAATTTCATAACCAAATTAAATCACACAGGAGACAGACGGATTGTCTAATACTCATCAAAATCAACTTACAAGCCAAAGTGAATCATTTTTCTGTACAGGAACAAAGTTGTAGGAAAGTTTCAATTGCCAACAATTTGGTTAAAAGAATGAAGTTGTTTTTATTCAAAGCTGCATCTGAAATATTTTACCTTGCTATAAATAGGAGATATTAGATGGAACAAAATTAGAATGCATTATGTAACAGTATCTTCAGGTAGATGGATTGTTTTTGCCAGAGATCCTTCAGCTTTTTTCAAGCCTTTTCACAGAAGTAAACTCTACGACATTATCCACAGTTCACCGAATGGTGCATGATGAAGATGAAGAAGCCACAAACAGGGCTATAGTAAAATAATAAGAGCTCAAGCTCCGAAGCCACCTAAAGAGAGTGTTACCATTTACACCTTTTGGAGCTGAATCAAAGAAGATCGCTAGGAGTGTTGGAAGTTTCAGCTACAATGTACAGTTTCCTAAACAAATTTCCACTGAACTCCCACCTGCTCCACTTTCATTTCTAGCAATCTCCACTCGAAAAGAAATTAGGATTTTCACCAAATGCATATTTCAACCTTCCAGGAACACAGTGAAGAAACCAAGCTACACTTCCAGCATTTACATTATGGACATAAGCAGGATCAAGGACTATAGTAAACCAAAAATCTAGTAGATTGTGTGGACGATAGGAAAGAAGCCAGGGATAGGCCAATAGTACAATAGTAAAAAATCAAGCTGTGAAGCCACCTACAGAAGGTGTTACCGATTGCACCATATCAGAGATGAAGAAAAGAAGATTGAAAGTATTTTTGTAATGTTTCAGCCACAGCTTGTAGTCTTCCTTGACTAACATCCATTGAACTCCCACAAACTCCACTTCCACCTCCAAAAATTTTCACTGCTTTAGCTACTCTCTGTTTATAGCGCTCCCAACCCTCAATACAAGGCCCACTGGAACATCCACGATGACTACCTTCCATGCTTAAAAGAGACATGTTTAGATTTTCACCAAAAGAATATTTCAATCTTAAGGAAACACATTGAAGTAACCCACATGCACCGCTGGCAGCATCTACATGAGAAAAATAAGCAGGATCAAGGAAAAAAAGGAGCTCAAAATCCACTGCATTGTGGGCGATCATAATGACTGTTGCTCTTTCACATAGCACTGGCTGATTTATCTGAAAAATCCATATCTACATTGTCTAGAGACATTACTGCATAAGAATTCATCCGTAAGTGACTGTCTAAGAATAATTCAACACAGGGCCTTTCTGAGGGAACTGTATCAACACCCTGATCTTGAGCTATCCCTTGCTTCCATGCAATGAGCTTCAAAAATTCTCGAAGAACTCATATTGGCATCAATAACAAAGTGACAAAGGAAGTAATTTTAAATGCATCATATGGTTCCGATACAACTCGCCTGCTAAAAAAGTCACATAGTTCACCAATTTCCTAAGAGTTTAGTTCATCTTGGCTATTTGTTTGCTTTCGTGGTAGTGGTTGGTGTTGCTGGTGCACTAGTGTGTACAGGTTATAATTCTCCACAGTCAGACCTTGCACATGAAGTTGAATTGGAATTTTATTTTTTCCTCCTAAATCAGGAAAACTTACTTCATACTCATGGCCCCTGCTAAAAAAGTCACATAGTTCATCAATTTCCTGAAATTTTAGTTCATCTTGGCTATTTTTTTGCTTTCATTGTAGTGGTTGTCATTTTTGCTGCACTAGCGTGTATAGGTTATAATTCTCCACACTTATGCCTTGCATACGAAGTTGAATTGGAAGTTTATTTTGTCCTCCTAAATCAGGAAAACTTACTTCATACACATGGCCCCTGACATGAAAAATCAAAGCTGGATCATAGAATAAGTAATCAACCAATTCTCCATTTGCTTTCAAAGTCGAGTGCATAATGTCTAGTAACTGGTAAAATGACCATAGAATTCCAAGATACTTCACAATGCTGCATAAAACATTTTTAAGAGAAACAAGAGGGACCCAACCACCTCCATAACCACTATCATTCCCAAGTTAAACATAAATAGACCTCTCTTCATCCTCATCCACTGGCAGACTAGTTCCTGCAGTCTTAGGAAACTTAATCAAAGTCATTCCCGCTTTATGTGCAGCCAAACATTGTGTTTCCAACGCATTTTTTATGTTAGTTACTCTATTTAATATAGTGTCTCCCCTTCGGGTTAATGGCTTTGTTTGAGAAATTATGGGAGAAATGGTGCCTACTTCATTGGCACTCCCGACGGGAGACTGCCCAAAATTCATACTTGAATTATCTAAAGTTCCTGGGACCCCTAAATGTGGATTAAGATGAGTTTCCAGAGTATTTAATCTGGCATCAACATACCTCACGATAACTTGCTAAAATTTTGGATAGAGCATTGAGTCTCCTTCAGGAGCACCACCCTTAGGTGGTATAGCTAGCTGCAACCATACTCAATCAGTAGCAAATAAGCACATATCAACCTCAAAATTCTTTTGATAAATGATACGAATCCAATAGGGAATTTGTAATACAACAGAAACATCAGTAGGCAACAAGGAACTTGGCACTATGGCCGGCCCTCTACCTGTACTCGATACAATGGATCCATTTTGTGTATTCAGATTGCTACTAGCCCCACTACTAGGTGCTCCACCATATATACCCCCAGTAGCTTGAGGGTCAGAGGAAGATTCAGTGCTTTGAGCCAGCCCTTGAGACACCATCAATTTATTTGTTTAAGCAATTATTGGAAATCCTGGTGGTACTAAACTTAAGCCAGTGCTCTTCTTGTCCATCAAAGAATTAGGATGTCATCATGATCACTTCAAAGCTTAATTTAGAATATGAACTCCAACTACAACACGTATGCATAAAATAAAAACCTAATAAAAGACATGACATGAGCTTGCATAGTTAGTAAACCATGCTATAAAATTATTGTTAATCTATCAGTATCCTAGAGGACCATGTCTCTAATAAATATAGCTGGTTCTATCTTGGCTACATGGTCATATTTGGAGGTAGAGTATTTCCTATGAACATTAGTAAGCTTCCCTTCCCCTACCTTCTGATGATAATGCACCATCATCTTGGCAGATTCCCAAAGTTGCATTCAATACTTCCATTCCAACATGGAATTCTTTTCAGGGTACATTGTGCAGTATAAACTACAGCCGCAGCAAGCATGGAGTGTTGATATCTCAACATAGCGTACTCCACCAGGAAAAGATCCATGAAGAAAAAAGACAATCTCTCTGTCTCTTCATCAGATTGAGCTACCTTCAGCGATCTCTTCATGAAGACATAAGGATTTGGCATGGCCATATTGAATTGCAGAGTACTAAGTATCAATCTCTCCTTTTGTAAAACTTATCCTTTAGTGTACGCATTGTCAGAGATAAGAATGAAGTTATCAACCATAGGAACAGAGGCCTCCTCATACTTGCATGCCAAAAACATGTCGGTGACCCCTACAAGCATGTCGGTGACCCCTACAAGCATGCCAAAAGCATGTCAGTTACCCCTTAGGGTTCATAATATTTTGTTCAATCTGTTTATTTCCGAGGTTTATATATTTCCTGATTTATTTGGTTATAGGTTAGCATTACTACACTAGTGGAGTTTTCTAGCACTGGATCAAGTTTGATTCCCAACATTTTAGCCCATGAACATTGCACCTCTCTCACATACATGGGAATTCCCAGAGCGAAATCTCCCAAGTGTTTCATCATAGGAATTCCCGAAGTAACATGTCCCAAGTGTTTCATAGCAATACCCAAAGTGACAGATCCCAAGTGTTTTCTGCCCACACAAATTGGGCGGTTTCTGTTGAAGAAAAAAGATTTTATAGATTTCTAGGTACATTAACAAGAATGTTGAATTTTTTTTTTTTTTTTTACCAGAATGTGGAAAGAATTCTGATTTTTTAATTTATTTGGAAACGTCATTTTGCAGGGAATTATAAACCCCACAGTGCACACCACATTACCAAAAAGTAAAACATTTTCTTCTCCTGATAACCTGCTCACGCACTTTGCTCCTAGCCTAGTTGACATAATAAAATTTAGTGGGTTGAGAAAAATCCCGTGAGAATTGAATCATCAAGTTGATAAATGCTCTGGTCGTCATATTCAATTGTCGTATTCAAAATTCAAATCTAGACAACTTGTACTAGCAATGCATTAGCTCCAACGGAGTCCAACCTAGTTGAGGGAGAAGTAGCATTTTTTCACATGCTGGGGAAGAGATAGGAGGGAAATGAACCATTAACTCAAGTCTCAAAATATCCTAGCGAGAGGATTGGGAAAGAAGAACCATTTTCTACACAGATGAATTAGAGAAACTACAACACCATTTTGAAGATAAGAATGTGACTGGGTAAGAGAGAAAATGCTTGCCACAGTGGAAAAAGTTGGGGGAATACTGTAAATAGGGGTGAAATGAAGTACAAGTATCATTAAAAACCATCCAAAAATTACATAACCAAGACCCACGAGGGCCAGAGAGAGCAGAAACATCCTTTTGTGGTAACATGGGCTAGCCTACAACTCAAACAGAAATTGGTCGGATTTGGAGTTTCAATGTTTAGAGAGAATATTGAACTCCATCACCAGTTTGTGAATGTGACTAAGAATCCATATTAGTGGCATGTTTACTTGGAAACCAACATAAAGTTTACAACTAAACTAGGGGAATGGATGAACGAGATGGAGAAGTCTGGCCAGATTGATAGCAGAACGAAAATTAGAATCCGATGATGATGGTAGGGCCATCATTAGGCCCATTGGAATTAAAACTGGAAACTCCACTTGAGGCAGCATCTAAGGCACCTGCGTAATAGAAGGAGATTGGGTTTTTATTTGTAAATAATTTTTGTAACAGTTGTAACCTGGACCAAGAGTCATGGAATTTTGTGATGGTGAGTGTAAATGCCATAGCTAGTGTTAAAGGATTCAATTAGTTATCTAGATATGATAGTAGACATTATGAAAATGGTGGAGATAGGATGTAGAATGAAACGAAGATGGGCCGTGGATCCCTAATTTTTTAGAGTGAAAAGGTCTACGATAATAGAATGCCAAACATCTCTGACCAAAAAAGAAATGCATTAGATCTGATGTACAAATATGAATCTCTAATAAAAGGGTTTGGGCACCTTCAATCTACAAGCATGTCAATCTTAAACTAGATTTCTGCATAATTAAATGATCTAGTATAGCTCAGAGGGAAATACATGTAAGAAATTAATAACTTAATGAAACACTTTTTTTTCAATTGTTAGCTAAATGAAACACTCCAGGTCTTTGCAAAATATCTGCAAGACCTCAATTGCAGATATTGCAAAAGCTATCAATTGCATAAATACATGCCTATTTCAAACCTGTTGTACATGATACAGCCTAACATGTGAAAAAAAATAAGCCGCACTTTCAAAATGATAGAGAAGCTTACCGACACTATCCCCTTCCCTCGCTCTACACAATAAGAACAAAATGCATCGAATGCAATGGTACTTTAGTGGACTCCTATCTTATATATGTATTTCTATGAGCTCAGTTGAACCATTCATGGTTCAATTTGAACTTTTAATAACACTAGGAGCCACAGGAAAGCTTGTCATAGGCTATGGTGCCAACTCAGAACATGATAAAATTTTGTCCTAAAATATCACCAGAGGTAATAGAAAATATGTCAAGGACAGGCCAATTCTGATTAGAATATATAATATGATTCCGCACAACGTGTAATAATTACAAACGCTCTTACTATTTACAGCCTCACTCATATAAAATCTATAGTTTATCTTTATTATGTTTCAAGACAACCTCCCTACGGAGTTTTTCTTATAATGTTGAGAAGTAATGTTGAGAAGTCCAATGGCTGTTCAAAGGCTTTCTTTCCGCGGCTCCCTCAGGTACCAAAGAAGAGTCGCAGCATGCCATAAAAAACATCCAGCAAGGCAAATGTGAGTGTTATTAGCCTAATACACAAAATAGTATAATAAACCTACCCAGAACATGTACACACAATATAGGTGTGGAGCACAACTCCCAAAAATATCATAATTATGACTTACACAATATCTTCTAACACATTAGGAGAACTCCCAGAAAACCTAAATATATCTATAAATACAGATCAGAGGTCTTTGAGGTAGATAATGACTCTATTGACCTTTATAATAAATATCCTCACTCATTCCCCATGTCCAACATTCTACATACATATACCATTGACCACATTAGGGTCATACCATAGAGCATGTGAATTCTTTATTACATATACATTTGACCACAAAAATACTCCCATTAGGGTCATAAGAGTGAGCATGAGTATACTTTATCAAATAATTAGTATTCTTGATACTGCAGTATAAAGCATACAAGCCCACTGCTAACAGAACTAAACTTTTATATACTATTCATATGAAGAATCCAAGTTTCATCTTTGCTATGAACTTATGTGCATCAAATAAAACAAGCCTCCTAGTATAAAATACATGATATGCTCAGTTTTTAGTCAAGTTGCATGCATTCAAATACTATCTTCCCATACTTTGAATTAAAAGTCATGAGAAACATGAGATTCCAGGAAGATCAAAGAAAACAAATATTAAAAGCAGTTGAGGAAAGCAAGTCAGAGTATCTCAACAATTTTTAACCTTGGGAAAATCCATATAGAGAGAATTACAGTATATTGACTCAATGGTTAACAGTTTTACTTAATTATTGACTTCATACTTTGTAATCCATATTGTTGTAGATGATTCTTTTGGGTTAATCACATCATCAGATTAGGGTTGACGTTTCGAACCATCTAATGTGGTTCATCCTCAGGAAAAATTTTGAACTATCGTTAGATTTTCTTTGTTTCTTAGTAAGGATTAACTCAGAAACACTTTAATAGTCAACTGTTCGAGCACTAGCTTGTATATTTAAAGATCAATTAACATAACTAGTAGAAGATAGCAGAAGGTCTCTAAGTTTGGCATATATTTTTCCTTTTACACATCTTACTAGGGAACATGCTAGAAAAGATAGCTGTTGGTAACTGTAATTAATCCAAATATAATTCATTTGATTCCAACCTTTGAAGCTAGACTAATATGCATATGATTCTTGTAATTATGTTCAGACAAAATCATTGCTCAGTAGTGATGCAATCAAAGGCAACGTTGGAAGGTAAGCTTCTTAATGTCTATGGTTCTACAAGAACCTTCTAGGGACTCAACTAAGAATTAGATGTTCTGTAAGATAGAGAATTGGAACTGGAAAAATTAAAGTATTCCATCGTAGAACAAAATAAAAAGCCTACACATTAAGAGTTCTCTAGTTTCCACAGTCACAGTTTACATCATGAATCTGATTGAAGCCAAAAGATGTGCATGCTCAATAACTTTGCTCCTTCTGATAATAGACACCAGAACAAATACGATCCTCCAAGCAACATTGTTTGGCATAAAAAAATTCCTTGGTTACTTATTACAATAGTAGACACCATGACAAATTTAAACTGATATGCAAATACTAGAACAAATTTGGAAGAAACAAGAACTCATTTATACAATATAATTCTACATTGTTGAGACTTTTTTTTGCTACAACCGTGACTTGACACTGATCAAAAGGTATGTAATTCACGCGCATATTTTAGGCAATGTAAGTATCACTGTGGGATCTTTGTGAGACATAATAGAAATTTGGTCAAACTTTGCTAAAATTTTGCAACTCTTCAAGATGTCAGAATACATGAAAAAATAATTATCAAAAGGACTCATTTATCTTGTATGTAGAAGATTTTTCTAGTAGTAGCTCTACAACGCCTCTTTCTGGCTGATGACAGCCATCAAGACCTTTCTAACAGTCAAAATTTAAGTATTTGCATCAGCCTCTATAGCATTATTATATGTTCTTATCCATGGTATCTAATATTCTTTCAAATGGTTTCAAAATTTAAGAAACATCATGTGGACGTTATTAATTTTCGATTGATTAATATTTATTATGGCACAAATTGATCAGGACTTTGACTTTAAAAGGCACATAAATCCACCTTTACCTTTGCAGTTGCACGTTTTTCTTTTCTAACAGAGATTAATGAATTCTTAAAATAATGCTTGATTTCTGGCCAGCGACCTCATCAAAGAAAATTGGTGTGATTTCTCCCAATATTTCAAATATTATTGCTTTTAGAAAAATGGAAGTGAAAATCTGAAAGCGAGCAAAGGAATCGAGAGCTTACTGAGAGGCTCTTATAGTTTAAATTTGCAGCATCTCCAAGCATATTGAAGGTAGTTTGGCACCCTATGTGAATTTCATTAATTTCAAGTTGTAGTCATTCTCAAGCAATGAGATTCCCCAAATATTAGCATTGAGGGGCTTGTTTTTATATGTTGAACACCAAAGACACTAGAGATTTCTAGAGTTAATTACTATGAATACATTATATTTTTCTACATTAACAATAATTGTGCTCTCACAATAAAACTAAGTTGTTTCATTTGCAGAGGCTTCAAATTGATGCTTTCTTACCAGTATTACATGGATAAGTCATTATTATTCTAGTGCACCTTTGTTTTGTATGTGTAAATCTAGGTGAATTGTTTTCTTAGATCAACTAGTTTAGTAGTTTATATTCTTTGGTACATACATTGTTTGAATTTTATTTTTGGGCACCTGATAGCTTTAGTTATTTCCTTTTCTTATATTAAATATTATGCTCAACATGTTATCGACGAAAAATGGAAAATTCCAATCAATAGACATTTTTTTGTTGTAGAGAACCAAGGAATTGGACATTCCTGAATTGCTAGAACAATTGCCACCTTTGAAGCAATATATTTATCGTCTAATGGGGTGTCAGGAATTACATAGGAGCCACCTTTGAAGCAATATCTTTATCGTCTAATGGGGTGTTAGGTATTACATAGGAGCCACCATTGTTGAATGAACAGTAACTCTGAATTTCTAGGTTGGATACTTATTATATGTTCTTTAGACTTTTTGAGTTATATGTCATTTCAGTGTGTTTTTGGATTGAAAGCACTACATAATTTTGTATGGGTGAGCTCATGTAATTATCTAATTATTTGCAACCAGAAAGGGCAACTATATCACGTGATAGAGTATGCACTCAAAGCGGTTTGTAGAATCTTCACTCTTTGGTGGTTAAAATTCCTTTGTTGTATTGCATGAAGAAAGAGGTTTCACTTGCTAAAGTTGATGTTGTACTTTATGATGGGGATACTTATTTGTCTTTTGTACAATGTTGCAGGTTTCATGGGAGAGCATTAAAATTTATACTGCAATTAATGATGCCACCATCAACCTTGTTGAAATGGTAGATAATGTTATGGTTTAGTATGTTCAATTAGCATCTTACTCATCCCTAATCTATAGCTACTGATGACTGAAACTGTTTACTTGCATTTATTTGAAATGCAATGCCATGATGCTATTAAGGCTCTTCATATCTATAGGCGAGCTGGTAAATAGGTATAGTTGGAAACCTACTATTCCAGAAGTGTTTTAATTGATGTCTTTAGTTTCAAACCTTGTCAAAATAGTGGATATACCAGTATTTTTTTGTTTTTTTAGGATGATTGTGATCCAGCATTACTTTTTTCCAAAAAAAAATGCTTTAGACTGAGATAGATGAGGCTATGGTTCATGACCTAGATTTCCTTATGTTCCTTTGGGTAAAGGCATGTGGTACAATTGTCTACATCCTAAATAGGTTTCCTCTCTAGGTATTGAAGGACAAACCACCAAAGGAAGCTTTCATTAGTGAGAAATCCTAGGTATCACACTTTTTGTGTTGTTGTCCTATATATATTCATATTTTTTAGGAGAAATGAACTAAATTGAAACACTCCAATTTGAAGGGTGTTTTTGTTGGATATAATGAGTCTTGCAAGGCCTATGGAGTCTACATTCTGTTACATTGGAAAATAATAGTGGATTGAGATGTGAACCTTGTGATGATGCATGGTCCCTCAAGGTCTCAGGAGCCTTTTAGTAGAGGTTTAGGAGGGAGAAACCTTTTCTGTCCTAATGATGATTAGCAAGGTTTTGGAGGTGGAAGTGATGCTTTAGTATTTTTTGGTTCAATAAGGCAGCCTAGGTGGTACTAAACAGTAGGATGCATAGGAGCATGTTGGATCTCCAAAGCCATCCTTTGTAGCGAGTTATCTTTCTAAAAAGTTTCTGAATTATGTTTCACCGATGTTTTCCATCATTTTTGTAGAGCCTTTTAGTTATGGGGAGGTAGTTGGTTAGCAGGTATGACAGAATGTTGTGGTGGACATGGACAAATCTATACTGAAGAATGATGTTTGGGAGATTGTGCCAACACAAGTGGGGTAGTTTGTGATTTATTCTAGGTGGATGTTTGAGGTGAAGCTTGCAGTAGATAAAAAAGTACAAAGGTTATGTTCATAGTGAGAGTATTTTCTAGAGAGGATTTGACTATAAGGACACATTTACTCTAGTTGCTAGTGTACTTACATCAGGTTCGTTAATGTCTTTAGCATCAATTCTTGGTTGGCATTGATATCAAATGGAAGTAAGAACATTGTTTCTTAATGGTCTAATCAAGGAGGAAATATAGATCAATCACAACTCTATAATGAAGAATGTTGTTTGTGAGATTGTGCCAACACAAGTGGGGAAGTTTGTGAATTATTATATAGGGGTGTTTGAGGTGAAGCTTGCAGTAGATACCATAAAAATGTACTATGGTTCAGTTCACAGTGAGAATATTCTCTAGAGAGGAGTTGACTATGAGGATGCCTTTAGGATTTAATCTAGTTGCTAGTGTACTTGCATCAGGTTCATCATATCTTTAGCATCAATTTTTGGTTGGAATTTATATCAAATGGATGTAAAAAAATTGTTTCATAATGGTCTAATCGAGGAGGCAATATACATCAAATCAATTGAGAGGGTTTCAGGTGCGTGGGTGAGAGATCCATGTATGCAAATTGAAGGAGGACTTTTATGGGATGAAGTTGGCATCACATGCTCAGTACTCTAATATTGAAGAATAATTGGTAGGTTCAAGATTTACTATAACTATTTCAAATACTAATCTTTATTATTTATTTGGTAAATTCAATGTGCTTGTTTGTTTGAGATCCTAGGGAAGTTTTCAACCTAGGATTTCAACAAATTATTTTTCGGACAATGATACCAAGATTCATCCAATACAAATGAATGAAGTCTTCAGTAAATAACATTGATATCTCAACATTACAGTAAATAATACGATAGCTCAACCATGCAACAAAATTTCATAGTACCACTATATTCTCCAGATTTAATAGTTTAGTATAGTTTCACACAGTTGCAATATAATTTCGTATTGGACAAAGCTGTATTCTAACCAGAAATCCATAGACCTGAATAAACCTTTGTGAATTCTAATCAGGGCTAGTATCCAAATGGTTTCAGGGGTCAAGATGGAGGATAAAACTCTTCTTCTTCCTTGGAATTCCTTAAGTAAATTCTCCGAGAATCTATACAATACCACTGCATCGTATTAAAGAGTCTTGGATTTGCTTCAACCCTAAATCAATTCCTCTATACTTGCCTCAGATAGCCACTTTGAGCTTTATATAGGAGTAGGAAATTTATTCAGAAGTTAAGACCTATTGTAGAGCACAAATAATCCCTGAGTGGCCTGAGGAAGGGGGTTGGCTGGGATTAGCCTCTTTTGATGCTAAAAAAATTCAGATTAATTTGCCCCAAAATAATTACATAAATAACTAGTCTCAGGGTTTTGTTTTCCTAAGAATTGTGATAATATCTAGCCTTAGATCATTATGCTTCTGGGATGGGAAAAATTTCCACAATCATGTTTTACAGATTCATTACATGTTTTTTTGCCACCATCTACATGCAACTGAATGTTGTTTTCAGTTATTTCCTTTTCAATATCCAATGAATTTTTTTCATCCTTAAGCCAGGAGGATATTGAGATTGGATCAAGTGTTCCACATACACGTCTTTGCTTCTTCTTTGATTCTACATCATCAAAATCATACACATATTTTATGGGTGATCCTTCATAGTATTGCACCTTTATTCTTGGTCTCTGCATTTGTCCAGTAGTACCATGTTTTTTTATACACCTTCCTTTTGGTAACTTTTTCCAGAAAATATTAGTAGGTATCTTCTTTGCTGTCAATTGGTTGTCTGACTCACTAAGCAGTGGGACACCTTTTCCATACCTTCCTTCCCATGGAACTTTTGCAATAATACCATTCTCTGGTGTATTATCAATCTTAGATATGTCACATGCATAGGTTAACATGTCATGAGATTAAGACTTCAAGTTTTCATTTCTAGAAACAGATGTCAATTTGAAATCAAGATATGTTAACCAGACTTTAGCACAGTGAAAGCAGGTCACCATCTGCCATTTTCTATCTCAGCCCAAACAATCATCTTTGATTTAGAATCATTTCTTATGTTATTCTCATCTGACTCATAATCTCCATTAGCAGATTCTTTCCCCACTCCTACATTTCCACATATATCAGCAGAAGATTAATTTCTTTGAAAACAAGCACGTGATTCCACATGGTCATCAACATTTTTATTTGGTTCAATGTCTATGCAGGAATCAGAAATACCCTATTTAGTTTCCTCCTATGAAGCGGCACAAGTAGCATTCAAAGCATGACATGCATTGTCATCACACACTAGAAAATTTGGCAGAAATTCTGACAGCCAATTCGTCGCTATTCCGACACATAGTCATTGCAAGAGCGACAGTTCGAGGGCCGGCAAAATGTGGTTTACCATACCGTCATAGTTTTGACGCAATTAAAAAGTGTCGCACTATCGACACTTTTTCCGTCGCTTCCAAACAAGCGTCACTCTTTTGATGTTTCCCAATCCGTCGCACTTCCGACCTTTGTAAAATTTCACACTTCCGATGAAATGTGGTCCGATGTTTTGAACGTCGCTCTTCCGACGTTTGTAAACTGTCACAATTACGACGAAATGTGGTCTGATGTTTTGAACGTCTCTCTTCCGACGTTTGTAAATTGTCACAATTCCGACACAATGTGGTCCAACGTTTTGGACGTCGCTCTTCCGATGGTTGTAAACTGTCACAATTCTGACGAAATGTGGTCCGAAGTTTTGGACATCGCTCTTCCGACGTTTGTAAATTGTCGCAATTCCGACGAAATGTGGTCCGACGTTTTGAACGTTGCTTGTCCGACGTTTTTATACTGTGGCTCTTTTGACGTTTCTAATCTGTCGTAATTCCAACGCTTACAAGGCGTCGGTATAGCGATGGAAGGTTCAATGTAAAAAGAAAAAACATTGTTTTGAATATATTATATGAAGTAAAACAGTCCATGAAGTCATTACATTTTCACATCTGAAGATTGGAACCCAAATATCCATCCAGAAAAGTGGAAGTCCCACCCCAGACGGTGATAGAAAAATACTCCATGTCACATATAGGGACTTGATATAAAACCCTGTAACGGTCCACATGGAGATTATCGACAAATCTGAGAAAGCATCCAAATATTCCCGAGGCATCTATAAGAAAGTGAAATAGCAGTATGTAGAATAGTAAAACAACAGCTAGAGTACCGACGTCCATTGTTCCAAATACAAATTAAAGTACCCAAAATCCTTGAACAGAGAAAAACGCTAATCATGTGAGGAGTGTGATATGTCCAAAATATAAAAAGACCATCAGACCATATCAATAAACCAACAACATAGACCAGCATAGCTAGTTTTGAAGGTAGAGTGATAAACATTAATCATTTTTTTTTCACAAGAGAAAAAACGTTCTTTTGAATATATTATATGAAGTAAAACAGTCCATGAAGTCATTACATTTTCACATTTGAATATTGGAACCCAAATATCCATCCGGAAAAGTGGAAGTCCCACCCCAGACAGTGATAGAAAAATACCCCATGTCACATACAGGGACTTGATATAAAACCCAGTAACGATCCACATGGAGATTATCGACAAATCTGAGAAAGCATCCAAATATGCCCGAGGCATCTATAAGAAAGTGAAATAGCAGTATGTAGAATAGTAAAACAACAGATAGAGTACCGACGTCCATTTTTCCAAATACAAATTAAAGTACCCAAAATCCTTGAACAGAGAAAAATGCTAATCATGTGAGGAGTGTGATATGTCCAAAATATAAAAATACCATCAGACCATATCAATAAACCAGCAACATAGACCAGCATCGCTAGTTTTGAAGGCAGAGTGATAAACATTAATCATTTTTTTTTCACAAGAGAAAAAAATTTGTTTTGAATATATTATATGAAGTAAAACAGTCCATGAAGTCATTACATTTTCACATCTGAAGATTGGAACCCAAATATCCATCCAGAAAAGTGGAAGTCCCACCCTAGATAGTGATAGAAAAATACCCCATGTCACATACAGGGACTTGATATAAAACCCAGTAACGGTCCACATGGAGATTATCGACAAATCTGAGAAAACATCCAAATATGCCCGAGGCATCTATAAGAAAGTGAAATAGCAGTATGTAGAATAGTAAAACAACAGATAGAGTACCGACGTCCATTGTTCCAAATACAAATTAAAGTACCCAAAATCCTTGAACAGAGAAAAACGCTAATCATGTGAGGAGTGTGATATGTCCCAAATATAAAAAGACCATGAAACCATATCAATAAACTAGCAACATAGACCAGCATTGCTAGTTTTGAAGGCAGAGTGATAAACATTAATCATTTTTTTTTTCATAAGAGAAAAAACGTTGTTTTGAATATATTATATGAAGTAAAACAGTCCATGAAGTCATTACATTTTCACATATGAAGATTTGAACCCAAATATCCATCCAGAAAAGTGGAAGTCCCACCCCAGACAATGATAGAAAAATACCCCATGTCACATACAGGGACATGATATAAAACCCAGGAACGGTCCACATGGAGATTATCGACAATCTGAGAAAGCATCCAAATATGCCCGAGGCATCTATAAGAAAGTGAAATAGCAGTATGTAGAATAGTAAAGCAACAGATAGAGTACCGACGTCCATTGTTCCAAATACAAATTAAAGTACCCAAAATCCTTGAACAGAGAAAAACGCTAATCATGTGAAGAGTGTGATAACCATCAACAGAAACCCAGGCTCGCTTGTAAGATCAGGCTCTCTTGATTCCAAAATTGGTAACCATCTGTTGCATCCGAGATGTAAGGTTCAGGCTCGCTTTTTTCCATTAGTAGCCTGCTACAACATCCACCCTGTTCATAGAAAAAAGGTTCCTGTAGATATATAGAGAAAGAGTATAATACGTAGACCATATAAACATGGCTATGTATTTCAAAAAACAGGTTTAAAATAGAAATAGGGGAACATTTTTTTTTCTAAGCAAAGTTAATCTATTAACAGTGGGAACAAAATTACACCGAAGTCAAAATCATTGCCCAAACTCATGGCAAATTTGTCATCAAAAAATCAAAAAATTAAGAAAACTGCCCTCATACGGGGAAACCAGTCTTGAACGTTTAATTTACAAAATTCAAAAATATTACAAAGGTTGAGCACAGTAAAATAATCTAAAAGTAGCCCAATTAAGTGGGCCGCGAAGCAAGAAAAACAAATTAACCAAACTACTCCTCCGGCTCCTCGACGATTCGGCACCATCCTTCGGAAGGTCCAGGATCGCTAGGTGCTACCTCCACATTCATGCCACGGCTCCCTTCCTGAAGGCCCGAATGCTGGCTGGATTTTTCCGAGCTTAGACCCACCGGACGGGTGCATTCTTCCTCCGTTTGGGCCTCCTCGCGGAAAACCACAGTGACTGAAGTTGTAATTCGTGGGCGGTTGAGAGAGAAATTAAAGGAAAATTGCACAGTGCGCGTCGTGGGAGAAGGTGAAATAGAGGTGGGGAAACAAGGAGCAAGGGAATCCATATGGTGGCCAAATCCTACAACCCAACCCCGCCCACTCCTAGTATTTGGATAGTGACCTGCATAATAATCACTGGACTGCCTGGAAGACAACTCGGTTGAGGGGCTAGAGGGAGCGTGCAGGAGTTGACCTCTAGTGCTCCCCCTGCGGCAACACATCCTTTGACGCACATGAGGCATGGGTGCAGTCTCACTAGCAGTGGGAACAAGAGGAGACAGAGAAGTAGAATTCCAAGAAACAGAGGAAGACAGAAAAGGACCATACCGAGAGAAATGAAGATATGCAACAAGGTCTACGTAGCAGTTCAGCTGGCCACTTCTCCTTCTCGTCATAGTGAGTAGGCAGTGTAACCCAGCAACCGGCTCGTCTGAAAAACCATAGTGAAATGCCATTTTATTGACATGACTGCAATGCAATCGAAGGACGCCCATCAAATTAATCTCTGATCATTAATGAGAGTCGAAGGCCAGATCATATTGGAGCATGCAGAATTGCTCACAGGAGTGGAGGTCCGATCTTGAACAGTGTTAAAACTTAATGCGATTAGATGTGAAAACCTTGGAACTTATTTGAACAGCGTTAAAACTTAATGCGATTGATATGAAATCGCCACATCCATGTCCCATCGCCTTAAACGCCATTGAATGCACCCGCAGCCGGGAGCAGGGTAAGTTCTGATTGAGGACACATGGCATAAATTGATTGGAGTGGATCTTTATTTGGGCCGCTCACGCAGTGGAAATCTGGACCCGAAAAATATTAGGGCGAATTTGATAAGAAATTCGCGTCACAACTCTCCCTCCATACGCCAACCCAACTTCGGACCCGAAAAAGATTAGGGCAGAATTCATTTGGTTTTCGCGTCACAAAATTGGCCGACATCAGAAGGCTATTTTGGAACGCGAATTTGGTTTGAATTATGGTTTATCGCCGTTTGAAGTCTGGCGGGATCGACTTAAGAACAATTTTGTTTGATCTCATCTTATAAAATTTGTGTTGGTTTTCATTGATAATACACATATTTATAATAAATCATGGGAATACCACACTAGTAAACATGTGGAAAAGTTATATAAATTATTGAGAACAATCATTTTTATGTAAAAATATCCAAATGTGCTTTTGGGAAATAAGAATTCGAGTATTTAGTTCATATTGTTTTAAAGGAAGGAGTGAAGTTGGAGCCTCAAAAGATGCAAGCTATTACAAAATGACCTATTCCTAAGAAAATCAAGGTTCTTAGAATATTTTTAGACTTACATGATATTATTGATAATTTGTTAAGAATTATGCATGCATTTCAAGTCCACTCACATATCTCTTGAAGAAAATATCATTTATATGGAATGATGAGGCTACTTTGGCATTCTCTCTTTTAATGGATGCCATGTCTTCTACACCGACATCGGTTGCACCTACTTTTGGTAAAAAATTCATAGTAGAGTGTGAGGCACTAGGAAAAGGAATTTACGTAACATTAACACAATAAGGGATATCATTGGCTTTTAAAAGCAAGGAATTCAAAGAAAATATTTGGTGAAATCTACGTATGAAAAATAAATGGAAGCAATATTACATGCAATAAAAAATGGGGATAGTATATCACCGGGAGGTACTTTAAAGTCAAGATATACCATGATAGCATAAAGTATTTTTTGAAGCTATCGATTTCATTGGAAGATTAACAAAAATGAGGAGAAAAAATGCAAAGTTTTAATTTTGAGATAATCTGCAAAAAGGGTAAGGAAAATTTAGTACATGATGCTCTTTCTAAATAGAAGAGGCCTCAAATTTATATCCAATTACATTTTCTATTCCTAGGTGGCTAGAAGAAGCTTGCCATAATGGAAAAATGACAATAGTACTAAACAAAAACTGAAATTTATAAAGGATGGGATGAACTCTATGGAGCATTGGGAGTGAAAGAGAGATATACTTTGGTGCAAATGTAGAATATTTTTATGCACGCAAGCATATTTGAATATACAAATATTAAGGGAGTCCCATGTCTCTCTGATGGTAGGACACAAGGTTCCTTAAAACATCTCAAAGGATCAAAAAATATATTTTTGGAAGGAATGAAGAAAGATATTCAAAATTTTGTAAGAGAAGGTCAGTTTGCATAATAAATAAAAGAGAGATAGTAAAATCTCTAGGGTTACTTCAACCATTCCACATACATATTCAAAGACTAGAAGATATATCAATAGACTTTATTACAGGGTTACTGAAATATAAAGGTAAGTATTACATTTTTGTGGTCATTTATATAGACAAATTTTGTAGATTTTTTGTAGAGCTCAAAGTACATAAACAACAAGCCAAGTGGTAGAAGTGTTCGTGAAATAAATTCATAGTCTTCATGGTTTTCCTAAAGTAATAGTAACAAGAAACTTTTGGAAATAATTATTTAATATGAGTGGAGAAACACTAGCTGCCATGAGTTCTACATATCAAACACAATCAAATGGTCAAACAAAATAGTTAACAAATGTTTTTAAGGTTATCTACAATGTTACTCTTTAGAAAATAAATCTTAATGGATGAAGTGGGTTCCTCAAGGAAGAATGGTAATATGATACTATCATACTACCTATCACACATCTACTAAAATTTCCCCATTTAAGGTCCTTTATGGATATCCAACTCCTAGTATCTCATACTTTTTGCAAGATAAGTCCAAAGTATAGGAAACATAGTCACATATGGAAAATACTAAAGAAACTTTGAAAATTATTATGGAAAACCTTCCATAATGAAAAGCTTTAAAAAAAAAACTTTTCAATTGACCACAATAAATTATTTTTACATTTCATTTTCAGAAAGACAAAACCATCAATCTTTATATTAATAAAATACTGTTACATATACAACAATGAAGAAGACTCCATCTTTCATTGCTTAAATATCTCATTGGCAATGTCAACATAAGTCTTGAAGACACTATTATAAGAGTTTGGATACATACCACCGGGATATAGGAGATTCTTATGTGTCAGATTGTGTAATGCAATTTTGACTTTGCCTCACAAGGAGCAGTAGCATGGAGGTCTGGATTTTTCTTATAGAACTTTATTATTATTATTTGAAACGTTTTTTATAGATATGAATACAACAATGAAATTATGAGCATTGTGGTAAATTAGTCAAGCTCATGATGCCAAACCATGATGATGTAAGTTTGGAATTTAACATTTTTACATGTTAAAGACAAATAGTCAAAATCACTGACAACTTAGTATGCCATAATTAATAATCATTCCCTGTTCACTTTTGTTAATAGGTTTATGTCAGAAGATGATGCAGGGGCATTACGCACTAGCCAGCAATGTAGGAGGTTTTGTCCACATGTTGTGGCTAGGAAGGTTCGAAAACATTTGAGTTGTAACAGCTAGGTGTCAATACCTCAGCTGATTGTATTACTTAGACTACTTAGAGTTGTAGGAGTCGAACAGTTTCAGTTAGTTGAATTATTATAATTAGACCTTTTGATTTCTAGAATGGTCCTCTCAGAGGAACCGAAGAGCCATATGTTATGTATATAAATTGTAATTCCTTGGATGAATAAAAGTAGAGAGGGAAGAGGAGAGTAGAGAGGGGATTTCTGCAATAAACCTGTGTGTGTGAACAATTGTTTCCAGTTAAATGATTTCCAAGCTTATTTGCCATTGAATTATCTTGAACTACTAATTTTGAAGAATTGTTTAATTGTGAGGCGATTGGGTACTGATAATTCCATTCTTTTGTCTTTGAATTCCCGTAAATTGTTGGATAACCCTATGAACTCACGCCACCCGAAGGCGAGGTCTGTGTAGAGAACCGGGGCCATGAACACTGTTCAAATATAGAAATCCCGCTTAATAAAGAGACAAATTTGTTGTGCTTTTGGAACTTGACTCGAGGATTGGACATGAGTTAACAAACCAAAGGATAGCGGAACCAGACTTGCACCCGTGGTCAATCCCTGTACCAAAACCACGAGCGGAATCACAAAAGCGGGTTTCCCATATCGCACCGCTTTTGCGGAGTAGGTGGTATTTCCTATTCGTGAGCGATTCCATAGGGAATGCGACACGTGGAAAATTGACCTCCGGAAAACCACCATTTAACCCGCTCCATCACATGTTAAAGCTCGACGTTGGAAGCCGAGCGGAATTGCCAAGAGTCATTGATTTGGAGAAGGGCCATCAGATGGTGGTCGCACGTTGAACTTGCCCGGAGGTTAACTAAGGTGTGCAGAGGATAGCCAGGTACGATACGAGTGTTTGATTGGTTATTGATATATATAGGCAGGGCCGGAGTATAATGAAATTGTTTAATTAAACGATTGGTGGATAATTAGCATAAGTCTGGAGCGTGATTGTTGTAAGGCTGGGTGGTGAAATATAAAGCCAAAAGTTCATTACAAGTTATTTATTTAAAAATAAACATGGAGTATAAATACAAAGTGTTGAAAGTTAAACATAGGTTATAAGGCTTGGAGATAATATAAAATTGAGAATATAAATTAAATTCCAACCATTGTGGATAGTATTTATTTATCAAATTCTACGAATTTGATAAATAAACCTGAAGAAAGAAGAAGTCAATTAAGACTCAGGCTGGAGGAAAAGAATGGGGTAAACCAAGGGAAAATGCTGATAGAGTGATTGTAGACACACCAGCTCTCCTTAGGGGTCCAATTTCAGTTTTGTTGCGTCACACAATGATCTCTCTTCTCTAGCATTTACTTGTATTGAAGATCACTATTCTAGCAATAAGGAGTTATTTTCTCCAAAAATAACCCTAGCCAAACATTGAAAATGCATCAAGGATATCTTTCTATGCTTCATAAGTACATATGTTCTACTTCTAAATCATGTCTTGGAAGTGGTTGTTTTTCTGGAAATTATTCACCAGTTGGTTTCATACCAAATTCTTTTTCACATTTTCAACATCCAATACATGAAAAAGATAATAGTTTAAAACAACATAAATAATTGAAATTTTGAAAGAATTGTCTGGCACACTGTGAATATGAATTTTGAAGTCAAGTGCATGATGCTGTATAGGATCAAGTGTCATTTTGAATACCAAATGTTTTACAAGAAACTTCTCAACATGCTACCCTGCAGTAAGGATTAAATGACAATATTGCATCAACTATTTCCATAATAAAAGTGCACCTAGGCCATAAGACTAAACAACTACAAATGTTGTAGATCTAACAAGACCACACAATCAAATATATTCCACAAGGCCAATACTGTATGAAAAATGAAAAGGAGTTTGCAACCAAAAATACCTTAGGCAACTAATTCAATTAGATACACCAAACCATCAGCAAAAAGGAAAACCAGCCTACTTGGCCCTAATATTTTCAACTGGGTCCTCTAATTCAACCAATAAAAAGGCCAAAACCATAGCATTGAGATACATTTCATTACATTGTCAATAACAATAAAATTTGACTCAGCCATAACCCTTTCCTTTTATTGTTGTGAAAAGCTTTATGCATTACTCTAATGTGGCTAGTCCATAGGCCAAGTAGACCACTGGGTAAAAAATATGTTTCCTTTCACCTTTAAGTTTTCAAATTATGCCTACCAAATCTAAGACATTTAAGAGGGGGAACTAATACAACGTTAAAAAGAAAACTAGACCACACATCTACAAATTACCTCCTTAGCTACTGTCACACCATCATTAACTATTTTCGGAGAACCATGCTTGCTCTCTAAGACAACATGTTGCCCTTCACCCCAAGGGTGACTCCAACAAGATCAACAAGTTTGTTCACACCGCCTGCAAGACAAATTGACAATGCTTTCAATAAGTGTGCAATTGAATGCCAGATCATATGCCAAAACAACCCTCCATGAAAAATTAAAATAACACATTAAAATCGAATATAAGTGGACAAGGAAAGATCCACCATAGTGAAGTTTCATGTGCATGTGACCTTCCTTTAAACATAATTTTTTCTCTGACCTGCAATTTTTTTGTCACTGAGCCATCCTTGTTGAAGTACAACTCCTTTTCCATAGCTCTTGTATTAACTACCTTCTCTCTATCGCG
Organism: Pinus albicaulis; assembly: GCA_034641835.2. Taxonomy (NCBI): domain Eukaryota; kingdom Viridiplantae; phylum Streptophyta; class Pinopsida; order Pinales; family Pinaceae; genus Pinus; species Pinus albicaulis. The sequence goes on from CM076584.1 coordinate 1,104,390,078, forward strand.
TAATTTCAAAGTCCCTCTTCTGCTTGAGCAATTAAAGGGAATGGGTGAAAAAACTGAAAGAGAAGACAATTGTCTGCCATAATTATCAAACATTGCATCGAACTTCTTCCCCTTTCCATTGTTACCCAATGAGGTAGATGTGGCAATTGTTGTCAAACTACCCAAATCAGAGGCCATCTTCTCTTATGCCGAATATAGAATTAGAAGATCTTCATATTAGTATGAACCTTAAAAAACATGACTCCCATTGCTAAAAACCATTTTTAAGTTGTAACAGGCAAACTAAACAACTATCGCAACTTTTGGAAACTTCTGGAGCATTAAGAGAGAAACAACCAAAGAGAAATACAACCACAATCCTCATTTTAATGAGACTAGATTATATATTTGCATTAAGATAATAGAAAGAAATCACGACTATATTAAGGCCAACACAAAACAATCTTTAACCAGTGTCTCTCGCGGCCTTCAGGTTGCCATCCTAGAGGTTGCATATTTTTAATTTAAATTCTTGACCTAACGTGCCCATCTATGAATGCATCCAATGGGATATCTACATCAAATGCTTCTTTATATCCCCCAAAACAAATTCCCTACTACAAGAGCACCAGTATTGATGGATCACCCCACACCATCCCACCCACTAGAAACAGTGAAAAAGGAAAACCGAGAAAACTTCTGAAATATCTCAAGATGACTATATGGGTGGTTCTTATGAATCAACCAACCATTCAAAACATGCTCATCAATCCAAACCATGAGTATTATGTGACAATATTCAAGCAGGCACTGAATTGGATTTCTGAAGCTATGTTAGAGAAACCCTAAACTCTCACTGAAAATAGGTGAAATGTGGCACCACTCAGAGATTGACATGTGCCAATTGGTACAAGTTGTAGAAAATTGGCATGCTCAAATAACGAGGTGATGCAGGAATGACATGAGGGATAAAATATCAGAAAAGCCCCAAATGTGGAGAACTAAAGCTCATCACCAACTTGAGATTGACAACTTTACATGATGTAACCTATGAAATCGTAAATGGAGAAATCATAGTAACAATAAAGTAACCTATGTAACAATAAAGTCGGATTCATCCTGGGAGTGGTAATGGGAGAAATCATAGTGAACAACATGAAACATGCAGAGTTTCTTACAATCAAATAGATGAAAAAACACATACAAAAACCTAGATAATAATCATGAACAAGCTTAATATTGAATTATGAACTGTAAAGGAACTTACAAAATGTGACATTACGAACCTGGTCAAGCGCACAAGCAAAAATATCTCGGACATGACCCTGGTTGACAAGTTGTATTGCTCATGATGCAAGAGGATTTGTACCTGCACTGCCAAGTCAATCAAAATCCATCATTATCTATACAATAAATACAAGTAATTGATGTAGTATTTTTTACTCTAAGATGAATTCTTATGATAATGTTAGAACATATGTTTAAAATGTCAAAACATACCTGAATAAGCTTCTCTTCGTTTCAAGACCAATTTATTGGAGTTGCATGAACTTGGAACAAGCCTCCCACGATCTGAAAGAGTAGCAACTAAGTCAGCAGTGACTTTTTTGTTGATACACTGGATCGAGGAAGGTTTGCTCCAAGATTAAATCACTCCAATAAATTATTCTCTACTAAACAGGGCCAACCACGTGAAGGTGGAAGCTCTTATGGCCCCTCCCCCCCCACATCACTCTCAATTCCCCAATACCCAATCTATATTTCATTTTTTACTTTCATGAGCATAAAAAAAAATATTCAATAACTAATAAAAAACAATTCAACAAAAAGTACGCAAGGAAACATTGAAATTAATGCTTGACATAAAAATAGTATGATAAATGAGTTTTTTATATAATACAAAAAACGTTCCAAGTATGGTAACGTTTGTCTTATAATAATACAATATTTTACATTATCAAATTTTCTTTTTCTTCTTCCTATTTCTAAAGCTCCTAATTACATCATCAATATCATCGTGCTCTGCTCCTGTTTTGTGCCTTTCGACCCACACTGCTGACCTAGTTGCGTAGTCACGATGTCTGGTCTCATCCAGTGACGGGGCATCGCCTACAAAAACAGATAATATTAAATTTTAATTGTCAGTTTTTAAATATCATTGAACTAGTTCGGTAATATTAATAAAAAATTGCAATGAGATTATTTACCTGGTGCACCAGTTGTCGCCGCTGACCTAGTTGCGTAGTCACGATGTCTGGTCTCATCCAGTGACGGGGCATTGCCTACAAAAATAGATAATATTAAATTTTAATTGTCAGTTTTTAAATATCATTGAACTAGTTCGGTAATATTAATAAAAAAAATTGCAATGAGATTATTTACCTGGTGCACCAGTTGTCGCCGCTGACCTAGTTGCGTAGTCACAATGTCTGGTCTCATCTAGTGACGGGGCATCGCCTACAAAAACAGATAATATTAAATTTTAATTGTCAGTTTTTAAATATCATTGAACTATTTCGGTAATATTAATAAAAAAAATTGCAATGAGATTATTTACCTAGTGCACCAGTTGTCGTCGTTGGGACTGTTGCCTTGTCTTCCTCTCTGGTGGGAAGATCCTTAAGGGAAACATTCTCTGTCATTTAAACAAAAAAATTTATAAGGACAACCATCAAGGTATAATTAGAAAAAAATATAACTGGAAATTAATTACCGTCATAGCCCTCACTGATAGTAGCATTGTCGGCCTGGTCCCCACTACAATGATCAGGTTGCACGTGAGGATCATCTACATCTGGCTCTAAAACTGGGTTATTTGCCTCGTCGGTAGTGCTGCTCCCCTGATTTAAACAAAGTTGTTAGACATTAAATTTATGGATGAAAAAAAACATATTGAAAGGTTAATGTTTTACCTTATCAGGCATTCTGGATCTTGGGACCTGCCCCAAGCTTATGCGACGTTCAACTACGGCTTGATAGCCGAAATGGAAAGCGATATTTTTATCTTCCTCCGTAGTTTCTGTTCCGAAGTCATCACCCTACATTACATATGATTGTGTATTTTTAATCATATTTGATAGGATTACAAAAACGTTGGAAGGCGATACAATTAATTATAAGATGTTTAGCTACTTAATTACAATTCTTGCAGCTAATTTCAAGTAGCCGCCCTGGCCTAGCTTGTGATGGCCCTTTTCTTCAATCCTAGCTTTGGTTGCCTTTGAGGTGTCAAGAAACCTAGCATCAAAATATTGAAGTCAGATATGACGTAGCACACTTTTATTTTAGACATAGAGAAAATTAAAGCTATTGAATTAAAGTTGTAATTTACCTTGTGGGTCCAGTTGGCATTTTTCCTTCTTTCTTTGCCCTTTTTTCTTTTCCGTCATGGATGAGTGCTCTCCACTCACTCTCTGGAACTGTGAGAGGATGCTCATATCTACGGTTAAATTGAAATTGCGTCCTATAGGTGTCCTTGGTATATTTCAAATATTTGCCGGCTACCCGAGCCACCGCTGTTCTATCAAATGTGCTGACCCCAAAAAGGGCTTCTAGATAATCTAGAAGTTCTTTTTTCAGGTTGGAATTCTGGGAATTCCACCCTTTGCGTATGGTTGGGCCAAAAATTACCAATGCATGGCTCTCCAAAAACCTGTAAAACTCATTGTTTCCTACACAGAAAAAAAGATATTATCATTAATTTAAAAATAAAAATCATGATAAATATGTTTTAGATAGAGTACATGAAATAGTTAAAATATTAAAATTTACTTGGGAGTTGTACATGCTTTATAGGGACACCTTCATCATTCACCAAAAACGTGCCATTAATGGTCCCTGTGGAGATGACACGTGTAGCTCTAGGAAACGCAATAATGTAGTTGGCCATATCAGCCTCATCATTGCCAACACGTTCAGCGGTTGGCTGGGTGTCTGCTTGGGCAGGGTGTGTTTCTTGGCTGGCACCTAAAGGAGTAGAAGGTGTATGAGAGGGTTGTTGGGCAATATCTTGCCCTTATGTTCCACTACCACCAACACCGGATTCAGCAAGTGCCATAAAACGCTACATACAAAAGAACTTTTTGTTAGTTTAGTCAATGTAAAAATTAAAAATCAAACTATCACAATTCATCTCATGCAGAACAAAAAAAATATCCTTTTGACTTTTTATTATTACTTGATATGTTTCTAGCTGGCTCATAAGTTGTTTTATCCTCTCTTCTATTTCAGGTGTTTGAGGCGCGTCTATCAAAGTATTAAATTTCGACCTTGCATCTCGTGCCTTTTTTTGCAACAAGAACACTGGAGATAGGGATGAAGAAAGCTCTTCCTCAAAGAGGGAATCATCAGGCGTACCATGGCTAGGTGTCTACATATTTGAACAAAATTAATATTATTTCAATTATGTAAATAACTAAAATACCCGAAGATAGAGCAATGCTGGCACTTTACATGTTCTTCCGCTAGCCTCTTTCCGCGATCATCCCGTCTCGGGGTTGTTCCTGTACTGCCCTGATCAGTCTGCCACATTGCAATAAAATTATAAATGTAAAAACTTGAAAACAATATATAACTTGAAAACACAAAATGAAAACTAAAATAATTTCTAATAAGACACTGGAAGACAAAGTTAGAGTTTCAAATATGCCTTGCATTGAATTCAGTCCTGGAAACATGTCATTGCACATTAAGGCACCCAAACAAGAGACAAGTTGACAATGAAGACCTTATTGAATATATTGTTGGAGCAACTTCTAGTAAACTTGTTGTGAAGACCTTGAGGACATTTTTGGAGAAACATTGTTGAAGCTGATGGTATAGCATTGTTGGAGACGATCTTGAAGGGCCTTGAAGTGAAGCTTTTGGAGCAACTATTTCAAAATCCTTAGAGCATTTAAGTAAGGCACTTTCTATCTTCCATCACCTTTTTCCTTTCAATATCCTTTAAACGATTTTGTTGATATTTAATGTTTGAAATCAAGTTATAATTCCTTGATTATATGTGTTTGGGGACTTTCCCTTTGAAATTATCCAAAAATACCCTGGCAATTTTATCTTCAGGATGCATGTCTGACCCTATTGTTTAATATTTTAATTGATAGTAGTAAACATAGAGAGTTAGGGGACTCTTGTCATAGCCTTTGGTTGGGTCATTAGATCCCTAACATCTACTAGGGAGAACCCCCCTTGAGTTGGAGGAGAGCTAGCCCGAAGTGAAAAGAGGTTGGTGAGGTGACAATGGGGCTATTGAATTACACATGGTATCACACTTTAGCTTTAGGACTTTATCTTGAGAAGTGCGAGATTTTTCTATATCAATTCTCAAATTGTTTACAACACTATTGTTAAGAACTAATAAGAAGTGATGTTGAGGGGTTTTTGGGTATAGGAAACAATACCATTTAAAAACTATGGTTCTCATTCCTTGGCATTCCTTCACCTGGGCCTAGGGGCACACAAGAATAATTTCACACTAAACCATGCAAACTTAAAAGTAACTTAACAAATCCATAAAGTACTAATAATCATAATTCCTAATTTCCTATTGTACGATATAATGAAAATCATTCAAACATGAAGCAATGAAGACATACAATGTCTGAATTTCAAGATTGATGAACCAATACAAGAAGTTAGAAACTACAACTTTGATTCAATACTCTGTGTCCTAACTCCAGGAAGGAATCTAGTTTGTAGTACAGAACATGCATCGTGTATTATCAATTCTTAATTGACAACAATTAAAGGTCATCTACCTCATCAATTCCTTCCCATTTTGTGTTTTTATGTTATATTCCTTATAAAAGTGTCAAATTTCTCTCAAAGTAAGCAACCACTGAATAAAATAAAAAATAGTTGAGATATGATCGAGAAATGGTCATTTATTTCTTGAAAGGATCTTCACAATTTCTTTGGTTGCTTTTGATATCAAGAAACAAGAAATGACCTAAGAAACTATCGTGATGTAATATAAGAAACAACACGGTGCAATGGCCATTTTCAAAGCCAAATGATGTCCATTGAGGACATGGCCTTTATTTGGTTCCTGTTTCATAGGAGTTTCGGTAGAAATGGAACTTTGTTGTACCATTTCCAATAGTAAAAAGGGAAAACCTTCTTTTTCCATGGGAAATAATTTACCTTTCCTTTTTCAAGATAATCTAAATCACAAAAAATATGAACTATACTGCACACATTCTTGGATAATGTGAAAGTGGAAAAGGAATACCCTACATAAGTGATGCACACATGTACATTTGAACACTAATAGATTTTTGTAGTTGAAATGCAATTCTTTTCTTCATTTAAATGTAGGGTTTTTAAAGCAGGGAGAAATAATGGTTGCCAATTTAATAAGCGTTTCTTTGGGAAAAATTTAAATCTTGTATTGGGTGATCAAGATAATAGAGGGTATTGAATCTTGATTCTTGACATCTAGAGAGAATCCTATAGCCTAACACAATCCAATGGAATTGACCAAAAAAACCAAAATAGAGTCAACCCTACTATAGGAGGAAGGGCCTACAGTAAGAACTTACCATTTTGCAAGAGCTGAGGGCGAATGTTGTTCTGCAAGAGCTGAGGGCAAATACAGGGCGAATGTTGTTCTGCAAGAGCTGAGGGCGAATGCAGGGCGAATGTTGTTCTACAAGAGCTGAGGGTGAATGCTGAGGGCGAATGCTGTTCTGCAAGAGCTGAGGGCAAATGCTGAGGGTGAATGCTATTCTGCAAGAGTGGAGGGTGAATGCGCGTGTGATATCAGACGTTAATGTAGCACACATGTACATTTTAACACTAATAGATTTTTGTAGTTGAAATGCAATGCTTGTTTTCATTTAAATGTAGGGTTTTTAAAGCAGGGAGAAATAATGGCTGCCAAATTAATAAGCGTTTTTTTGGGAAAAATTTAAATCTTGTATTGGGTGATGAAGATAATAGAGGGTATTGAATCTTGATTCTTGACATCTAGAGAGAACCCTACAGCCTAACACAATCCAATGGAATTGACCAAAAAAACCCAAATAGAGTCAACCCTACTATAGGAGGAAGGGCCTGCAATAAGAACTTACCATTTTGCAAGAGCTGAAGGTGAATGTTGTTCTGCAAGAGCTGAGGGCGAACGCTGAGGGCGAATGCTGAGGGAAAATGTTGTTCTGCAAGAGCTGAGGGAAAATGCTGAGGGCGAATGATGTTCTGCAAGAGTGGAGGGCGAATGCGCACGTGATATCAGACGTTAATGGAGCTATTGCGACAGATACGAAACAATAAAATCAATTTTATGTAGCATGCATATAAGTTTCATATTTTTATGTAGCGCGCATATAAGTGTCATTATACCGATGGTGGAAAAGGCGTCGCTATTGTGACGGGTGCCTCTAAACGTCACAATTGTGACACTTAGACATTGTGTCGCACTTGCGACATTTGGAGGCAGTCGTCGCAATAGTGACGCCTTGGGCCATAGTGTCGCAATTGCGACGTCTTCCTCCAAACGTCGCAATTGCGAAAATTTTCTAAGTGTCGGTATTGCGACACTTTTCTATAAACTTCGGTATAGCGACGGTTTCGAGCGGGATGGAAAAAATTTGGGGAAATTTCTGACATTTGGTCAAAAGCATCGGAACCAAGTGTCAGAATTTCCGCCAAATGTAGTAGTGACAACACCAAGATTGCCTACATACTTGAATATTCTCTATCCTCTTCCACTTTTTGTAGTTGATACATTGTGCCCATTCCCTGGTATGTTGATCCTCACTCATCCCATGCTGCTGCATTTCACCTTTGTCCACAATAGGAACAGAAACAACAAGATCCATGCCAGAATCATCAAGCAGATTGCCTTCTTTCTTGTCCCTGTTGACATCTCCTTTCTTGCATATGCTCCTTTTTCTCTTCTTTTTATAACTCTTTTCTATATATGTTTCTTCAAGAAATTCACGTGAACCACCTCCTTGACTGCTAGTTATATATTGGATACATCCTTTAACCTGATTCTATACAACATCATGTTGTCCTTTTCTTGAAACCTTTAGACCTATCAAATTTATTTCATGGTCTCTAACAACATCTGTGAAACCTCCAGTTTGAACATCATCATCTGTACTAGTACCATTTGTGTCCTCCAAAACTTTAAACTTGTACATTTTCCCAGATCTTCTCTCAGACGCTGAGTAACTCTCTTTAACTAAATTTTGTTGTATATCTTTCTTGTTATGAATCCTACTGCTTCTACGAACCTGATATTTTTTATGTTGACCATTCTCAACCTCTTCTTGGTCCTCCAAACCTTCTAATTCAGTGACTTTCAGCCCTGAAGTTTGATTGTGAGCACCAACAAATTTAGCTTGGGATTTGACAACTATTTGATTAGGCACATAATCCTGCTACAATTCAGCTTGATTCTTTCACTTTATATTTATTCGAGTGAATTCCCTCTGTTCGCTACTTTTCTCAAACATAGTCAAGCTATTATCTGCGTCATATTGTCTAGAAGCACCTAGCCCACTTTCTGTGTTTTGTTCCAAATCTTGCAATATTCCATCATTGTCTAGCGACTCTAGCTGCAGTGTCACATGCTCCCCCATTTCCGTATTCTTATTTCTTATTGCACTTGTATCAATGGCAGCGGAAGCATCACATACCCGATTCTTTGTGCTTTCTCCTTCTTGTGGTTCCCTTATGATAACCTTAAACTTTACTGACATAGATTTTCTGTGCCTACGTGCATCTAATATTTTTTATGTAGAGAAATTATTTCGGTCACCATCCACCACAGTGTCTGTCCTCTTAGTAATATTTACTTTTGCAACTTCTTCTATTGGAGGAACCTTGCAGGTTTTTCAGAGATCCCTGTCTTCCCATTCCATGCATATGTAATACCAAGAGAATGGTTCCTAGCCACATGCTTTCTTTTTTATCTCCTCATGGTTGGTACTGACATACACAATCACCATATCAGTCCAACTCAGAAGATATTCCAGGAACCTTTTTATCATTCCTTTCATTTAAATTCTACACAGATTTTAAAATCTGTCCTTCCAAGCCATGCCCAAAAGGAATGTTTGGGTGTTCTGAACAATGAAATTTTATAACAGTGCAACTTGAGGATCCAAGTTTCAAACTTATTTTCCTCAATAGACGACGCTGAAAGTAAATCTGCTCGAGTCAACCGCTCCACCCTTGAGCATTCAGCGGCACCAAATCCTTCAACACTAAGTGGTTGTACAACATGACAATATCACATATGAAATGCTTGCCAACTGTCTGAAAGAGCGATGTTGACAACAACCTCATAAACAACAGAGCCACACATTCATAACACTTATTTATGGCTTCGAGAATTGAACTCATGTTAAATTGGACAACTAGGTCCAAACTCCATGTTGTGATGCTCAGATGAAGACACCAATATTTTTATCGGGTTCCTCTTTTGGAGAGGTGCAATATTGATCTAAAGATCATCTTGATCCGATGAGTAGAAAATTTATTTTGAATTTATTTTTAATACTTTCAAAATATGTGCAGGTCGGCCTTAAGGTTTTACACCCCCCGAAAATGTGTCACACATTCTCAGTGATGGATATAAATAAAGTCAACGTTGGAGGAAATTTCACTCATCTCCTCGTCACACATATTTCTCTCTCCACTTCTGATTGGTTTGAGCCACTTGGAGGAAAATCTGCGGTTCACACGTGGGAGAAGGAAGAAAATATTTTCTGCTGCAGCTAGGGTTTCTACCATAGGTTTGATGAGCATTGACTTTGGTCAATGCATGGTCTAAAGGAGTTGAATTTTGGCATAAACTTCGATTTATGCAGTCCATACTTTTTGGCACAATAACCGAGGTCAAAGGTTGACTGTAGATTGTGCTGCGTTGACTTTTACGTGCTATTGTTTTGCATTGAATTTTCTGGGGTTGACTTTGAGTTGACAGTTTGGCTATTTTGAGGGTTGTTGTGACACATTCTGGGCTAGCTGACCAAGGAGGCTTTGCTGGTTGAAGCATCCTATTGATCGCCATAACGCACCAACAAATATATATTTTTTCTGGCTTGTATTTTATTGATCCTCTGGTATGTTCTATCAGCATATTACTTAATGATTTATGTGATTTATTTCTAGTATTAAAGAGAAAGTAAAGTTGCATCAAGCATAGAACATCTACATAAATTTACAACTCAATACTTTCAAAATTTTCCGGATTTCGAGATCCCCCTCCCTCTTTCAGTGGAATACCATGGATGTCTAAAGAATCGAACCTTGGACCTTCTCATTTCTGCGCTAGCTCAGAGCCACCTGATCTTCTTATTTTGAGCTTTTTAATGGAAAATTACTACAGTGAAAGAACAATCAATTTTCTTTTGGTTCGCGGGCGCTAGGAGAGGAAATGCATAAGCTTCGTCGACTTTGGCCGGGGTCCAGACGGTCGGAAATAGTGAAGAAAAATGGTGCATAGGGGGAACTATAGTCGATCGGAAAAGGATGGGAGAACCTAAGCTGGAATGGTCCACTATTCGGTTGTGGATGACTAATCAACAAAAGATCATTCCACTAGGATGATTTCCGAAGGTTGTGGTGGACATTGCAGGAGTTAAAGTCTATGCGGATTTCGAAGTAATCTAGATTGTGGATGATGCAAACCATTACCCTGTGCTCTTAGTCCTGGACTGGGCTATTGACATGGGAGGTATCATAAATTTGAAAAGGATAAGTATGATCTTTGAAAATGAGGGTATGCGGGCAATAGTCCCCTTGGGTCCAGCAGAAGGTGAATGATATATCGAACCAGTGCATGAAGAGGAGGATGTTGATCACGTTTACAAACTAACTGCTCGGGATGATGATTGGATCAACCCCATGACTGATGGCATGCTATGTTGGGAAAAAGACAGCGAATGTCTCTCAGACTCAGTTGGAGAGATAGAAAATTGGTAGAACCGGTTGTATGATGTATCCGCACTACGGTGCCTTAATATCACAAAGAGATTCCATTGCATTTGCTTAGAGGTAAGAGAAATGGCCTAATTTGATGGTTCTGGTAGTATTAAGGACTTTCTTAAAACATTTGAAGTGGATGTCCCTGAAGAACAGAGGTTTTGGGCCCTTGACTTGGCTATGCGTGTGACCCCTACACAGTGGTGAGAAATTCATAAGGAATCTTTTTCAGGATTGGGAGGAATGCCGAAAAATGATGATCCTACGATTTGATCCTCCAGTTAACCCACCCATGGAACTCTTCTCGGGTCAAGGGGATTCACGCAAGCACTTACCTATCTGGAAGGAAGTATGGAATAAAAAAACTTGGAATGAATGGGTCCATATGTTTATTCATGACTTAGGACCAATCCCCACCACCTAGTATTTGGATGCAGATCTACACTAGTGCACTCGTCACTGGGGTACAATGGCTGAAGATTTCATGATGACATTTGCTTAGGTAGGAGGAACTAAGAATCTCGATGAAGCCCTGTAAGATATAGATGCTTTGGTCTTTGATGAGTCCTTATCTCGGCAATATGTGTTGCGCCAGCCTGGGTGCGTAGATGTAGTATATACCAAGGGTGATAGGACCAAGGCAGATGCAATTAAGCTAAAGGACCCTACCCTTGAAGAATCGAAATTCCTACCTTAAAAACTACCAACAACTGAGGAACTACAAGAATCAACACCATCTTTGATTTGAACCTAAACAATCTTATTATATCCAAGTATTTCCCTAATCACAATGACCAGTAGATTCTCCTCATGGATTATTTCTCTCATTCTATCTATTAGTAAAATCCACAAAGTGTATCCCTACATTTAAATCTTGGGAAATAAACATATATTTGTTATCATTTAAAATATCCATATCTCTTGGAGCCCAAAAATCCATTTGCTTTGGATAAGCTTTATCATAACCTCAAAAGCAACCCTATTATAAGTTGAAGGACCATTATGTCCTCTTGAGTCTTGAAAAAGTATGATGGAATGAAATTAGGTGAAAACCAGATCCAGGTTTACCATGTCAGAACTTCATTGAGATGATGACCTTGGTTTGAAGACATCCACCATACAAACTAGGACCACCCATACTTATCGTTTCCATCTCTCTTTCATCATCAATACTAACATACTGAGGACCTATAACCCATGGAGGCCCATGGTCGTCATTGCAATGTAATTGATTAGAATACATGCCATGTCCACAAGTTTTTATATTTAGTATCTGCATCCAATGTGGCCATTTCTTATTATGAGATTTACCACAGCCGAAAATGGTATCATTCACATAATTTTGAGGAAGTCTACAAATTAGGTCAACAAAAAAATATTCACATTTACAACTTTCCTCACATTTTTTGGTTTGTGAAGCTCGAGCACTTTCATAACAAAAATAGGAAAAGTCAAACAACAAAATATCCACTCTCTTTTCATTTTCTAATAGTATAATGAAGTTTTATTAGAGGCACTATTTGTTTGTTTGTTTTGGTTATAAAAGGGGTTGTTCTTGGTTTTATGTGTCTTTCAATTTATCATATGTAATATGTTAATAAATGGCAAAGAATAATGTGTGACATTATCTTGTAGAAATTGATGTTGAATCAAAAGATACATATTTTAACCAAGCTACAATTCGCTTTGGTAAAGACGGAGGAACATATTAAAAAGTTGCCTAAGAATACACCATATACAAAGTTTGAACATAAGTAATATATGCATTTTTCTTTTGTATATATGTTCTTTTTTTAACCCAAGGTGCCACAACAAGAAAATTATTGATATTGTAGAAATTGTTTGAGGACCTCATTGAGGTAGATTTTTTTGATATCCTACATGATTGATACCTTCTCATATGTCAGGAAGGATTTAAATATGAATCAATATGTTCATGAAACAAATTAGATTCAAATTTTATAGATATAAAAGATAAAAACAAATGTCAATGTCTTTGTTTGATTGTTACTTGACTATGTTGTGGGCAGGTTACAGGAACTGTGATTGGAAACAGGATGGGGAGACAATGCATAACACGTCTTTGATATGATTCATTTGTTGTTAGAGATCCTTTAGGCACATGCACCATCAAATTTGTAAATGTTTCTAGTAGAAATTCATGTCTTTTAATGTTCTAATTATTTCACCTCAGGGTTATTTTGGGAAAGCAAATGTTTTAGGAATGTTAGACACGACATCGGTGGACAGGTAAACAAATTTTTTTATAATTGCAATTTCCATTCCATGATATCCTCTCTTTATTGTTTGATTGTATTTTGGATGCTTCTTTTGATTGTGTTTTGTCGTTTAAACGTGAAATTGAAAATACTTGGTACATGTCCATTTAAACAACAACCAAAAATTGAAGATGAAATTAGTATTACATGATATTTATTGGAATCCTTATAGCTATTTTATGTTAAAATATTTTCATGAATATAAGAAAAGTTTACTTTCATGTTGTTATTTTAACACATGTTGTTTGTATACTTGACCAAGTTCATGCGTTATGAAATGAAATGTTTTTTTGAATAAAATGACAAGGATTAAACATCACACCTCATATTATTTGTTTTCACAAGTTATCTACAACTTGAGATTTTTAGCATATAACTTAGTTGACATGATTGTTCCTAAGCTTTCCCTGAAGGTTGAATACTAAATTACTAAGGCGTTATTTTCTATATATGGTGACATTTTATTTTCTTTGTTTATACAGGTCATCTAGCCACTTTATAGTTGCCACTATCGCCCAACTGAAGAAAATTTGTTCGAGTTTCTTACTTGTATGGGGAAAAATGGCTTTAACATTGCTGATGTTGAGGTATATGTGGTATAAACTATTTATAGTCAAATTCACTTTATATTCTAGTGTTTACTTTCATTTATGTCTTATACTCTACATTGTATCTTCTTTTGTTTTCAGAAAATGAACTCAGTATTGATGGTAAGAAGCAGAAATTGAAGAAAGAGGAGAGCAATCACATTGTAGTGACAAATGCAAAAAAGAGAGAGAAGAGAACTGGTCTGGTGATAGATACCCTTAAAGCCAATATCTTGCATAAGACACACATATAGATACTAATGGTCAGGTTTCCAGAGTTGGTGAATTCACCTTCAATGCCTTGACAACACAATGATAATGTTTTGAAGTGATGAACATCTTTTCATGTGTAAATTGTAGTCCAACCAATATTAAGTTGGAAACTCATTGTAATACTTTAACATTTCATATAATATAATTTATGTGGGTGAAATTATTTATAATTGCACTTGATATTGTTTAGTATTGTAAACATATGCAATTTTATATTTTCATATTAGATGAACATGTACATTGTATAATATTTTTTTAAAATACAAATTAATTTATGTTGATTAATAATGAATACATAAAATCAATTTAAAACTACTAAATTAGTAGTTTATATTGATTAATGATGAACACAAATAAAATAAATATACGACTAAATTATTCATTTATAATGATTATTAATGAAATTAAATGAAATGAGTATAAACTACTAAATTCGTCATTTATATAATGAATATGAAACTACCAAAAAACATAAATGACCACTGCAAATGATAAATTTGTGATTACAAATAATGACTAAATTTTGCATACATACGACTATTAGTAGCTAATTTACAGTATCTTATAACACGACAAAAAATTTAGTCATATTTCTTTGGTCATTAATTAGTTTCAAACAATGACTAAAATTTTCATATATATGACTATTAGTAGCTAATTTACAGTATCTTATAACACGACCAACATTTTGGTCATTAATCGGTTTTCTCTATATAGTAATATATTTTGTGGTATATTTGGTCATTAATTGTGACAATTAATGACCAAATCAATAATTAAATCAATGACCAAATCAATGACTAAATTAATGACCAAATTAATGATTAAATTAATGACCAAATCAGTGATTAAATTAATGATCAAATATACTACTAGACAACAAAATTGAGATAACCAATTAATGACTAAGCTAAAAACAACTAAAATTTGGCTGCGTGATAAGATACTGTAAATTAGCTACTATTGGTCACCGACCAAAAAATAGTCGTTTATATGCAAATTTTAGTCATTTTTTTAGTAACTAATTAGTTATTTTGTAATAGTGATAATATATTTGCACAGATATGTTAATTTAAAGTCTGAATACTACATTTCATATATCTGTTAGAGTGGTTAAAGGGATTTCAGACCTTATGTCTATGCGCATGCGTGCAGGGTTAACATGTGCTAGTTAGCCTAGGATTTCTAGTGCACAAGGAAGTCTATCTAATAAGATAGATCTATGGATGCCCACCTCATTTAATTCTCTCTCAGGGTGTGGAAACCTGGTTCCAACACCCCCCATATTGCTTCGGGTGAGACTTTGGTCTACACAAGCAGATCATTGCCAAAAGGGCTAATGGTAAGAGGGTTTGGCTAGTTGTGCATTAACTTCGAACCTAGGTCAGGACCCCTCAAGCCAACACCTCCTCCTAACTTGGAATGGATAAAGGTTGTAGCAGACCTGAGGTATTTATTTTCTCAACTTTATTTTGTTGGAATACCAAACATTCCGCCACAAACTTATGAATATTAGACTTAAGGCCATCCCAAAAAAAATCTTTCTTCACCCTGTGGTAAGTTTTTAAAAATCCTAAGTGTCCTCCTAAGGTAAAGGTGTGCAATTACAAAATAATATTTTGTTTTAGTTGGGAATTCTTACAAAGATATAAGAAATATTTGTACCATAAGAAATCATTTTTCTAACTAAATGTATCAGATGTACTAGGATCTTGCTGCAAATTTTGAATGCTTGTCCAACCTTCTTCGTCATTCTTACTTTCCTCCCTTGCTTCAGTTATCCTATATGGTTGGATAATAGAAATGGCACAAATAAATGCTTCCACATCCTCATCCTTTCTTGAGAGTGCATCTGCACCGACATTTAGCTTCCCTTTTTTGTAGTTGATTTCAAAGTCATAACCCAACTTCTTTGTGACCCATTTTTGCTACTCTTCTAAAGATAGTCTTTGCTCCAAAAATTATTTAAGACTATCATGATCATTTTTTACCTTGAAGTGTCTTCCCATTAGGTAAGGTTGCCATTTCTTTAGTGCATGTAGTATTTCCAACTTTTCCTTCACATAAATAGCTTTTTGTAAATATTTTCCTTTGATCAGACGACTTTAAAAAGAAATGGGTCTTCCTTCTTGCATTAAAACATCACCAATTCCATTTCCTGAGGCATCAAATTCCACAATAAAGGTTTTTGTGAAGTCTGGTGTAGCTAAGACTGATTCTTGGAACATTTCCTCTTTAAGATGTTCAATTTCCTTAGTTCCTTTAGGAGTCCATGAAAATGATTTCTTCAATAATGTTGTTAGAGGTGTTGTTATTCTTCCATAGTTCTTAACAAAATTGTGATAATACCCTGTTAACCTGAGAAACCCTTGCAACAAATTTATGGTTGTGGGGACTTTCCATTCCTTAATGGATTTAAATTTTGTAGGGTCTACCTTACCACCCTCCTAAGATACAATATGACCAGCTATTCCACCTCTTGTACTCTAAAGAAACATTTCAAGGTTTTTTCATATGATTGTTTATCCTCCAATAGTTTGAGCACTCTATCAAAATTTTGAACATGATCCTTCCAAGACCTAATGTAAATTAGTATATCATCAAAAAACACTAACAATTTTTTTCTAAAGAAGGGTTTGAAAATGGAATTCATCAACCCTTGAAATGAAAAAGGTGCATTGGTAAGGCCAAATGGCAACACCAAAAATTCATAATGACCCTCATGATTTCTAAATATTGTTTTTGGAATGTTTTCAGTATTCATTC
Source organism: Pinus albicaulis (assembly GCA_034641835.2). Taxonomy (NCBI): domain Eukaryota; kingdom Viridiplantae; phylum Streptophyta; class Pinopsida; order Pinales; family Pinaceae; genus Pinus; species Pinus albicaulis. Next base: position 1,104,406,897 of record CM076584.1, read on the forward strand.
TAATTTGAAGATATCCTAAATGAAGATACAACTTGGTGAAATAAATTTCTCCATGTAGTTCATCCAATAATTCATTAATCACAGGAATGGGAAATTTATCTTTAATAGTGAGCTTATTAAACTCCCTATAATTCAGACACATGCGCCATGATCCACCCTTCTTGTGCACCAATATTACTGGGGCAGAGAAAGAACTTTGAATAGGTTGAATTATATGAGCCTCTAGCATTTTTGCAATCATATGTTCAATTTCTCTCTTTTGGACATAAGGATATCTATAAGGCCTGGTGTTTAGAGGAAAAATTCCTAGAATCAAATGAATAACATGATCATGAATAGGTGGGAGTTTCAATCACCTCATAATGATTGTCCAAGACTTTTTGGAGATATGGAGAAATAGATGATTTTGATGTTGGAACTTCTAGTGAGCGTAATTTTTGAATTACACCTCATTTTTCTCTCGTCATAATATTTTTCATGAAATTATCGCTTATTATCTTTCCATACTTCCTTGTGATACCTCGTAATTCAAATTCCTTTCCTTCTGAAAAAAAATCAAGAAAAACTCTTGAAAATTAAAAGCTATTGTCCCCAAAGATTGTAACCATTGTACTCCTAGTACAACATCAACACCACCCATTCGAATGGAGAGAATTGTGTTATTAAATACATATTCCCCCATGGTTAGCTTGATATTATGGCACTTTCCATATAAATTTATAGTTCCTCCATTTTCCACCATTATTTAACACTCTGGTGCTTGGTATAGGAAGAAATTCATTTCCTTGGCTACCTTACAATGAATAAAATTATGGGTACTACCCGAATAAATAAAAAGTATTAAATTTTTCTTCTTGATATGTCCTTCTACCTTGAGAGTTTGAGGAATGGTAATTCCTACCAATGCATTACAAGGTATAGTCAGATTCATTTCTTCTTTCTCTATGGTTGGTTACTAGTGTATATCCCCTTCTTTTGAAGTTTCTTATTCATTTTCTTCCTCCTCTTCACAATCTATGTAAAATAGTTTCTTCTCAGCACACTTATGAACTTTAGTGTATTTTATATTGCAACTATAGCAAATATCTTTTGCTATTTTTCCTTCCAATCATTGTGGTGTCAACCTTGTAAGTTGTGGAAGTCTAGGAGTAGCAACACTTCCATCTTTATAGTTGTGAGTGGTAGGTGTTGGGTTGTATTAATCACTATTAAATGGATAAAATAGTACACATAAATTATCAATCCAGGGACGTCTTTTATTTCAATGACAGCCGCACCTTCTGTGTTGGTACATCAAACCAGAAGAAAATCCAAATAAAGGAAATTGTTGTTGAAGTAAATGCTGGAAGAAAGTCACTCATATAGAAATAAAATGATCTACAAGACTGTAATCACACCTCAATTAATCTGTCCTAGTGCGACACACAACAATTACCGAGCTGGTATCTCTGATCTCATATGTGTAACATCATATACAACAATGAAATTGAAGAAAATATATTCACAGCTAAAACAACAGCAACAACACTTCCACTGATACATAAGCAAAAAAAGAAATATATATATACACAGCTACCTTAATCACTGCAATCCCTACTAAAGACAAGGGCCCTTCCTCCCTAGCAAGGTGTAGGTAGAGAAAGAACTTAACGTAAACTAAAACAGATAATGCATGTAACAACAACAACAAGATAATTTGTATTAATATGAGCAAAATTACAGAGCCAAAGTAATGTTGTTCTTCGCTAACCTTTAGACCTCAAGGGCTGAGAAATATATAGTGATTACATCTCAGAAAAATGAGGGATGGATTAGTCATGACAATCTTATGATTCTCATGCTGATCAAAATAGAATACATATGGTTACAACCACTTCTTAATAAAAGTCTGATTGGAAAATTATAGATTACAATCAAAACCACCTAGAGGTTGTTATCAAAAAATACAATACTTAATAACTTCTATAGCTATCATGATAAATCACAACTATAGCATAACAACTAGAGGACATGTCAGCATTAGGAGTTGATGATATCCAGTCAACGATACAACTGTAACAACAGTTTGCCAGCGACTTTGTAACAACATGGTGTAACAGTGTCATGGTGTAAAAAGATCTCTCTAATAGCACACCTTTAACTGCTCCTGTACGCCTTGTGCTCGAGATCTTTTGTGATACAAATGGCATCTGGAAAGACAAAAAAATACCATAGATCTTATCCAAACGTTCATCCTCAGTTAGCCATAAAAAAAGCACCATATATCATAATAATTGATGAAATGGCAGAGTAATGAAAATAAGGTGAAACAACACAAGTTAAGATAGAATGGTAGGAAAAAGAGGAAAATATAGTCCTAATGCTTATAGTCATGAGGTAAAATAGGGGAAACAAATGTAGGAAATAAGTGCAAAATTGGCACCCAACATCTCCCCCCAACTGAAGCACTTGTATGTCCTCATACAGAATCTCATCTCCCATGGGAATATATCTCGTGTAGGTCAATGAGATCACAAGCGCCAATTGTATCTTCATCTGCAAACCTGTACCCTTGATTATCCATTGGATGCCATATCCAGGAATCTAATTCATACTTGTTCAATTCATAATTAATCTGATAATCCTCAATTGGCATCCAGATGAAAGGGAACTTGAATATTAACCCAAGCCATGAAGCACCAAGGGATTTTACTACATGTACATATGCTGGTACATGTGTAACAACTACCAAAAAATTCTAGAATGAAAATGGGTCCCCCTTCAGCAGCTCAGCACTGCTAGCTTACATGCGTTTCAAGCACCTAGTCAAGGCTCAAATCTTCATCACTGATAACTGATTGAGGAATATGTTCAAAATCCTTCTTCTATAAGTGGCATCAGCTTCCCTTATCCCAGGAGTACTCAAAATTCTTCTAAATTCCTGCCTTAACTCGACGACCTGTCTTGGTTCTGCCTAGATCCATAATGCCATATTCTCTTCATTAGCATCCTTATATTTGATGGCCAAATGCCACTCAATCCGATTCTTCATGGAGGACACAAAATGTCACAACTGAAGATCCCCCATATAGAATATCATCACCACCATTTTGCATACTCACATGCTCGCAAATGATATTGTGTAAGAATAACTCACACAATGGGCTTTGCTTGTCAAAATCAGAGGTATGAAAGACATCTAAGAATGTGAAAGTGGAAGAATATAGATAGGGTCTGTCCTCCATAAAAAATTTCATTTGGAATAGGAAGTAGCGTTCCCATAGGAAAATGGGGTAGGATGGGGAAGGCCGTCTGCACCCCAATAGATTGAGGGCAAGGTCATGAAGTTTTTTCTTGTCTATGGTAAGATCCCGAATCCGCTGCTGTAACAAAAACAAATATTCCTCCTCATTCTTCAGAGCTTCCTTCTTCTTATAATTCTCCCATCCTTTCTTCAAGTCTTCTTTCATCCAACTTTCATGTAGGGTGTCTATCTCCCTCCGATGTTCTTTCAGCGAAATTGTCCCCTCCCAATTAGAGATTGCTTCCTTTTTCCACTTCTATAATTTAGAAATTAACAAGATTTTCTCAAAACTCCATCCCGAGATGGGGCCCGACGTTCTTCTTCATTCAATATCAAAATCAATAATGGGTGTAACAACCTCTGTTGAATGGGGTTGCTCCACCTCTGTTGCTGGTTCTTTTGTAACAACAACTTCCTCAGTGCATTCTTGTGTATCAGCCCCTTCGTTTCTACTAAGAGTAGCCTCTGTTTCCATTGTTGTTTCTTCTGTAATAGCAGTGGCCTCCATAGGTTCTTCTGTATTAGCCTCTAGTTCAATTACTATAGGAGGATCTGCTTTAACTGTTGGTTCTTGTGTAACATCAATATCCTTAGTTGGTTCTTATGTAACAACCTCCTACTGTTATGTTTTTTTTTCCATTGGGCTGGTGTTTTCCCCACAAAACTTATATCCTTCTGCTATTAGTTCTTGAAAACATGTCGTGCATACAGACACCAAGATTTCATTCCCCTCGGATAATATTTGTTTCAATTCTTCATTTTCCTTTCTTAGATTTTCAGGTTCTAAAAACAAGACATGAGTTTCATCCTTACCTGATGAGGAGGGTTCTCTTTCTTCTTCTGAGGAAGGTTAACTTTCACCCTCCGTTTTGACCATATATCCCCAATTGGTTCATCAGTGGGTTATTTCCCAATTCTGACCTTGGTAGGCTGAGTCTGGGTTTTAGCTTCTGCTTGACTTCCTCCCGAAGTCATGGCCTGTTTTTCCTGGCTTTTCCTCGACCTCTTTCGCTTGAATTCTTCTGAGGTCATTCCTTGCTAGCTTAGGGCATCTACCACGATCAATTTTATGAGTCCGTCATTGGTCACACATGCTTCTGGATGAGCTGTTGTCTTTACTTCCACCGCCATATGCTTAATGTTCCCCAATAAGTAGAATGGAAGGTTAATATTTTGCTGGTGTCGAAGGTGATTAAGTAGAGGGAAGTGATATTTAAACACTATCGTGGATCTTCCCTCACAAGTGATGTATTTGATTAAACCTAAGGCGACATATGCCCATGGTTGAGGGAGTGATAACCTGTCAATTCCTCTCCCTTTCTTCTCCAACTTTTCTTCTCCTTCTAGGAAGTGTTCTTTCAAGGAGGGGTCATTTATTTTTCTATTAAACCACCTCCATCCCTCTACTGGAAATGTAGTTACTCAGGAAATTACCTCTTCATTCACCTCAATTTGCAGGCCCCTTACTCGGGTCTGGTTGTTATTCAAATTATGAGCGATTTCAATTGCAACTGCCTCATCCGAGCCTTCCAGCTTCTGGAAGTAATAAATCCATCCGGCGTCTCTGAATATTTGGTAGGCTTCTAGACAGTTCCACAAGGCATCCATAGAATCTGGCTCATGCCTAATCGCTTCTCCACACATCTTGCTGTTATTTCTGAATTCTCTTCTTACTGCTCAACCCACTATAATGTCACTACACTGCCTACTTCTTCTCGGCATCTCTGCTTATCCTAGATGAAGAGTTTGAAATGAGGATACAAGGCTTCAGTCAAGGAGGTCGATGGGAGGTGACAGGATTTACGGATTACCGAATCACACCTCACACAACTCTTCATAAGTGTCATGTTTTGGAAAGTAATGGGTTCTAAGTACACATTCTCTTTCCAGCCAGATTTAGTCATCATTGGAAATTGTGCTATTAATTGGGTGCATGCAGATTTAATAGCAGTTTATGACTATGGATTTTTTTTTAATGATTTCAGGATATATCACCCCCCTACATTAATGGTGACGATTGCCCATGACTGTCATAGGAATATCATTACTTTTCCCAATAATCACCAAATCATAAATGATGACGTTACCTTTTGAATGACATACCTGAAGCAACGTGGAGGAGGATTTCGAATTGGTGGCGTGCTACTTGCAGTGCTCGTGGTGGTCGTGTTTGGCTGGCACAATTATTGTTGCTATGTGACAACACATGAGAAATAGTGTTCGTGGCTATCTGCTATTACATGTGTAACAACAAAGACAACCTTCAGATTATTCTTCAAAAACATAATGATTAGGAGAAATAGATACATAAAGAAAATCAAATGAATAAAATCCTCTTATAAAATGTATCAGGAAGGAAGGATGATGTTTTAGGAAGGGAAAAAAATGGGTGTAACAGCTGCCATAGGAGTGGTTTTGAGATGTTACAAACTGTCTGATTGCGCCCCAGGAAGAAGTTTTCACAATTATATTTATTATTTTTCTTTTATTTTATTTTATTATTATTATTATTATCATTATTATTATTATTATTATTATTAAACAGGTGTAACAATTGTAACATGAAGATAAGGGAATGTTCCCCTAATGCTATAACATGAATATTGGAGTCCGCGACAATGGTAGCAAATTATTCCTTCGAAGCAGGTTGATGATATAACCTTAGACGGTGCCCATTAACTAGTAACGGTGTCTTAGCACTGTCAATGGTGACCAATTGTACAGTCCCATTTTTAAATAACGTGTCTACTTCGTAAGGACCTAGCCATCTAGTGCAGAGCTTGCCTTTGAAATCCTTGAACCTTGAATCATAAAAAAGAGCCTAATCTCATTTCTGGAACTTATTCTTCTTAATAAACCCATCATGCCATCTAGATCTTTGCTACTGAATGATCTCTATCTGTTGAATAACATCCAGTTGTTTCTCTTCCAACTCATTGAGCTGATTCAATCTTTGTGTCTGTGTTGTGCTTAAGTCCAGATCGACCTGCAATGCTGTTCTTAATGTCTTCATCTCGAACTCTATGGGGAATAGAGGATTCTTACCATACACTAGTTCATATGGTGAGAATCCTGTAGTGTTTCTCCATGTTGTTATGTAAGCCCACAGTACCTCTAGAAGTTTCTCGGCCTAGTTTCTTCAGTGGCTAGCTATTGTCTTTGTTAAGATTCCCCCAATGACTTTACTGGTGCTTTCTACTTCACCATTTTCTTGTGGGTGATAAGGTGAAGTGATTCTATGATGAACTATATACTTTTCAACCATCTTCTTGATCAAATGAAATGTGAACTAAGGCCCTCGATCTATCACTATCTCTTTATGTATCTCGAAGCGAACAAAAATATCTTCAAATAGGAAGTATGAAACAACCTTCTTTGTTGCTCTAATTAGTGCCTTTCCTTCAACCCACTTTGTGATATAGTCGGTGCGGACCAATATGTATCATTTTTGTTGTGATGAAGGATTAATTAGCTAGGGCCCATTTCTCAAATGGTTCTATCACTATCTAAGGCTGTAATGACATATCATCTGATTTTAGAGGCTAGCCCATCCTCTGGTAGCTATCACCTCCCTTCACAAACTTCTTGGCATCCTGCAATATAGTGGCCAATATTACCTTGTTGAGTGTACTTTATATCCCATCCTTTTGTCAGCGACGTGCCCTCCATAGGGTTCCTCATGACAAGCCTTCAATATCTCAAATACCTCATCTTCTCTAACACATCACCTAATCTGAAAGGCTAGCCCAGTGTGATAGAGATTTCCTTCTATCTAGGAGTAGGTAGCACTCTGTTGTATAATCTTCCACTTTTCTTTGGAAGATAAATGGTGTGGGAATTTCCCTGCAACAAGGTAATTGGCTATATATGCATACAATGATGAGCAAGTAGTGATGGAAAAAAGATATTCACCTAGAAAATAATCCTCAGTGGAAGTGAAGTCATTACTTATAGTTAATCGAGAAATAAAATCACTAACTACATTATCCTTTCTAGGTTTATCTAAAATAGTAATATCGAATTCCTATAACATCAATAACCATCGTGTAACTCTACCATTTGTAACAGGTTTTTTCATCAAAAATCGAATTGTAGCATGGTCAGTGTGTACAAATACTTGATACCCGGTGATGTAGTGCTGAAATTTGTTGATAGCATGCACTACTGCTAGGAATTCCTTCTCAGTCACAATGTAGTTGAATTCTGTTGGAGTTAAATTCTTACTGATGTAATAAATGGCATAAGGTTTCTTCTTCTCCAACTACCCCAAAATAGCAACCACAGCTAAGTCGGATGCATTTGTAGTGATATGGAATGGAAATCTCCATTTTGGTCCTCGTAAAATAGGTGTTGTTTTTACACAGTTCTTTAACTTTAGAAAGGCCTACTCACACTTCCCTATCCACACAGATTCTGCATCTTTCATGAGCAACAAAAATTGAGGAGATGCAACCTTTGAAAAGCTTTCTATAAATCTCCTATAATATCTTGCATGTCCCAAAAAAATACGTGTTGGGGTTCTTGTGTTTTGGCCAGATTGGCAAAACCAAAAGACAAGACAACATCAAACCACTTTGGGATCCTAGGATCTAGCCCTCCTGGATCCAGAGAGGGATCTCTCTATAAATGTAAATAATGGTATATCTTTAAGGTTAGTTATGGTATTAGGCTAGGTATGAAGCATAGGGGTTGATTTTTTTGTTTGGTTGGAAATCATTAACTAAGAAGGTTATATGGAGTGAAAAAGGAACTAAGTAGCAGGGTTTTTCAGTATAGGAAGATAGGTCAAGATAAGTGTCAATTCATTAGGCTATGGAGTCATAAAAGGGTTTACTCGCATAACAACTATCCAAGGGTTTCCATAGGGCAAGTCATCTATACCACAGGATTTATTTAGATAGATGGTGGGATGGAACATTAAGAAGTGAGGTGAAAGAAAGAAACTAAAGTGCAACCTAAGATTAGGTAAGGACTTTTAAGCTATCCTGCTTTTGACATAATTTCAAAGGAAACTTTCAATAAGGACACAAAGGGTAGCCCAAGATCAAGTAAGGCCTTTTAACCTAATGTTATTTCAACATACTCTCAAGGGAAACAATCCAGCAGTCCTCATAACCACTTTCAGAGAGTAGAAAACTTTTAAGGTTAAACACAGAGCAAGGCCTAAGATCAGAGAAAGACTTTTAAATTTCTCTACTTGTGACACCAACTCACAAGGAAACTTTCAAGACAAACTATTGGAGAAGAAACTAGAGGACAGGGCTAACCATAGACTTCCCTAGTTCAATATTTTACATAGCATGAAATGAAAATATCTTTCAAGACCAATGTTTCAAGTTGTACTCAGCAAGACATGGGCTCACCAACATTTCTTAACTGGTTATACTCTATAGAATTATCCTTAAAATACACAATCAGAGGAAAACACAAAGATAAAGCTTATCAGTGAGATTTAGGGTACTTCCAACAGTATGTCCTAATCTATACTTGCTGTTCTTTATCAGAGAATAATGGAAAGTATGAAAAACATGAAAGAAGACAATAACAGTAAGAAAAACATCACCAATAATATATACCAGGATCCTGTGAATCTGCTTGTTCAATTGATGCGCAAAACCAGTCACATACTTTGAGTCCAATGGCTTTTTATAGTCCAAAATTTCCTTCCCAGCCTACTATATACAAACTACTCAGCTACTTCCCCTCAATAACAGTTCAAAAAGTCAATAAAATCCCAACCCTTTACAATGAATCTTCAATGAGTACTTATAGGTAAATGAGGAGGTGGCGTAACTAAAGAGATTGTTGGCCCAATTTAATGAAGAATTTAGTGCTTCTCGGCCTCTGGGAGGCTTGATGGAGAAGAAATGACATGCTCCATACTTTATTAAATGGTCTTTTGCTTGTATTTTCACTCTGGCTATTTTTTTTTGACCTTTGGAAGCTTTGGCAGATAGGGAATTTACTTCTAAGTTGTAGATATCCAAAATATTTCTGACTGCCTTAACTGTGCCTTGTGTCGATGAAAATAGGACTACAGGTGGTAGTATGGGTTGATCTAAAGTAACTAGCCTCTCTAATTTTGTGTGTAGAGGTTTCTTTGCTGATCTGACTGTGATGTGGGCTTTAGGCTTCATTAAGCCTCTTTGACCATCTTTGTCTTCGGCTTGTGTCTTTATCCTCTTAAAATGTGGATTAAGATTCTACTTCTTCAACTTGATACCTTAATCCTTTAACTTTGATCTTCTTCTTTGTTGACTTTACAGGTGGCTTTGGTGTCAGAGGGTTTATTCATTTAGCCAGTGATCATGATATAGTGACCGAGACATGCCATTCACCCCTCCTTCGTCCCTTTTTGCAATTTATTTGTGCCGTAGGATTATCACCTTTGTGACTGTGGGAAAATTTTAGTGGATCCACCATTTAAAACCTGCAACCAAACAAATAACGAATTATATAAAAACCTGCGTGTGGGATATAACTGCAACAGAGGCTCGAGGTGGCAAAGGAGCAGTGCAGAGATGGTGAATGCAATGGAAAAATAGGAGGAAAACCCTAGTAGATCAGCTAACCAAGTCCGATGGGGTTTGAGTGGGACGAGGAACAAGGACCGTTAGATCCAAGTGATCTACGGTGGAGATCTTCCAATGAAGCATTTAGGGAGAAAAAAGGAAAGCAAGTGAAATGGCATCGCAATATAACGTGGACCATGCGATCTCAGAGATCGACGACTAGGATCAAATCGGGAGAAACGTTGAGGAGGGCAGTGGTATAGCGGAAAACCGGGGATGGTTTTCACAAAATGAAATGGGGGGAGGCAGTTTTGCATGGATGGAATGCGATTCCAAACATTGGCTAACACATGGATTCTCAAAACCGCCTATTTCGCAAAATTTGAAATGTTAACTCTTGGGCACAAAATTTTTTTGAAACAGAGCTTAAGCTGTCGGATCGCTTGGTATTGATCAAATGGTGCCTATTACATGTGATAGTGGCAATGTGTGCGAGCAGAAGAACTGGTGGGGCCCGGTGACGTATGACGTTTGTCGTGGAGTGGGTTTAATGGGCTGAGCACGATGCTATCTCGGTCGTTGGTTCTTATGGATTCAACGGTCCAGATTCGTTTAAAATCGTAATGTCGGGGAATGGAAAAACCAAATGAAAGGTAAGGTTATGATGGCGGTTAATGTATTTTAAGCACCTGATTGTGGGGCTAAGGAAATATGAGGAGGAAGGCTGAAGAATATAAGCTCTCGGGAGCTTAATGTCTTTATAGTGCAAAAATAGGGATTTTAAGTCCAAATGAAGGTTTTGGTAGGCCGGAAAAGGGATTTTTAAACCAAATAAAGGGACATATAAGGTTTAAAAGGGATTCATAGGTTAAAATGAAGGTTTATAGAGGAATTTTGTGAAGGGAATAAGGGTGACAAGTGGAATTCTTTGTGAGTGAAAAGAGAAGTGAGATGGTGGAAAATGGGGCCTCATGAACAGTTTGTTCCTTTGGTAAACAACAGGGTTCATTAATGGAAACAGAAGTGAAGATTCTCTAATGGATAGAAAACACATGAAGGCTTCAAGAATGATAGATTTACAAAGGAAATGTTTCTCTTGAAGGCTCAGAAAAATATTTAACCACCTGTTTGCTTTGAAAAATTATTATAGGTGGCTAATAATGGCTCCACATGGGGATGACATCTTCTTGAAGGTGTCAATAATCTCAGATATAATATTTGGAAGTAGGCCAGAGCCTAGGAATTGACCATATTTTTCTTCTTTGATCAACTGCTACATACATGATGTGTATTATATCAGCAGAAAACATTTTCCCAAATAGCTACCTACCCATCCTATTGTCCTAACATTTTTTTTCAAGGTGCACTTAGACTTGCAGACCTTTTTGATCATTATTTCTTATTGAAAGAAAAAAATAATCTAATTCTACCCTTATTCCTCCATGAGACCAGATTAAGTAGTTGGACTCATAGCTTCTCTACTTAAACTAATATTTGCCAAGATTAAACTGTCTGGAAAATTTTCATTCTCTATATTCTAAAACAAAAATTGAAAACACAACCAAACCAGGATTAGATTGTCTGATTTGCTATGGGTCCATGGCATAAAGACAAGTTGCACATGAACTGAAACTTTGCAAAAAATTGAAACAAAATTGTGAAGGCTTGAAATTATGAAAATTAAAAGCATCCTTCCTTCTTCTTGTGACTAAGATTTTGAGCCTTTTAGAGTCACCTTTCTTTCTTCATTCCAGCTCTGATTTTGATCCTGTTAGAGTTGTCTTTTTTCTTCTTTGTTGGTTCAAGTTTTGAGCATATTAGAACCAGTCCTTTTGTACCTTTGGCTTGGATTTTGATCTAATTTGAGCCATTCTTTTTGGAACTCCATAGGTTCAAGATTTGAGCTTGTTTGAACCTTTCTCTTTCTATTTTTTGTATTTTTTTGAATTTTTCTTTCAAAGTAAAATCAACAACTAACTAAATGCTCACAGGCCGAGATTTATTGAGATTCTTACCTACCCTATTCTAACTTAAAATATTTACATGTCTAGCTGACAAAATATCTTTTCCAATACATCCAATCAATCAAATGGTTCCATGACTAGTTTTTTCTCATCTCTTTGAGCAGGCACGATAAACAGGGCCATTCCCACTCTCTTTGTTTTTTAGCAGCAGCTTCTAAAATGTTTCTTGTTGTCTGCATCAAGCTACTCTTGATGGCCTTTGGCCCTTCTCTAAATGTCCACAGGAAATGAGCATAAGGATCTTGAAATAATACTTGGTTGTGAGTATTTGACAAGTAGGTTTCAACCATAATTACTTCCTCTCCCACTGGATCAAGGAGAATATTATTTTGAGAAAGAAACTCTTCCTCATATTGATTATTTTTTGAACTGGAGGACTCATCATATGCTGCAGTGTTGTCCTCTTGTAGCTCTGAGATATTCTTATTTGGTGGGCTGAGCTCTGTGAAAAGATCCATGTATTCTTGAGCAAGGGTCTGTTCCATTGCTTCCTCTTTTTCAAGAGAAGGCTCCTTGGTTTCAACCTGCTCAAAAGTTTCTTCATTGTTTTCCTTTTCATCCTTTGAGATGAAAGGTTGCTGATTTCCAAATGTACAGAGACTATTACTGATGATCTGAGATAAAGCAGAGTGAAGATTAAATGAATCTTCGCCTGCTACTAGACTTTCATAACTTTCCTCATCAGTATCATAAATATCCTGCATGGGCTCATTACTTTCTTGAAGTTGATGGAACCGATCTTCATCCCACAAATCTACTAATGATGGCCCTGCAAGATCAACTTCTATTTGGAGAACATCATCATTAGATAGATCAAATTTAGGAAAATAATTAAAGTAATGCTACCAATCAAACATACTAGATTATCAACAGATCTTTCTTCATTCTGATTTACAGGGAATCTTTCTAAATATGTACAACAAGGCTTAGTAGATGAATGGGAAAGAGTGTTTGTTCTGCAAAAAACTTTAGAGGTTGGCTGACTATTGATGATCTGATCTATTTCTTCTTCTGTCAAAGGGAAGGTGTTCTTGTGTTTCTTTGACCAGAAGTGTAGCAACTCTCTGTTTTTTGTGAAGATTGAATTTGAGGCTGGATGTCTTCTTGGGCCTCAGCTAAAAGGGATGATGAATCAATATTTGTGCTTTCAGGTATATCTTGAGGAATGTCCTTTATTTCTTGACTGATTTCTTCCTCAACTGATTCATCTAGGTTCTTGTGATAATCAGGATGCATATGAAATTATTGAATGGCTACTGAGAGATCCTCAGGATGCATATTAACCATATCCTCATCAATATCTATTGTATGATGTTTTGAGATTGATCACAACAATCCCATGATAAGGATGGAGATTTTTCTTTATAATTCTCGTAAAATACTTGGTGCTTGTCTCTTAAAGAAAACAAGCTCTTAGGTTCTAACCATTTATACCAATTCCTTGCATTACCTTCTAAAGTTGCCATGAACATTTTCATAAGATAGTCTTCATGCCATTCAACTTTTAACCTCCAAACATGTATATGAAACTTGATGAGATGTAACAAGGGGTCATCAAAATTTTCATCCTGAAAGATAGGTAGGTCTTTCAACCAATTCATTTCAGGCATTTTGTGTGGGAATCCAGGGATATGAACCCTACTCATTGGGGCATATCTTCGTTGTATCCTTCAGATCATGCTTGTAAATCAGAAAAGAGGTCACTGTGTCTATTCAACCAGTTTAGAGTCTTCTGCCAGTGGAGTCATTTGGTCTTTTGGGAGTTGTGGAGTCGCCAGGTGGAGGATTTCAAAAATCTAAGATGAGTTGTTGTCCACCATCAGCAATTGAATACCAATCTAAGGAGATTTGGGTCTTCTGAGGTCCTAAGGGTATCTAAGATGAAATTCACTCACAATTCCCCAATATGGTCGCCATTATGTTGGGGTTCCTTTGTTTTGGCCAGATTGGCAAAACCAAAAGACAAGAAAACATCAAACCACTTTGGGATCCTAGGATCTAGCCCTCCTGGATCCAGAGAGGGATCTCTCTAGAAATGTAAAGAATGATATATATTTAAGGTCATTTTATGGTATTAGGCTAGGTATGAAGCACAGGGGTTGGTTTGTTTGTTTGGTTGGAAATAATTAACAGAGAAGGTTATATGGAGTGAAAAAGGAACTAAGTAGCAGGGTGTTTTAGCATGGGAAGATAGTTGAAGAGAAGTGTCAATCCATTGGGCTATGGAGTCATAAAAGGGTTTACTCGCATAACAACTATCCAAGGGTTTCCATAGGGAAAGTCATCTATACCAAAGGATTTCTTTAGATAGATGGTGGGATGGAACATTAAGAAGTGAGGTGAAAGAAAGAAACCAAAGTGCAACCTAAGATCAGGTAAGGACTTTTAACCTATCCTAGTTTTGACATAATTTCAAAGGAAACTCTCAATAAGGACACAAAGGGTAGCCTAAGATCAAGTAAGGACTTTTAACCTAACTTTCTTTTAGCATACTCTCAAGGGAAACAATCCAGCAATCCTCAGAACCGCTTTCAGACAGTAGAAAACATTTAAGATTAAACACAGAGCAAGGCCTAAGATCAGAGAAAGACTTTTAACTTTCTCTGCTTGTGACACCAACTTACAGGGAAACTTTCAAGACAAACTGTTGGAGAAGAAACTAGAGGACAGGGCTAACCATAGACTTCCCTAGTTCAATATTTTACATAACATGAAATGAAAATATCTTTCAAGAACAATGTTTCAATTTGTACTTAACAAGACATGGGCTCACCAACATTTCTTGACTGGTTATACTCTATAGAATTATCCTTAAAATACACAATCAGAGGAAAACACAAAGATAAAACTTATCAGTGAGATTTAGGGTACTTCCAACAGTATGTCCTAATCTATACTTCTATTCTTTAACAGAGAATAATGGACAGTATGAAAAGCATGAAAGAAAATAATAACAGTAAGAAAAACATCACCAGTAATATAGACCAGGATCCTGTGAATCTACTTGTTCAATTGATGTGAAAAACCAGTCACATACTTTGAGTCCAATGGCTTTTTATAGTCCAAAATTTCCTTCCCAGCTTACTATATACAAACCACTCAGCTACTTGCCCTCAATAACAGTTCAAAAAGTCAATAAAATCCCAACCCTTTATAATGAATCTTCAATGAGTACTTATAGGTAAATGAGGAGGTGGAGTATTTGAAGAGATTGTTGGCCCAATTTAATGAATAATTTAGTGCTTCTCGGCCTCTGGGAGGCTTGATGGAGAAGAAATGAATTTCTCCATACTTCATTAAATGGGATTTTGCTTGTATTTTCACTCTGGTTGTTTTTGTTTGACCTTTGGAAGCTTTGGCAGACAGGGCATTTACTTCTAAGTTGTAGATATCCAAAATATTTCTGACTGCCTTAACTATGCCTTGTGTCGATGAAAATAGGACTGCAGGTGGCAGTATGGGTCGATGGAAAGTAACTAGCCTCTCTAATTTGGCGTGTAGAGGTTTCTTTGTTGATCTGACTATGATGTGGGCTTTAGGCTTCATTAAGCCTCTTTCACCGTCTTTGTCTTTGGCTTGTGTCTTTATCCTCTTAAACAGTGGATTAAGATTCTACTTCTTCAACTTGATACCTTAATCCTTTAACTCTGATCTTCTGCGTTGCTGACTGTACAGGTGGCTTTGGTGTCAGAGGGTTTATTTGTTTAGCCAGTGATCATGATATAGTGACCAAGACATGCCATTCACCCCTCCTTCATCCCTTTTTGAAATTGATTTGTGTCGTAGGATCGTCACCTTATGCGTTTATGTCACCTTTGTGACTTTGGGAAAATTTTAGTGGATCCACCATTTAAAACCTGCAACCAAAAAAATAAATGAATTATATAAAAACCTTCGTGCGGGATATAACTGCAACAGAGGCTCAGGATGGTGAAGGAGCAGTGCGGAGATGGTGAATGCAGCGGAAAAATGGGAGGAAAACCATGGCAAAGTAGCTAACTAGGTCCGATGGGGTTTGAGTTGGATGAGGAACGAGGACCGTTAGATCCAAGTGATCTACGGTGGATATCGTCCGATGAAGCATTTCAGGAGAAAAAAGGAAAGCAAGTGAAATGGCGTCGAGATATAATGTGGACCATGCGATCTCAGAGATCAATGGCTAGGATCAAATCGAGAGCAACGTTGCGGAGGGAAGCGGTATAGCGGAAAACCGGGGATGGTTTTCGCAAAATGAAATAGGGGGAGGCGATTTTGCGTAGATGGAATGTGATTCCAAACATTGGCCAACACGTGGGTTCTCAAAACCGCCTATTTCACAAAAATTTGAAACATTAACTCTTGGGCACAAAAATTTTGCGAAACGGAGCTTAAGCCATCAGATCGCTTGGTATTGATCGAATGGTGCAGGTTGCATGTGATAGCGACAATGTGTGCGGGCATAAGAAATGGTGGGGCTCGGTGACATATGACATTTGTCATGGAGCAATTTTAATGATCTGAGCGCGATGTTATCTCGGTCGTTGGTTCTTGTGGATTCAACGGTCCAAATTCGTTTAAAATCGTAATGTTGGGGAGTGGAAAAAACTAACGAAAGGTAAGGTTATGACGGAGGTTAATGTATCTTAAGTGCCTGATTGTGGGGCTAAGGACATATGAGGATGAGGGCTGAAGAATATAAGCTCTTGGGGGCTTAATGTATTTATGGTGCAAAAATAGGGATTTTAAGGCCAAATGAAGGTTTCGGTAGGCCAGAAAAGGGATTTTTAAACCAAATAAAGGGACATATAAGGTTTAAAAGGGATTCAGAGGTTAAAATGAAGGTTTATAGAGGAATTTTGTGAAGGGAATAAGGGTGAAAAGTGGAATTCTTTGTGAGTGAAAAGAGAAGTGAGATGGTGGAAAATGGGGCCTCATGAACAGTTTGTTCCTTTGGTAAATAGCAGGGTTCATTAATGGAAACAACAGTGAAGATTCTCTAATGGATAGAAAACACATGAAGGCTTCAAGAATGATAGATTTACAAAGGAAATTTTTCTCTTGAAGGCTCAGAAAAATATTTAGCCACCTGTTTTCTTTGACAAATTATTATAGGTGGCTAAAACTACGTACCTCTTTCGGAGTCTTAGGGGTTGGGATTTTAGAGATTACCTCAATTTTTTGCAAGATCTACCTTGATTCCATTTGTCGAAATGAAATGTCTCAGCACAATTCCCTCAATCATCATCATGTGGCATTTCTCTATGCTTAGAGCAGCATTAGTTTTTTCACAACATTCGAGCACTTTTTCCAAATTAGCTAATGTTGTCTCAAAGGCACCCTCGTAGGGTGTAAAATCATCCATAAATATTTCAAGGCAGTCATTCAAGAGATCAGAAAAAATACCCAATATTTCCCTCTGAAAAGTTGTTGGTGCATTACAGAGGCCAAAAGGAAGGACCCTATATGCAAAAGTACCCCATGGGCAAGTGAAGGTTGTCTTGTCTTGGTCTTTCGGGGTAATCTGTATTTGATTATAGCAACTAAACCCATCTAGTAATGAAAAAGAAAATTTCCCAGAGAGAGTATCCAGGACCCAATCAGTGAATGGTAAAGGAAAATGGTCCTTTTGAGTAGCCTTGTTAAGCTCTCTATAGTCTACACAGACTCTCCACTTGTCATTATTTTTCATAACTATGATAAGCGGAGACACCCACTAGCTATTAGAAATGGGGTAGATGAAATTAGCATTAAGGATTTTCTGCAATTCTTCTTTCACTATCTCCTTAAGTGCGAGGTTCATTCAGCACTGTAGTTGTCTAACTGGTTTTCAATCCTCTTTAAGATAAATATGGTGAGTGCATAGGCCGGGATGGATTCATTTCATATCCATATAGTCCCATGCAAATTCCTTTTTATATTTCTGTAACATCTGTATCAGCAATCTGTTTTTTTCAGCAGTCAGGGTAGGATTGATGTTTAAACATTTCCCAGGTTCAATTTCAATAGGACTGTTGATAGTATGCGAAGTGGTTTTCAAACGTTCAATAATTGCATCATCTACCTCATCTTCTTCCCCCATATCTCTAATGGAGGCAACATAGAGTGAATTACTAACAAAACCATTAATGATATCATCCTCCATTTCATCCTTAAAATATTGTGCTTTTCCAAGCATGAGGAGAGGTAGGGAAAGATCGAATTCAAGTTCAAATTCGTCCCACCAAGGACTACTCAAATCCATGTGAGGTTTTGCTGGGGGGTAAAGATTTTGGTTGTGAGTGGCTTGCCCATCTGAGATCACCATAGATCCGGACCTACATTTGATATAAGTGTCTGCAGTGGTTAGCCATGGTCTTCCCGAGATTAAAGGATGACTCCCCATGTTGGATTTGGTTTTTAAAATGAGAACATCAGCTAGATAATTCCAAGAAGCCACAATGATAACCAAATATTCTATCATTCCCTTGGGCTTGACACGAGATCTATCTTCTAATTCAAGAATTGTAGGTGTAGGTCTAATTCCATGAAGTCCTAGGGAGATAAATAGGTCCTTAGTCATGACATTAATGGCTGCCCCTAAATAAATAAAAGTGTTAGTTATGGGTTGATCATCAATATGGACAGTCATTGTATGATTCCCTGAGTTATTATATTTAGTCAAAAAAGTCTGATCAATCATGAGATCAGACACTTTCCCCATGACATGGATAGTAGCAGTGTATTTAGGTTTTCTTCCAGGATTTTTGACGCATAGATCCCTCACTGTTTTAGCATAAATAGGTACTTCCTTAAGAGCCTATAATAGCGGAATCCACACATACAAATTTTGCAGTTCCTTGAGGAATTCAGATTCAGGTTGTGAGGTTGGTCCAGTTTCACTTAATTCTTGAGGGTATGGAGGATCTTGAATGTTAACAGCCGAGTCAACTATCACAGATTCACCAGCCTTGCTTTGGTTGGTTGTTGTAGAAACAATAGACCCTCCCGAGCTGGATGCTACAGGTGTAACAATGGGTGTTGTATCAACTATTATATGGGTAAAAACTGCCTCAGAATCGCCGACATCCTTTCTAGGCGACTCACATTCTTCAGCAATAATGGGAGTATGTTCAGGTCTGATTACTTTTCCCGATCAAAGCTCAACCTCGTTAAGTCCAATAAGAGTAATAAGATAAGTTTGTAGGGTAAATAGAGCGTCTATGCTCTAGGCTTCCTTATTATTCAGATTGGGGTTAGGTTGCATAGGTAATTCAGGTCGGATAGATGGTCTAGGATTTTGAAGAGAAGGTAGTTGTAATTACTGTTGCATTGGTAGTGCAGGGGACATTGGGCCTTGGCTGTTATCTCTCCAATTCTAGCCCCAAGGACTGGGTTTTGATGGAGGATATTTCATTGGTGGAGGGGAAGGCCACTGGTTCCACGATGAAGGAATTTGTGTTGAGGAAGGAGTACGATACTTCCATGCATATTTCTGACTATTATAAACATTATTCCAAGGATAAAAAGAGGAAAAATATGGAGGCATACATGTAGGTCATGGCTGCCATGGTCTCTTTGATCTGATGAGATAAAAAGATTGGACATCCTCGCTTGATTCTTGAAGTACAACCTTCAATCTGGGAAATTCAGGAGATTGATTCATAGAATGTGCTAATTCATAGATATTGCACAGGCTGACGCTATTCAGTCCACATTCTCTTTCCAAATGTTTCTTTTTTCATTGGGGACAAAATATTGCTAAGGTTGCTTCAACTTCTGCTTGTGCTTTCTTAACTTATACCGTAGTGATCTAGGCAGAGAGAGTGCTAAGGAAGTTGGTTTTAAAATCCTCAAATAGGTTTCCGATCTCTACTCTAGTTACTCCTCCACTTGTGGAATTTTGTATCTGGATAGAAGGGTCCTGAATTGAACTTCTCCCCTTGACCCATCCTCTTGAGCTACGCAAGCAAAGCTTCATTATTTCTTCAAGCAGCTCTTGCGATATGTTTCCTTTTCCCAACAGATTCAAATGCTCCAAACAACCATCTCTTATACCTCTTAAGAATATTCAATTTAGGATTCTTGTGTCTAAGTTATTGAACTTAGACCTTTTTAAATTGTAATGGAATTACTCCATATAGTCTTCCAAGCTCTCTTCCTTCAAATCCCTGGTTCGATAGTAATCCTGATACTTAAAGAGAAATGCCTCCCTGATGTCATTCTAGGTTCGAATCATGCCAACACCCAGTCTCATGAACCATATTAATGTTGCTCCTTTCAGAGTAGTAGGAAATAATTTTAGCTTCTGGGTGTCTGAAGTGTAGTCATAACCTCTACACAGCACATCGAATTCAAACAAAAAGGTATCAGGATCTTCAACAACCATCCCTTGAAATGATGGTAGGGATGACAAAGGAATATTTTTCATAGTAGCCTCATCCCATGTTACTACTATCGTGAATTCAAATGTAACAGAGCTATATGTCTTGACATTCTCGTCTCCCATGGTTGATTCTTCCTGATGGGACGAACTGACCTTGGAGTGTGCAGGATATTGATAAATAAAAGGATCAGGTTGTTCTAGGACCAGCTGTTTGACTGAAATACCAATGTCCAAATGATAATCAATTAAATTTTTTTCCTCGGGTCCTTGATGCTCCCCACTGGTCTCTCTGTGTCCTTCAATTCTTAGATCCTGATCAATGATTTTCCACTTTTATTTTGAATCTTGAGTCTTGATATCAGGAGTGGATATGTTGTTCGAAGGGTGGTGAGGTCAAGACACGGAAGGCACCAATGCCTCAAGCTTTGATATAGTAGCTGCTTTTTGTGGTACTATATTCCTACTGTCTCTGTATGAAGTAGATTGTTCCTTTTTTTCTCTTGAGATCAGATCTCCAAAGAATGTCTTTCTTCCCAAATCTGCACTCTTATTTTCCTTCTTACGACCCATCTTTCCTGTAGTTGTTAGAGTGGGGGGTGTTTGTGGATGTTGTTATCATCCTAATCACACACATGGACCCTATGTGTATCATTTCATCCTACAAGTGCTTTAGTTTCTCAGAGCAGTGAGGTGGCTCAATTTCATTAGAGTGCTGCGTAGGTTCTTACCTCTTGTATTACTGCCCAACGACTGTATAGCTGAAGGCACCCTAAATAAACACCCAAAAATTCACACTTCTAAGTGTCACAACAAGACATTGGTGAGCCTGCTTAGATATGTTAGAGTGATGTGTAGGTTCTTACCTCTCATCTTACTACCTGACAAATGTGTCGCTGGAGACACGCTAAAAAAAACAGATGGAAATTGCACCTCTAAGTTTCCTAGTGTAGGATTGGTGAGCCCTCTCAAGTTCATTAGAGCGTTTCGCAAGTTCTTACCTCTCGTCTTACCACCCGGAAATTGCAGACTGGGTACACTCTATTTTCTAAAAAACAATTCTGGTTGATCAGATAGTCACTACCATCCCCAACAATGACACAAAAATGTTCGGGTGTATTGATCACTATTAAATGACTAAAAAAGTAGACATAAATTATCAATCCAGGGATGCCTTTTATTTCAATTACACCGACACTGTCTGTGTTGATACATCAAATCAGAAGCAAATCCAAATAAAGGAAATCATTTCTGAAGTAAATTCTGGACGGAAATCACTCATGCGGAAATAAAATGATATACCAAACTGTAATCACACCTAAATTAATATTTCCTAGTGCGCCACACAACAATTACCTAGCTGGTATCTATGATCTCATATTTGTAACATCATATAAAACATCGGAATTGAAGAAGGTCTATTCATAGCTAAAACAACAGCAACAACACTTCCACTGATACATAAACAAAACAAGAAATAGATATATACATAGCTACCTTAATCGTTGTAATCCCTGCTAAAGAGGAGGGCCCTTCCTCCCTAGTAGGGCACAGGTAGAGAAAGAACTTAACGGAAACTAGATCAAATAATGCATGTAACAACAACAACATGATAATTTGTATTAATATGAGCAAAATTATAGAGCCAAAGTAATGTTGTTCTCTGCTAACCTTTCAACCTCAAGGGATGAGAACTATATAGTGATTACATCTCAGAAAAACAAGGGATGGATCAGTCGTGAGAATCTTATGATTCTCATGCTGATCAAAATAGAATACATATGGTTACAACCACTTCTTAATAAAAGCCTGACTGAAAAATTATAGATTACAATCAAAACCGCCTAGAGGCTATTATCCAAAAATACAATACTTAATAACTTCTACAGCTATCACGATAAATCACAATTGTAGCCTAAGAGCTAGAGGACAGGTCAGCATCAAGAGTTGACGAGATCCAGTCAGCAATATCTATAGCAACAGTTCTCCAGCAGGTCTGTAACAACATGGTGTAACAGCATCATGGTGTAAAATGCTCATTGTAATAGCACACCTTTAACTACTCCTGTACACCTCGTGCTCGAGATATTTTATGCTACAAATGGTATCTGGAAAGACAATAAAATACCATAGATATTCTCCAAACATTCATCCTCAGTTAGTCATAAAAAAGGCACCATACATCATAATAATTGATGAAATGGTAGAGTAATGAAAATAAGGTGAAAAACCAAAAGTTATGATAGAATGGTAGGAAAAAGAGGCAAATATAGTCCCAATGGTTAGAGTCATGAGGTAAAATAGGGGAAACAAATGTAAGAAATAAGTGAAAAACTGGCACCCAATAGTAGGCTTCCTTGTTTCCATAATTTTGCTTTCAATTTTTCTTGCCAAGTTGAATTCCTTCTCCATTGAATCAGGTTCCCAAAGGAAAACCTCATGTTGGATGCTCTCCTTTAAAGTCCCTATGAAGTCATAAATCTTGTGTTCCTCTGGAATATTAGTTACCCTTATATTCAATTTTTGGAAGTCCTCAATGTGCTCCATTATTGAACCCTTTTGTTTGAGATTTATCAGTTGGCTAAAGAAGGTGTTATCTTTGTATCCTCATAATTTTCTATCATTTTCTCCATAAAAATTGACCAAGTGACAAGTGTTTTACGAGAAAAAATCCATTTATAGCATATAAACTGATTTTGTTCTAAATATAAAGTTGCAATGTGTACCTTTTGTGTGGGTTGCACATTATGGAGTTCAAAGTATTGCTCCATTTCTAGTATCCATGTTATCAGATCCTTGCCATCAAAATTACTCATATTGATATTTGGAATATGTTGGGTTTTCAATCAACGTTCGAGTCTATGAAATCATGATTAACATTTATTTTGTTATCATAATGTGTTTCCTCTACTACCTCTTCACCATCAGGAAGATTTTCTAATTGTATCAACTTTGTCAAACCTTCCTTCAAACTTCCAAGTTTTGCTTCTATATCATCAATCTTAGCTTCCATTCCATTATTCAAACCATCCATGTCATTCTTCAAACCATTCATCTTAAATTACACACCATTCATCTTTGCTTCCATGCCTTTCTTCAAACCGTCCATTTTAGCTTCCATTTCATTTTTTGTTACTCTGTGAGAGCGAAATCTGTTTCACTTGGTCTCATAATTTTGATATATCATGTTGCACTTCTTCCTCTTCATAAGTCATAGTAGAGCCTTATGATGGCTTAATGGGTGTTGAATTATTTTTAGGGGGAATTTTAGAACCCAATACTGATATCTATGCTTCAATATGCCATTGGAATCACTTCAAACTGATTTTTCAAACAAGACTTATGCAATTTTAAAAAAAAAATACACACATTTTTCTTTCTTTTGAGGAGCTCGATATTGAAGCCGAGGTATCTCTATAATTTAGGATCTCGAAGAATTTATCTTCAATCCTATAGTAGTCCTCTGAGTCTTGATTCCAATTTTTTAGGTCTGACTTAATTTGGATTCTTCAAGGAAAAATAATGTCAAATCTCCCACAATGACCTAATTATGGATTCATTCAGTAGAGCGAACTTGTACGCCATGCCATGTGTCATTGTTTCCTCCTTTAGTTTTGAAATCAATATATAGGAAACTACAGTCCATGCGATTTCAGACATGTTTTATATAATTCCAATCTAATGCTCAGAGAGAGAGAGTTATGAGGATTTTCCCAAGGTCACCTCTTTTAGATGAAATTCTGGAGCCTGTAAAATCCCTAAATTGCACAGATCATATCTTTGAACATATTGGGAACCAAGATCTGAAATTTTTACACAACATTCCTCCTAATTTTGACGTAAATGGTTTTTTTTTAGCTTCTAAACATTCGTATAAAAATATTTATAGAAAAAATACCATGATGACCTATTTGAAGGAGCGAAACCCTAGAATTCAAAGCTCTAATACCAAATGTTATGAAACCAACTCACAAAATAGAAGAAAAAAGAGATCAACAACTTACAAATTAGCCTCTTTGAGGGGGAAACCTCCTTTACATTACATAAATGAACAATTCTTGGATAATTCAACTGACAAAACCTCCTTTCTATATGTAGGAGTCCACGAGGTCACAATATAATCCTACCCGACCTAACAATAATAATGTAAGGGTGAAACAATAACAATATTGGTCTTTTATAGGGCACAATAATAATAATATGGAGAGTACAGGGGTACAACAATAAGAATAAGGGGGCTACACTAACAATAATAAGGGACTACACTAGTTATATAGGGACCTAACATGTTCGCAATGGTATATACATAATTATTTTGGGCTCTAGGAACATGATTGAATGAGATGGATTCAAATTCGTGTTCCAAAAATTTAACTCGTAGATGTTTTCTAAATAAGGCAGGGTTACAAAAATGATAAACATAATTCAATTAAATGATGAGAAACAAGGAATAAAGACAAAATGAAGGTGAAGGGTGCAATGAGAAAATTGGCTAACAAACCTATCATTGCAACATATTTCGCCTCATTTTTGGTGGCATATATGATACATACACAATTGGAATGTAATAAGAAATTCAAAGGGGATAAAATGGCCCAATCTGTCAAGGCTATATTCTTGGAGAAACAACTTGCACCATTGGCATAGCTGATATATGGTGTGGATGATGGATCAATCTGAAAGGCATAAGAGGACAATCAATGAGATGACGAAATATGCAACCTACCTAACTGAAAGAAAAAATAAAAATAAAATATATGAATTCCAATGGGAAAATGCTATGGATAGAACTTCTTCAGGTAGAGTTGATTGCAAGGGTTGGGAATAATACATCCTTGTAGGTCCTATAAAATATATTCCCCATTTCACAAACATTTAGGAATGATATAGGTATCATTCCATAGTGGTTTGAATTTTCCATACCCCAAGACATCGTGGGCTTGATCATAAAGAGGAATGAGATGGCCTTCATGGTAGTTACGAGGATGGAATTTACAGTCATACTAGGCTTTGATGCCCTCTTTATCTAATTCAATGGTTTTCAAGGAAACTTGGCAGTATTCATTAGCACATTCCAACATGGTGAGCCCCTCTTCTAAGGGTTGGGTTTCTGGGAGGAGTTTGACGACAAGGTGATGGGAAGGAATTTCACACTCAGTTGGTAATACTACCTAATCTCCATAAACAAGGTGCAAAGGACTGAACCTAGGGGCTATTTCAATAGATGTTCTATAGCCCCACAACACAGGGAAGAGCATTAAATTCCACTTGGTCTTGTTTTTATTTCCTATACGCTCAAGCATGGATTTAAGGATTTTACTGATAGTATAAAATTGTCTACTCCATTTGGGGCAATAAGACGATGAATATTGATGTTCAAAACCAAGAAGTGAGGATAGATCATATCAGATCTTATCTTCGAAGTTTCATCCATGGTCAGAAACCAAATGTGTTGGAACCCCAAATCGAACGATGACATGGTTAAAAAACAAAAGGCACGCAGTAGCTACGGTGTTATTTAATGTAGGCATGGGTTCATCCCACTTGGTAAAATAGTTGGAAACCATAATAATGCATTTATGGTAGGAACATTTGGCTCGACACTACATGAAATCGATGGACCATTTGTACAAAGGTCAAAATGCTATAAAAGTGAAGAAAATGACAAGTAATTTGTTGCCTTCCAAAGGGAAAATGATGGAATGCTAAATCAAATTGAGAAAACAGTAGAAGAAACTAGAAAAAGGGCTCATGGTTGAGACTTATAAAGGTTGAAAATTCTATTACACCAAAAGGGTTGGTAGAAACTAGAAGGAAGGATTTGATGGTAGTAATTAAAAAAGACGTTCACCAAATAGGCCCTAGGTTTTTATCAACAATTGAATTTGAAAGGAATATGCTTAATATGACTGTGTTACAACTAGGGTCCAATATAAGTACACAAGTACTTTTTTTAGGGCCACTTCAACTGATATCAAATTGTCTAGGATAAATGACATGGATATGGTTAATTGGCACAAAAGAACTTGAGAGGTGGTGGAAAGAAGATTGTTCGAATCATCCTCCAACAATAAGAAGTATCAAATAATCATTGTTAAATTGAAAGTACAGTCGAATTATGCGATAATAGCTATCATGAATAGAGTCAATAAAATTAAAGAACAGGAGGAGAAAATAATCATACATTCATGGATGCCTAAAGATGGTATCTTAACTAAAGATTTGTTGCAATTAAAAGATAAAGAAATAAAGAATCTAAAGGTAGGTACAAAGTTTCAATATTACTACATGACCAATTTACAAGACACCTTCCAAAAATATGAAATACAAGAAAATAAATTATGGGAGCTAAAGCAGTATATGGACATTAATGAAGCCAAATGTAAATAACTAGAAGAAAAACTTAATAAATCCATCAAATAACTCAAGAAAAAAGAGAAAATAAATTCTGAAGAAGTCAAAAAATTTAAGAACACTCTAGATGAAGCCCAAGAAAAGAATGCATCAAGAAATGTAAATTCTGACAAAGTCAAACTCCTTGAAGCCAAATTCGATGGATTAAAGCAGTAAAGAAAAATTGAAAGATCAGAACTTGAGGAAATTCTTGAAACTAGGAATAAAAACATTGAAGGCTTGCAGGCCTTGTTAACATAGAAGCATGAGGATGTTAAAACGTTGCAGAAGTTTCTTACATAATCCACCTTGGAGAAAGAAACATTGCTATAAGTCAAAGACAAAATATGGTTGATGATTAATGGGAAAACTATTTTACTAAATCCTTATGCTCAAATTTTGATGGATTGTCAAAAAATATAATTCAGAATTTGAAAATTGAAGTCAAGAAGATGATTATCTTAGCTGAATAATATTTGAGTATTTTAATTCCATCATTGATATTTTTTATTCTCTAACTAATTAAGAATTGTAGTGTTTGAATTTTTATTATAGGGAAGGGGGCATTGTAGAACTTAAATATATCAAAGAAAACATGAGAATACTTCAAGAAACAAGCGATGAAGTCGCCAAGGCTATGGAAAGCATTGAAATATCTATATCCAAATGGAATTATATTCAAATATTTGGTCTTCCCTATTTATGGACCAATGAGGGATGGTTATCAGCACAAAATTTTCATGAGTCATTGAACAAGTTGAGATATGATCTCAAAATTTTTTGATACAATAAAGAAGGGAGTATTACAAGTCAAGACGTATTTGACTCTTTCCTCTGAGAATTCAACATTATAAATTTATTGGATAAATTGGTACAACAAATTCCTCAAGCTAGGTACAATATTAAATTATACTTGAGTTTTGTCAGGTCAAAACTGAAGTCAATTCATTGGTTAGCAAACTTTTAATGGGAAAAAATTTGAAACTAAAAAGGGGCCTTGGAAGATCGAATATGTTTCCCTCAATTATGTAGGATACTACATCAGTGCCTCCTCTACAATCAACAAGTGAGCATGTTGAACTCTCAAATTTGAATTTCCAAGCCATTTTCCTTAATCATAGAAGAAGGATTGTGATTATATTATGGATTTGTATTCTGGTCTTCACTCCAATAAGAACTCAAAATAAAGTGAAGAAGCTAGCGAAGAAAAATAATATTTTCAACCACCCTTTTAATTTCATTTATTTTAAACCAGTTACACATTCTTAAGAGACATTTAAACATTTCAACTATTTTGATTTTTGTATATAAGGTGTCCTCATTTTCAAGGTGTCACCTACATAAGCGTACAATATTTTGAGACTTGATGATTTGAATTTACTTGCTGCACTGATAGACCATTTAACTAGAATGACTCTCTTATGCAATTTAGAAATGGATGTTTAGATTTATTCTTAATGTTGTATATTTTTATGTAGAAAAATATGTTCTATAATTGTAAACTTGATTTATCATTTATATTTCATCTACTAAACTTGATTTCCTTCATTCTTTGAAATCACATTATTGAGAATGAATTAGTTGAGAAATTTTCGTTAAGTTTTATAGGCTAATTTTCTAGGAGCTTGACTTGGTTATCTTATTCTGTTCACTGATGAAGATAATATTTAATTTTGTTTGATTGTCATTGTAATGGTTTGGGTTGATTTATTGTGCTTATGGTTTATCATATTTACAAGATTGTGTTTTACTTTATAGACATTAACTCGTGACAATACATCTAGCAATATCCACATTTCAATATCTAAACTATTGGCATCTGTTTATTGCTTAGACGTTGCCATTGTTTCTGGAAAGAGTTATTTGTATATAAAGCTTACGTATAAATTCTTTGTATATTTTCACCCTTCTATATTTTCTCTATCTATTACTCTACTACTATTGGACACTCGTTTCTAGTTATATAAGCAATTTCATTCAATTAATGCTATAGACACACACACACACACACACACACATTAACTTTATGTGTATTTTAATTCCTTCTATAATTGATGTTTTAACATGTAAAATCTTGTTAGGTCACTAGTAATTTGGTTATTTATCTATTTAATTATCAAATATATATCATAAATTATTAGTATGGAATACCCCCTATGGTTTGATGGATACTATCCCTATTTAGCTAGAGCGGGAGGACATATTCCTCATCGAATGTTTTCTTGAAACATTCTTGATGATGAGTTCCATCATTAGACATATTTGGAGGGGTTAATGGTCACCTTTTTGCCTACTTATATCTCTTTTTATTGCATTTTTATTATTATTTGGTTTTATGATGCTAGTATAGGTGGAAATTAAGGCTAACATACTCTGAGTGCCTAATATGAGGTTGAGTACATAAAATCATGATTTATTAAGAATTTTTTAAGGATTTTATCATAAAGTCTTGGAGGAGACAGAAAGGAGAAATTATTGGAGGATTTTGCACCCTCCTTAACTCTCAGAGGCAGCCAAAGGATCCCAAATATTCTCTCCAACAATTCTAATTTCAAAGGCAGCCATAGGATCCCCAGGGATTCTCTCCATCAATAAGAATTCTAGAGGCAACCAAGCACTCAATATTTGTTTACTTGGAGTCAAGTGGACTCAATCACTATTTTTAGGGAGATGTTGGTAGCTTCCCTATAGAATAAATAGAGTAGAGCTAGAGCTAGGAAGAGTTAGTCAATTCTAGTTGAAACTTTGTTGCAAGCTATTGAGCTTTTTATCACTTTACTCAGTAATAAAACTTTCAAAGATGCATGAGGTTATTCTCTTATGAAATGAGTAGACTGATTTCATTCAACTGATTTAAGTTTCAGAGAGCTAGGCTCGTGGCTTAGGGCCCAATCCATGTGCCTCATCTTCTTTGTTGTTTCCATACTTTCCTTTTTGTCATTAGCTAGTTTTTCTTCTGCCATTTAGTTAGATCTACTTCTGATAGTTTCATTGCGGCTTAATATTTGCTTTCATTTTTTTTTGTAGTCTTTCATTTTCTTGTGAATATTAGAATAGATGATAAAAATATAAAAGTTGTGGATCTAGACTTCACTTCTCATTTCTATCGATAGTATTCGAGGAGGGTAAGCCTTCCCACAAACCAAAAACACTTATTTATGTTCACTCTTTCTATCTCTGTGTTACACCTCTAAAACTTGCTTTTACACCTCCATTCCCTCCTGTTTTCCGCTTATTTTAACTCTTGTGCCCACCTTTTTCCCCTAAAAGCACTTAAAACCTTCAACTACCTTATTCCTTCATTTCTATTGGTTATGGCCTCCTTACTCATTTTAATGCAAAAAGGCTGGAAAAACCATCAAATTTGGCATCTGCCTTTCCTCCTCGAAATCCCCACTACCGTACTTCGCTCATCGCCTATCACAGTTTTCATTCGGTTATTTTTAAGATTTACCACTCTTTTGCTAATTGTGATATTGCGATATCACATATCATAGATCTCAACCTTTTCGTACATCACACCATTCCCTTCTTTCCTTCAAGACTTATCACTCATAGTTGTCTTACCCTTTCTAACACAAAATTCTTGAAAACCATTAGAATTATACCTTCACCCCCTTCTCTTTGAAACTCCCGCTCGTCGTACCTCGCTCCATCGAAAATCGCAAATCACTTGTGATCTTTGTTAACACTCTCTCATTCCAACCCTGAATACGATATTGCGATCGTGCTCCGCAACCCGGTCCCACTGCCACGTGACCCATCGCAACCGCACTTCACACCTTTTCCTTGTTTCTTTAATACTTACAGCTCTTTTCTTGCCAATTGCAATATTTTTATTGCACTTCGCCGTCAGTCCTCCCGCCACATCACCCATCACAACCGTAATTTACACATTTTCCTTGTTTTGTTAATAATTACCTCTCTTTTCTTCCTGATTGTGATATTGTTATTGCACTCTGCCGACGGTCCTCCCACCATCTCACCCATTACAACTGCACTTCGCACCTTTTCCTTGTTTTGTTAATACTTACTACTCTTTTCCAGCAGATTGCGATATTCTTATCGCAGCTTTTGCCTCCATCGCAACTCCGCGATCACACTTTTCAATTCATTCCCCTCCAAAGCCATTTCTCTGCTATAATAAGGTTTTACAAGTTTTAAACTCCCGCTTTCCACTTCTAAGCACTGTTTCATGTATTAAGCCTTCCATCAGCCTCTTTAGCCCTTTTCTTTCCTCCAAGTTGCACAATCAAAACTTTTTCAATCAGGATTAAGTCATGGATAGCTTAGTTTCATGGGTAGAATCATTGTAGATAGACCATAGGATAAATAGAGTGCATTTAGCCATTTTGCCAAATTAAGTGTGGTTTAGAATTAGTTTCCTTTCTGCCATTCATTTTCAACAAGTTAAATTAGTTTCCTTTCTATAATTTCTTTTCTACAAATTAAATTAGTCTCATTCTTGTCATTTTTTTTTAGCAATTTAGTTTAGTTTCCTTTCTGTCATTTCCTTCCAGCAATTTACTTTCAAGTTCTCATCATAGTTTAAAAAATAGCACCCTTTTGTAAAGAAGAAGAGAATGACATGAACAGATTGCATCTACCATGTATATAGCACTATCACCTCCAAGTTTGTACAAATCCCGGGTAGATAAAGAAAATTAAGGAAGCCCCTGGGAGTTGCAGCACTCTTGGTGCAATATCAGGGCTCACCATTTTTTTGCATCGTTGCTAGGGAGGTGTCTAGTAGATGCTTTGATTTTGTTTTTAGAATTCTTTATGCTTTGCTTTCTTTTCATGTTATTTAAGAAATATTAAAAAAATACAAAAACATTTTATTTTCATGCCTCGTAGGAATAGGAATGCCAAAAGACAAATCTTACCTAAAATCCCCACATCACCTCCTAGCCACCCTTCACTCTTCTTTAATGGCAGTGAGATTGAACCACCTATAGGAGAGCCTCATTAATATTTTGAGGATGCTATTGGGGAAGAAGAGGAAGACCTTGTTTCAACTAAGGGACCTGCTTCACCTATCTTAACCATGGCTGGGATCTAGAGGGACTTTCCTATAAGACAGGCTGATGGGGAAACTATAATGAAAAACATTAGCCCCTCAACTATTCCACATTTCCATGGACTTACCTCTAAGGAGCCTGACACATTCATGTTTGAATTTTTTGTTGTTCATAGGACTTATGACTACACCTATGATGATCAAAATTTGAATTTATTCACATCCACCCTTAAGGATGCAACCTCGAGCTGGTTCAAGGGTTTGCCTGGGGAGAACATCACTACCTGGGCACAGATGGAAGAGACCTTCAACAACAAGTACGAAGACTACTGTAGGTGGAAGGAAACTAAGGATGAGATATTTAGGATGACTCTAGGGCCTAATGAATCCCTAAAGGAATATGAAGAGTGGTTTCAATTAAACTATATGAGAGCCAACTGTACTCTTGATCCCGTGTCTCTTAAAATTGTACTTCTTCGAGGGATCAGAGAAGAGATGATAGAAACCTTGAATATGCTAATAGGAGGAGATATCTACCAAATACCTTATGAAAAAATAAAAAATGTCTTATGTAACCATTCTAGGGAATTTTGGCAGAAGTACAGAGCCAACCAGAGTACATCCAATACCCCTTCCTCTTCCACCTCCATCAAACATGAGATTGGAAACATGCTAGAGAACTTCAAGAGTGACATGTTGCACACCATTTCTTTGAAAATGGACATAATTCAGGTCAAAAGGAAGCAAGAGGAAGCAGAGAGAGCCCTGGCCATATTTTTTCCTAGATGTACTCAGAAGCACACAAGAAATGAATGTCCAATTAATTTCATGGAGGTTTTCTTAGTCTGTGAAGAGAATCATGCCACAGACAAGTGTCCCTCCTTACCTGGACTTAAGGCTATATATTATGGCGGGTAATAAATGCCAGAGCAATTCTCTTTCATTAACTAGAGAAGGCCTCAAGGCCCTCAAACATATCAATAAGGTATGCAAGGTGCACCTTACTCTTACTATCACAACAATCAAAATGCACCCATGCAACCTTGGTACACCCCCACTCCTCCATCTTGGTCTACACCTCCTACTTGACCTTACAACCCTTCATATCATCCTCATCAAGTAAACCAACCTTTCTAGCAGTATGTTCCACAACAACCTCAGTGGAACAATTCATCCGAAGGGTGGAGGTCTTAACAAAATCAAACACCTTCACTAATGTCTCCACCCCAACCTCAACCTCAGCTTACTCATGCTACTCCACCTAGGCTACCTATACCTCTACAGCCAAATCCAAACCTAAACAATAGACAGACACAATAGACTCCCAATGGAGAAACATCCTATCTAGCTTATGTTGTGGAGATACAAGAGGTTAATCTCAGGCCAGGAAGAGTACTCCCAGAATACCATCCTCCATCTCCACCTGTAGAGGTTGAGGAGGAAAAGGAAGAAGGTAACACTCAGATCCAAAAACATCCTTTTTCTGAGCACTTGATCCACCCTAGTTAGCACATGCCAGAGGAGACTGAACTCCTGGGAGAATTGGAAAATTTGTGTGTAAATATACCACTTC
Organism: Pinus albicaulis; assembly: GCA_034641835.2. NCBI lineage: Eukaryota > Viridiplantae > Streptophyta > Pinopsida > Pinales > Pinaceae > Pinus > Pinus albicaulis. The sequence continues at coordinate 1,104,440,040 of CM076584.1, forward strand.
TCCATGCCATTAAGGATGTCCATATCTACAATAGGCTCATCAAATAAAATTGCTTCAGGAAACTTGGGAGAAGGAAGAGAGATACTCCCACCATCAATGTGGTAGGACAATTTTCTTACCTAATGCTGGGTAAGGTGATATTTCCAAAATACTTGGACCCTGGTAGTCTAGTTGTTGATGTGCATATATATGGTGTCATATTCCCCAACACTCTGATTGATCTAAGGGATACCATCAATATAATGACCAAGGAAACTATTTTGAAACTTAATCTCCAAGGGAATTTGAGGAAACCCACAACATTTTTCAACTTGCAGATTGGTCCACAGTAACTCTGGAAGGAATTGTTGAGAATGTTATGGTTATCATTGACTATTGGGAGTATCCTACAGATTTCCTGGTCCTGTAACCAAAAACTAAGTTTAATGGTTATCCCCTCATCTTAGGGAGACCTTGGTTAGCCACTGTAGATGCTTATATTAGTTGTCGGGCCGGAAACATGACTATAAAAGATGGGCCTTTGTCTAAAAAACTAGTGTTATATCCTCCATCCCAACCTTCCATTGATAATGATCTCCCTATATGGTTGGAGGATAAAGAAGATGAGTGATACAACACTTCCCCTATGTGTATCGTAGATGCTATTCTTGGAGGGGGGGCAGTGTGATGAGGATGAACTCATCGACCATGCCATTCAAAACCAGTCCTCCACTAACATTACTGTTGAAACCTTAGTCAAAGAGTCTGAGATCCAACCTTGGATGGAAGTGCACTCAATTGAGTCAACCTCTAAAACCACCAAGGCTATTGAGTTTGGCCTATCCAAATATCTAAAAATCAACCCAAACCTTTCAAATGAAGAAGAGAAACAGATATGCCAACTTTTGAAACATAATCTAGATGCATTTGCTTGGGATTACAAGGACACAAAAGGGGTGCATCCTTTTGTGTGAAAACATCATATTTACATCAAATAAGGATGCAAGCCTGTGAGACAACCCCAAAGAAGGGTGAACCCGAATCTAAAGGGCATAATCAAAGAAGAGCTATGGAAACTATTAGATGCAGGGTTCATATATCCTATATCTGACAGTGAGTGGGTATCGCCTCTTGTCCTAGTCCTGAAGAAGAATGGGAAGTGGTGAATTTGTGTTGATTATCAAGAGCTTAACAAGGCCACCAAGAAATACCATTTCCCTTTTCCCTTTATAGACGAAGTCCTAGATGGCCTTGCGGAGAAGAAGTTATTTTCCTTCTTAGATGGGTTTAGTGGGTACAATTAGATTCAAATCAGCCCTAAAGACCAAGATAAGACTACTTTCACCTACCCTTGGGGTATATTTGCTTATAGATTCATACCCTTTGGGTTGTGAAATGCTCCAGCTACCTTCCAAGGAGCTATCCTGAGCATCTTTTCTGATTTAGTCCATGACTCTGTCGAAATATACATGGATTATTTCACACCATACAGGGATGAATTTGAGGAAGGTCTCTTCAATTTGGGTAAATTACTATGAAGGTGCATTGAGATGCATCTCTCCTTGAGCCCAAAAAAGTGTGAATTCCTGAAGAAAGCAGGGGTTGTGTTAGGACACTCCATATCCCAAGCACGAATATAGGTAGACCCAAACAAAATCACCATCATCAAAAGGGTACCTGCTCCTCAAAAGCAGAAAGATGTCAGGAGTTTCTTAGGATTAGCTGGTTACTATAGAAGGTTCATCAAAGATTTCAACAAGATAGGTTCGCCATTATTTGCGTTATGAGCTAAGGATTTGAGTTTATTTGGTCTGGTCCTTGTCAAGAGGCTTTCGAGCCTAGTAATGAATATTTGACTACTTCCCCCATCCTCCGAGGTCCAAATTGAACTCTGCCTTTCCACATCCACACTGATTCATCGAACAAAGATGTAGTGGGAGCATTAGGACAATTGGAGTACAAAATCCCTTATGCCATTTATTTCATCAGCAAGAATTTTTCCAAGGATGAGCTGAATTATACTCTTACTAAGAATGAGATGTTATCCATTGTCCATGCATTCAACAAGTTCAGGCATTATGTAACTGGATACTAGACCTTTGTTCACACTGACCATGTAGCCATCAAGTATTTAATGAACAAACTGGATGTTATTGCTAGGATAATTAGATGGTTGTAACTTTTGCAGCAATTTGATTTGATTATTATTGATAAACTTGGAAAGGAGAATGTTGTTGAATATTTTTTGTCCAGGTTAGCTCTCCCTGTAGATGGAGAAGGAATGGTGGATGACTAGCTGCCAGATGAGCATCTCTTTTATATATCATTAATCTCACCATGGTTTTCTGATATAGCCAACTACTTGGTTGCTAGGAGACTCCCTCCTAATATTTCAATCATAGAGAGGAGCAGAATCATTAGAAAAAGCATCCCTTTCACATGGATTGGGGAATAACTCTTCAAGCTAGGCCCTGATCAAATCCTAAGGAGATGTGTGAGGGAGGAAGAATTTTTTGATATCCTCTCTACATGTCATGATATCCCATGTGGAGGCCACTTTGCTGCAAAGATAATTGCTTACAAAGTTTTGTAGGCAGGATATTATTGGCCTACCCTTCACTAATATTCTAGAAGATACATCAGCAGGTGTGACCAGTGCCAAAGGATGGGGAAAACTACGCAAAGGGATGACATTATTTTGCACCCTTAGGTGGATCTTGAGACATTTGACAAGTGGGGTATGGAATTTGTTGGACCTATCGATCCACCATCCAGACAAAAGAAGTATATCATAATCTGCACTCATTACCTAACAAAGTGGGCTAAAACAAAAGTAGCGAAGGTATCAACTGAGGATAATGTAGCAAAATTTCTAAGGGAGAATGTGTTTTACAAGTTTGGATACCCCAGAGAAATAGTCACTGATCAGGGAGCACAATTCACCTCCCACCTCATTGAGAATATTTGGAGGAAGCACAAGATTAAGCATAGAACTTCTACTGCCTATCACCCTCAGGCGAATGACCAAGTAGAAGTAACTAACAAAGCTTTAGAGAGCATCCTCACCAAGGTTGTGACCAGTAGTAGAAAATATTGGGTAGAAAGATTGGTAGAAGCTACTTGGGCCTACAACACTACTTGGAAGACAACAACAAGATTCACTCCTTATGAACTAGTCTATGGTAAGAAGGCTCTACTTTCAGTTGTGTTTTAATTCAATACTTTAAGAATGGAAGCTAAATTAAATCTAGATCTATCAAATGCCCAAAAAGAGAGGTTCCTACAACTAAATGGATTGGATGAGTTCAAAATGCAAGCACTTCTTCGCACGGAGGTAGCTCAACTGCAAAAGAAATTCTGGCATGACAAGAACATCAAAGAAAATACCTTCCAAGAAGGAGATTGGGCGTATTTGTATGATTAAAGGTTTAAATAATTCAAAGGCAAGCTCATGACAAGATAGTCGGGACCTTATACAGTGGAAAAATGTTTTGATAATGGCGTAGTTCAAATCAGAACCATAGATGAGGAAGGAATCCCCTTGCCTGTCAATGGTCACAGACTTTAAATTTACAAGAAGCCTTTGTCAAGGGGAGAGTTCGTAAATTCAATAAGCAGAGAGGTGTATGTGATGGGAAACTCCATAGTTTCCCAAAAATCTAGAAAAAATAAAGAAAAAATAAATAATAATAAAAAAAGAAAAAAAAAAAGAGAAAATAGAAAAATCCATGGGTGAAAACCTCTCTAAGGGGCCCAAGGAAAGCTTTTGGGTTGAAAACCTCGATGGAGGCAGCTCACTTGCTCAAAAAAAAAAGAGAATAAAGAATAAAAAAAGAATAAAGATCCATGGGTGAAAACTTCTTTGAGGCACCCAAGGCAGTTCTGTGGGTTGAAAACCTCCATCGAGGCAGCCCACTTGCTTTCAAAAAAAAAAGGGAGAAAAAGAAAACAAAAAATTACATCTGCATCTCTATGTTTTCTGTGTTTGCTTTTTTGTAGGTCATTAATTGTTTCTAGAAACACAGGGAAGCATTCATCTTCTTTTCCCTTTTTCTATTTTACCATCTATTGTATCTTAAGAGACAATCCCTTGGTTGTGGTAAGGAATCCGTGCTTATGACATTTTAAAAATATGTGTCACAAAACTTATAATATCAGATGGTATTTGTTTAATACCTTTGGGAATTAATTATTTAATACCCTCAATAATATGATATAATGAAAGACTTCACAATGCCATTAACTGCTGATATCTAAGTGAAAGGATGAACTGGAAGGGAAACTCAAAATGATATATTGAAAAAAAGAATATATCACTTTAAATTTCAGAAGAACTTTATGTAGAAACAATAGTTGGAGTGAAGAAGCGAATATTAAGGTTATTTAACTCTTACTTACATGTGTAATAAAGAGACCGAAAACTACTTTACTTCACTTCATTCAAAGATGAATAAACACTGAATGAAACTGGAAAGACAAATCAACATCAAGAGATGTAGGAAACTTGATCTTCTTTCATTAATTTCTCAGAAAATTAAGTACAAAATTTGCAGTCATCCAAAGGTCCAAAACTTGGAACACTACTCTTTCATTCTCATTTTCTTAAATACATACAAAATCAGTTTTTAACTGCTAGAACTTCTTGTAACTACTCAAACTACCTAGAACTGTGTAAACTACCTATTAAATTGAAATTAAATACTTCATTACAACATCAATCTATTAACAAAAAGATAAATAAAACTAAAGCATCAACCTATTTACTGAATCTAGATTTGATTGGCTGTCACTGTGTTTCCCTGATTTGGTTATCTGTCCTTCTGAGATGCTAAGGTATCACCCGATGAATCTGTCATCCATGCTCTGCACTTTTTCCAAATTTCAATCTTGGCTTTGGGAGAATTGACCAACTTGTGATATTCTAATATGAAGGAAGTGATCTTTTTGAAAGTGGGCCTTTCTGTGAACAAATTCTTTACCATCCATAATAATTGAAAATGCCTCTAAGAAATTGACAATTGTAGCGCCTTTCAATATTGCAGTTTTCTGATGGGTATTATCCATGTTGCTCTTTTCTATAACTAATAGAGGCTCATATGAATCCCGTGATATAAGACTACCTTTTAGGTTCCAGTATGATGGCAGCCCCCCTCTAGTCTTTTTGTCAAATATATTATCAAACCTGTTTACATCATGTTTAATTTCTGTCAATTTCTTCTCTGTCGAATTCTTGCAAGAATTTTTCACAATCAACTTATTTGTCTCTAGAACAAAAAATATCCTATCTTTGATTTCATTTTCCTCCATCTCCTCATCTGGCTTTGAATTGATAAAAATCAATGAATTTCTTTGCCAATAAAGTGTTAGTATGTGTTGGGGTTCCAGTGTTTTGGCCAAATTGGCAAGACCAAAAGAGTAGACAACATCACAACCACTTTGGGGCCCTAGGATCTAGCCCTCCTGGACCTGGAGAGGGATCTCTCCATAAAGCAAAGAATGATATATCTTTGAAAGCTCAAAATGAGGTATTAGGTTAGGTATGAAGCATGAAGGGGGGTTTAAAATGATTTGGTTGGTCGTTGGCTTGGTCTGATATCATTAACTGAGAAGGTTATGGAAGGAAAGGAGAAAAGCAGCAGGATGTTTCAGCAAAGAATATAGGTTAGGAATGTGCCATCCATTGGGCTATGGAGTCATGAAAGGAGATTACTTGCAAAACAATTAGCCAAGGCTTTCCAAAGGTCAAGTCATCTATACTAAAGGATCTTCTAGATAGATGGTGAAATGGATAATAAGGAATGAAGGAGAGACACAAAGGGTAGCCTAAGATTAGAACAGAGGTCATCTAACTCCAGATCTACTTCAGCATGCTCTTAAAGGGAAAACACTTAAGATTTAAACATAGAACTAGGCCTAAGGTCAGAGAAGGACTTTTAACCTTCAATGCTTTGACACTAGTTCAAGAGATATTTGAAAGGCCAATCTGTTTGAAAAGGATCCCAGTGGATAGGGCCTACGCTAAATCCCCAGTATCCCAATGCTTCCAGCTCAAACCCAACAAGAACATCCAAGCAGCAAACCCCGAATTCACACATTAGTGAGCATGGGCTAGACCAACATCTTTAACTAGTTAAATTACATGAATTTTCCCTCAGATTCACATTTAAGCAGAAAACATCAAAGACCAAAAGAGCAGTGGGCATTAGGGTACCATGCAGGGGTATATCCTAAGCCTGATTTACTGATTCTTATCATGGAAATAAATGGACAGTATGATTAAAATGAAATAAGACTATGCAATAAGAGAAAAATCACCCGTAATATAGACGAGAATCCTGTGAAATTGCTTGATTAATTGATATGAAAAACCAATCGCATACATTGAGTTTAATGGCTTATTACAGTCCAAACTTCTCCTCCCAACCTACTAAATTACAAACTACTCAGCTTCTTCCCCCAAAACTGTTCTAACAGCTAAAATAATCCCTACACTAACAGCAACAACCAACCATTACAATATGTTCATCAGGGGTTCTTATAGGAGAATGAGTAATTGTGGAAATAGATGTAAATTAAATTGATTCATTAAGACAGAATGGTAGAAATGTTCATGCCCACTTTTCTTAATGGCTCTACACTGTACTCGGTAGTCTGGTTCGAAGTCTTTTTCAGGTCGACATTTGACCATCAGATGTGTTCTTTAAAGTCCTTTATGGCTGTAAGGCACTCTGTTATGTCTTATCAAGCAAGTAAGGTGATTGAAGGTCTTCTAGGTTTCCATGCTTCCATTATTGTTGTCCTAACAGTCTTTGGAAGCTTTTTGTCAGTGAAATGGACTTTAGGAACTCGAGGAGGCATGGAGACTTCTGTAGGAGGTGTACTTTCTGAGAGAATACGTTCTACTGACAAATACACAGATATGGCTTGTTTCATGTGCATTAGTCTTCAAACTGCGTCTTTATCATTTGAATAAGGATTAAAACATTTAAAATTTCAATTACGGGTTTTAACACCCTTAATACCTACTGCTGATACACTGGCTGCTACTGTAATGGCCTCTCTATGTTCCGAATCACTGTGGCTGTGATTATGGAAAACAGAGTGAATTCTGTGGATGTAATGGAAAGCGGTGGAAAAATGCAGTGTAATCGTGAAAATTTTCTCTGATGGAGGTTCAGTGGAGAAATGATTGTGGACCATTTGATCAGGTTTGGGGGCGATGATCGATGGCGAAGATTAACTAATGGAATGACTTTAGAAGGTTCGGCGAAATGAAATAAACTTTAATGTAAAACATTAAAGTTCTAATGTGAGCGGAAAAAAAAAGATTTTTTAATGTAAATCATGAGAGTTTAGACTTTGGTGAAATACATAGAAAATGAATGAAAATGAAATGAAATGGGTTTGAATGGTGGGACTAGGCGTGGGTAGAGGGAAATTTAATTAGGACTATTAGATCTCAAGAGGAGATCAACGACTGCGATGAACCGATTCAATGCTATGGTCGCACGATGGGAAATATGTGAATGGAGTGCGAGATGCAATGAGGGTCGTTGATCAATACAGATCAACGGTCAAGATCTGTTAATAGACACTTAGGCATAGAAGTGGGGAAGTGTTTTTAAGAATGAAAGCTTTTGTTTTCACACGGCAAAAAGGGAGGAAGGTTGATTTCACTTTTCGAACATGATATAGGTCTCCAGCTAACACGTGGCATTTTGAAACTGCCCATATCACGTGAAATTGGAATGTTAAACTTCAGATGAGGAAAAAACACAATATTGATGTGGGCCATTGGATCTAGGATCATGAGATCCGATGGCGGGAGATAGAGCGCGATATAGGAACGTGCGCGATCAGTAAAGTGGGTTCAAGCGGAAGGTGGTTTCATTGCAGACTGTCCGATCAGTAAGATGGACAGCTGAGATCCGTAGAGGGAAAAAACATGCGAAGGATATGGTTAGTGGGCGGGAGAGACCCTAGTCATTGGATCAAAAGGGATGAACAGTCAGGATCTAATCGGAAGCAGAGGAGGCAGGGACACAAATCTCCGATGGGCGATGAAGCGATTACATCTAGACCGTTGGATCGGTGATAGATCAACAACTGCGATTGGATTGGGGTTGAGCAATCGGGGAACATAGGGTGGAGTGAGGGCAAATCTTGGCTGTTGTTTCTTGTGGATTCAATGGCCAGGATTGCATCTGGAGATCAAAATCAGGGAAAACGGAGGGTAGCACAATAAAAAATCCTGATCAGCGATGAAGTGATTTGCGCTTGAGCATTGGATTTATATGCGAATAAACGGTGGAGATTATCATCAAAGGGCTTACAAAGGAATGAGGCGGGGAGTAGTAAGACCTTGCACGGACCGTCAGATTTGTATAGATCAACGGTGGACATTGCACCCGCGCTCAACAGAACAAACACCATCGTATCGGAGATTTTCAACTTTACAAAGGAAATGCGCTCCGCTCCAACCTTCCAATGCGATGAGCTCTTTACGGTTTAGCCCTTGGTCTTAGCACTCGGGTTTATTGAGAGGAAGTGGTTAGGGGTTGGGCTGAAGGGGGCTAGCCTCTTATATGTAAAAAATTGGTTTTTTTAGCCTAAAAACAGAGTTTTTAACACTGAACAAAGGTTTTCGGTAGAGGGAAAAATGGGTTCTTAGGCCAAACCAAGGGTGTTTGTGAGGTTAGAAGGGGAGATGGAATGATTTAGAGGGTAAATGGGGAATTTGGAGGACTTTGAAGAAGGGAAAAAGGTGATGAAAATAGAGGTTTAGTGGGAATTAAATATGGGGAAAATGGGGCCTTTTTGGGCATTCTTCTTCACAACAGAGAGGTTGTTCTCATGGAAACAACAGTGAGGATTTATCAAAGGAAAAAGGCACAAGGAGGCTTCAAGGATCATGTGTTTTCATAAGGAATGCATTCCTTGAAGGCTCAAAAAAACATTTTAGCCCCCTGTTTGCTTGTTAAAAAATTCATAGGGGGCTAATAGTGGCTCCACATGGGGATGGCATCTTCTTGGAGGTGTCAAGAATTCAGAGAATGATATTTGAAGTAGGCCAGATGCCTGGTACTTGACACATCCATTTTTTTCTTGGATCAGCTACCACAAATCATGAAGACATCATATTAGCAGTAATACTCTCCCAAGCAACTACCTACCCATACTACAGTCCTAACATTTTTTCTTCTGGGTGCATTTAGACTTGCAGACCCTTTACATCATAAATTTTTACAAATAGGAAAATAAACCTATTCTACTACTACCCTTATTACTCCATGAGACTAGATTAAACTGTTGGCCTCATAGTTTCTCTACCTACACTACTATATGCTAGGATTAAACTACCTAGTAGATTTCTTCTCTACATTTTAAGACAGAAATTCAAAAAAAGTCAAGCCAGGTAAAGACGTTCTGGCTTGCTGTGGACCATGGCATAAGACAAAACTTCTCCTGGACTAAAACATTTGAAGAAATTAAAAAATACTAAGTGAATGCTCACATACTGAGCTTTATTGAGCTTTTCTACCTACCCTACTCTAGCCGGACATATTTACAAGTCTAGCTTATAAACCTTCCTTTCCAATACATCCAATCCATCAAATGATCCCAGGACTGGTCTTTTGTGCTCAATTCTTTGAGCATGCTGGAGTGGCAGGGCCACTCCCATTATCTTTGTTTCTTATCAGCAGCTTTAAAATTTTTTCTTGTTGTCTGCAACATGTTGCTCAAAATGACCTTTGATCCTTCTTCAAAAGTTTGCAGGAAATGAACATAAGGATCATAAAATGATACCTGGTTGTGAATTTTTGGTAGACAAGCTTCAACCAACATTTCTCCTTCTTCCACTGGATCAAGTACAAGAATCTCTTGAGACAGAGAATCTCCCTCATCTTCTTCATTATCTGAACTGGAGGACTCATCATATATGGCAGTGCTATCCTCTTGGAGCTCTGATATATTCTTCTCCGATGTGTTCAGCTCTATGAAAAGATCCACGTATTTCTAAGCAGGGGTAAGTTCTATTTCTTCCTCTTTTTCAAGAGAAGGCTCCTTGTTTTCATCATGCTCAAAAATCTCTTCTTCGTTTTCTTCTTCTTCCTCTAAAAAGGAGGACTGCTAACTTCCAATCACGTGGAAGCTATGACTGATGATCTGAGGTGTAACAGAGTGAAAATTAAATGAATCCTCATCTATTACCAGGCTTTCATAACTTTCTTCATCAGTGTCATAGATAGGGTGAATTGATTCATTACCTCTCTGGAGTTGCTGGCCCTGATTTTCCTCCCATGAATCTAATGATGATGGCCCTGCAAGCCTAGCTTGCCTTTGGAAACAATCATCATCAAATAGATCATAACAAGGAAAATCATAATTGAAAGCAATGTCACCAATCAAACCTGTCATATACTCAGCAGGTCTTTCTACATTTAGATCTGCAGAGGAATCTTCTGGATCTGTATCAACAAACTCATCGGATGAATGAGCAAGCATATCTGTTCTATAAAATATTTCAGAGGTGGACTGCATGTTTAATATTCGGTCCATCTCTTCTTCTGTTAACAGAGGAATTTATTTTTTAACACAGAAAGAAGAACAATAGTCCTTTGCTTCTTGTACAAACTGATCTGGAGGCTGGATATCTTCTTGAGTGTTTTCTAGAGCAAGAGCAAACTCCAGACCCAGATCATCATACATGTCTTGCTCATTGTCTAGGTCTGCAGTTTGTTATTGCTCTAAAAAATGCATGGGTAGTTCTAAATAATCAACATTTGTATTTAAATTAGCCGCATACATCTTCACTACTTCACCAAATATGTTCACTAGTTTTATCAATCTATTCTCCAAAGCATCTAGCTTTGCTTCTTGGTCCATTTCTAGATCCATGTTTCTACAAGGAAGGTCACTGCTACTTCTCAACCAGTTTAGAGTCTTCTACCAGTGGAGTCATTAGTTCTATTAGGAATTATGGAGTGTGGAGTCTCTAGGTGGATGAATTCAGATGTTTGAAATAGGCTGTTCTCCACCATCAGCAATGAGACACCAATCTAAAGGCATTGGATTGAGTTGTTCCCCAGTGGAGTCGCCATTATGTTGGGGTTCCAGTGTTTTGGCTAGATTGGCAAGACCAAAAGACTAGACAACATCAAAACCACTTTGGGGCCCTAGGATCTAGCCCTCCTGGACCCGGAGAGGGATCTCTCCATAAAGCAAAGAATGATATATCTTTGAAAGCTCAAAATGAAGTATTAGGCTAGGTATGAAGCATGAAGGGGGGTTTAAAATGATTTGTTTGGTCGTTGGGTTGGTCTAAGATCATTAACTGAGAAGGTTATGGAAGGAAAGGAGCAAAGCAGTAGGATGTTTCGTCAAAGAAGATAGGTTAGGAATGTGCCATCCATTGGGCTATGGAGTCATGAAAGGATATTACTTGCAAAACAATTAGCCAAGGCTTTTCAAAGGGCAAGTCATCTATACTAAAGGATCTTCTAGCTAGATGGTGAAATGGACAATAAGGAATGAAGGAGAGACACAAAGGGCGGCCTAAGATTAGACTAGAGGTCATCTAACTCCAGATTTGCTTCAGCATGCTCTTAAAGGGAAAACACTTAAGATTTAAACACAGAACTAGGCCTAAGGTCAGAGAAGGACTTTTAACCTTCAATGCTTTGACACTAGTTCAAGAGATCTTTGAAAGGCCAATCTATTTGAAAAGGACCCCAGTGGACATGGCTTACATTAAATCCCTGGTATCCCAATTCTTCCAGCTCAAACCCAACAAAAACATCCAAGCAGCAAACCCTGAATTCACACATCAGTAAGCATGGGCCAGAACAACATCTTTAACTAGTTAAATTACATGAATTTTCCCTCAGATTCACATTTAAGCAAAAAACATCAAAGACAAGAAGATTTGAGGGCATTAGGGTACCATGCATGGGTATATCCTAAGCTTGATTTATTGATTCTTATCAGGGAAATAAATGGATAGTATGCTTAAAATGAAATAAGACTATGAAATAAGAGAAAAATCACACGTAATATAAATGAAGATCTCGTGAAATTGCTTGATTAATTGATATGAAAAACCAGTCACATACACTGAGCTCAATGGATGATTACAGTCCAGACTTCTCCTCCCAGCCTACTGAATTACAAACTACTCAGCTTCTTCCCCCCAAACTGTTCTAATAGCTAAAATAATCCCTAGACTAACAACAACAACCAACCATTACAATATGTTCTTCAGGGGTTCTTATAGGAGAATGAGTAACTATGGAAGTAGATGTGAATTAAATTGATTCATTAAGACAGACTGGTAGAAATTTTCATGCCCACTCTGCTTAATGGCTCTGCACTGTACTCAGTAGTTTGGTTCGAAGTCTTTGTCAGGTCGACATTTGACCATCGGATGTGTTCTTTAAAGTCCTTTCTAGCTGTAAGGCACTCTATTCTGTCTTCTGAAGCAAGTAAGGTGATTGAAGGTCTTCTGGGTTTCCATGCTTCCATTATTGTTGTACTGATAGTCTTTGGAAGCTTTTTGTCAGTGAAATGGCTTTTAGGAACTCGAGGAGGCATGGAGACTTCTATAGGAGGTGTACTTTCTGAGAGAATATGTTCTGCTCACAAATACACATACATGGCTTGTTTCATGTGCATTAGTCTTCAAACTATGTCTTTATCATTTGAATAAGGATTAAAACATTTAATCTTTCAATTACGGGTTTTAACACCCTTAATCTCTATTGCTGATACATTGGCCGCTGCTGTAATGGCCTCTCTGTGTTCTGAATCACCGTAGCTGTGATTATGGAAAACAGAGTGAATTCTGTGGATGTAATGGAAAGTGGTGGAAAAATGTAGTGTAATGGTGAAAATCTGCTCTGATGGAGGTTCGGTGGAGAAACGGCTGTGGACAGTTTGATCAGGTTTGGGGGCGATGATCGATGGCGAAGATTAATTAATGGAATGACTTTAGAAGGTTGGGAGAAATGAAATAAACTTTAATGTAAAACATTAAAGTTATAACGTGAGCTGAGAAAAAGATTTTTTAATGTAAATCATGAGAGTTTAGACTTTGGCGAAATACATAGAAAATGAATGAAAATGCAATGAAAGGGGTTTGAATGGTGGGACCAGGCATGGGTGGAGGGCAATTTAATTAGGACCATTAGATCTCAGGAGGAGATCAATGGCTAGGATGATCTGATGCAATGCTATGGTCGCGCGATGGGAAAGATGTGAATGGAGTGCGAGATGCAATGAGGGCCATTGATCAATATAGATCAACGGTTGGGATCTGTTAATGGAATTTTGGGCATAGAAGTGGGGAAGTGGTTTTAAGAATGAAAACTGTTGTTTTCACGTGGCGAAAAGGGAGGAAGGCTGATTTCACTTTTCGAACGCGAGATAGGTCTCAGGCTAACATGTGGCGTTTTGAAACTTCCCATATCACGTGAAATTGGAATGTTAAACTTCGGACGAGGAAACAACGCAATATTGATATGCACCATTGGATCTGGGATCATGAGATCTGATGGGGGAGATGGAGTGTGATACGGGAACGTGCGCGATCAGTAAGGTGGGGTCAAGCAGAAGGTGGTTTCATTGCGGACCGTCCGATCAATGCGATGGACGGTTGAGATCTACGGAGGAAAAACATAGGAGGAAGATATGGTTAGTGGGTGGGAGAGACCCTAGTTGTTGGATCAAAAGGGATGAACGGTTAGGATCTAATCGGAAGCAGAGGAGGTAGGGACACAAATCTCCGATGGGCGATGAAGCGATTACATCTGAACCGTTGGATCGGTGACAGATCAACGGTTGCGATTGGATTGGGGTTGACCAATAGGGGAACACAGGGTGGAGTGAGGGAAAATCCTAGCAGTTGGTTCTTATGGATTCAACGGCGAGGATTGCATCGAGAGATCGCAATCGGGGAAAACGGAGGGTGGCACAATAAAAAATCCCGATCAACGATGAAGCGATTTGTGCTTGACCATTGGATTTATATGTGAATCAAAGGCGAATATTATCATTGGAGGGCTTACAAAGAAATGAGGTGGGGAGCGGTAAGACCTTGCGCAGACCGTAAATCTGTATAGATCAACGGTGGACATTACACCCGCGCTCAACAGAACAAACACCATCGCATCGGAGATTTTCAACTTTACAAAGGAATTGCACTCCGCTCCAACGTTTTGATGCGATGAGCTCTTTATGGTTTAGCCCTTGGTCTTAGTGGTCGGGTTTATGGAGGGAAAGTGGTTAGGGGCTGGGCCGAAGGGGGCTAGCCTGTTATATGTAAAAAATGGGTTTTTTAGCCTAAAAACAGAGTTTTTAAGGCTGAACAAAGGTTTTCGGCAGAGAGAAAATGGGTTTTTAGGCCAAACCAAGGGTGTTTGTGAGGTTATAAGGGGAGATGGAATGATTTAGAGGGTAAATGGGGAATTTTGAGGACTTTGCAGAAGGGAAAAAGGTGATGAAAATAGAGGTTTAGTGGGAATGAAATATGGGGAAAATGGGGCCTTTTTGGGCATTCTTCTTCACAAAAAAGAGGTTGTTCTCATGGAAACAGTAGTGAGGATTTATCAAAGGACAAAGGCATAGGGAGGCTTCAAGGATGATGTGTTTTCAGAGGGAATGCATTCCTTTAAGGCTCAAAAAACATTTTATCCCCCTGTTTTCTTGTCAAAAAATTCATAGGGGACTAACAGTGGCTCCACATGGGGATGACATCTTCTTGAAGGTGTCAAGAATTCAGAGAATGATCTTTGGAGTAGGCCAGATGCCTGGTACTTGAAACATCCATTTCTTTCTTGGATCAGCTGCTACAAATCATGAAGACACCATATCAGCAGTAATACTCTCCCAAGAAACTACCTACTCATACTGCAGCCCTAACATTTTTTCTTCTGGGTGCATTTAGACTTGTAGACCCTTTACATCATCAATTTTTACAAATAGGAAAATAAACCTATTCTAATGCTACCCTTATTACTCCATGAGACCAGATTAAACTGTTGGCCTCATATTTTCTCTACCTACACTACTATCTGCAAGGATTAAACTTCCTAGTAGATTTCTTCTTTACATTTTAAGACAGAAATTCAAAAACAGTCAAGCCAGGATTAAACTGTCTGGCTTGCTATGGACCATGGCATAAGACAAAACTTCTCGTCAACTGAAAAATTTGCAAAAATTCAAAACTACTAACTGAATGCTCGCAGACTGAGCTTTATTGAGCTTTCCTACCTACCCTACTCTAGCTGGACATATTTACAAGTCTAGCATATAAACCTTCCTTTCCAATACATCAAATCCATCAAATCCTAGGACTAGTCTTTTGTTTTCAATTCTTTGAGCATGCTGGATAGGTAGGGCCACTCCCATTCTCTTTGTTTCTTATCAGCAGCTTTAAAATTTTTTCTTGTTGTCTACAACATGTTGCTCAAAATGACCTGTTATTGCCTAAATCTACTTCAGGCTGAAGGAAGGCAGAGTTCATGGTAACATCAAACCACGCTCAGTCTGGTAGCTAGCCCTACCAGAATAGGAAAGGGCACTCTCCAGGTCAATATCAGCAAAAATAATCAATAGGGCTTTAGATGACTTGAAATAAAAGATAATTTTAGGCTATGTATATAAGTAAAGGAGTTTGATTGTGTTTTTTGGGGGTTTTGTTGGAAAAAAGGGAAAGGCAATTTTGGATCTAGGGATTAGGCCTAGTTTTTGCAGAGTTCTGATTGGAGCAAGGAAGGAAATTGTTTTGATGCTTTATATTGAATGAATGGATGGAACAGACTAGTGAGGAGCTGAAGAGGGCGAGAGGGTTTCAAGAATCCTCTTCAAATAGACGAAAACATGGAAAATTAGACAAAGCGAAAGGCAAAGCCAAGCAATCTAATGAATTCTACCTCAATCACTCATTTGTTTAATTTAAGAAGAAAGGAGAAGGAAACTGGTACATATAAACATCATTGAACTTAAAAATACATAGATAAAAACACCATAAAAAAACAAATCCAGAAGGATCCCAAAGAGTGCTGCAAACCCTAGTCTATTCCTTTGCCAAAATTGTAGAGATGAAATGTACAATGAAGTGCCAAGCAATCCCAAGTGTCCAACCTTGAAAATGACTGAGTAAATATATGATATAGACAATCCTAACTCATTCCCATGCCTCTAGGGATCGACCTTATCATTTTAGGAGCTATTTGAACCATATCTAAACTAGGAACTAAAAAATAGGCAATGAAATAACTTGCCTCTATATGACAGGAAACCGATTCATTCACTTACATTTCACCTTTGGTGAATGAATCTACTAGAATGAGTAAAAGTGTGCCAAAATTACATCATGGTCATGAAATTACATCAAGGCACATTAAGAGTTACATGAAAAAGTCAAATTGGCCAAAACGAGGTGAAATTCTGAGCTGCTGAGTGAAAAATAGGCCAAATTTCTCTATGCGTTGCGCTTGAAATCTCTATGCGTAGCAAAATTTTGAGGCTTATTTTTAGGCCCTTCCTGAAATCCAAATTGAGCACAGGATATCTTGTTAGAAATCCCTACCTGTCTACTTTCCAACCCAAGTGGAATTTCTGGATTTGGTTGCCATTTTCCCCTCCAAAAATAAAATCTGCCAACACTGCTTCCTGTATGTGCAAAAAGTGGCAGAAAGGCCATTTTTAGGGTATTTTGACATTTTAGGCAACCCAGAACTTGATGAAATCCTTAGGTAATCCAAAGGCATGCATAAATTTTGATGAAAAATCCAAAAATGTGAAGTTTTCCTCTTGAAGGGCTGCCAATTATAAGTGCGCGCAAAGTGGCGCTACGCGTCGGGCAGGAAAATCCGTTTTGAGACCAAAAAATTCAAAATTGACAAAAATTTTCCCAAATTTCTTGAAATTTGGACTGAAGGTCCCTCATCAAGTGCTATTCTAGGCCAAAGAAGCTTCAGACAAAATTTTGAGTCTATCATGCCTTTTGCGATGCTTTAGTGCCCTCCTTAGCCTTGCTTTTAGGACCTTGATCCTTGCTTTGCAAACATGATTGCGTACCCAATAATGGTTCTTCATGTGTCTGAGCATGTTCTTATCCTTTTTTTCTTTCTCCAACAGCTTCTCAAGATGAATGTTGACCCTCTCAATCCAATTTTTTCTATCAGCCTCAATCTCCCGCTCAATGGGTGTCATCTCGGTTGGGCTTCTTCGGGCAGCTTGCCGGTTCTCACAGATGTTTTGCAACTCCATGATCGTCTGCTGATCTTCCAACTTCTTGTTCCACTTCTCCAGATAGTTTATGATCCATTGATTTCTCTGCAAATTTTCGGTCAATGTGTCGATCTCGGCCTTCTGCTCCTGAATGATCTCTCTCAATTTTGAGCTTAGAGAGCTCAAATCCTCATCAATCAATATGAAATCAGTATCTTGGCCTTCTGAAGGGCCCTCATCCTACATAGGCCTCTTACCTCTATCCTGTACCTATACCTGTGCTGCTGATGATGGCAACGAGACCCCTTCCACCCCAGGTGGAGATAGTACTCGTCGGGCTGCTGCAAATAATGCTCTTGTGCCTCTCTGGTAAGTGACATACACTGGCACACTGATAGGCTCTATCTCAGGACCTTCAGGTTGATGTGAAGGTTCACCTGGCTCATGAAAAATCTCTGGAGGAGGCTGAGGGGCTGTGAAGAATTCATGGGAAATGAAATCCTCCCATGCAATACCCTGCAATCCAAGCTGATGTACAACAACAATCTTGATGAGTGCATAGTGATAAATACTATTGTACTACTTCTCAGGAGTCTTCTTCTGCACAAGAGTGGTCATTCTCTCGATGTTTCGGCACATGAAATAAGGTATTTTCAGCATCCTCACTCTAGTGAAATGCATCAATAACTTGATGTGGTAGGCATAAAGGCATGAGAACCGGCCCTCACAACTGAAGTATCTGATAATGAGTCTCATCAAAGGCGCATAGGATTCCTTCAGGAACTAGAATGGGAATACCCTGCTGAGCTGTCTCACATAGCTAGGCTTGATGTATGGTTCATAATGCACTCTTTCCTCCTGCTGTCTTTTGTTCCAGTGTTCACCCACATTCGGTATTCCGGTTGCTTGAGAAATGGTTTCCGATGTCAAGGTGAAATTTACACCAGCAAGAGTTACCTGACCATCATGAAAATGTAAAACAAACAAACGAGCCAACTCCTGATGATGCTGAATCTGAGTAATCATCTCACAATACTGATAGCACGACTTCTCTCGAAAACATGCCATGGTAAGTGGGCAGACCTGCAATTGAGTCAATGAGGTGGGCTCTTCTCTCACATGTTTGCCACCTTTACGAGGCCTTCTTGGTGCATGTAGCTGAGTGGTAGAATCAATATCTCTGTCATATGATGAATCAGTGTCTGTCTCCATGGCGTTGCAAGTCTATGCCAAGTGTATGTTTGGCTTGTTGAAAATGGGAGATGAGAATTTGGTTGTTTTTGTCTTGATTGCCAAATGTGTCAAAGTCAAATGAGGGACTGTGGGAAATAGGGTAGTGAGAATGATGGAGTTTTGTCAAGTGAATTTAAAGTGTGAGGATAGCCACTTGACTGTGTTTGGGAATTTGGGATTTGGGGATTTTATAAGTGAAATGAGAAAGGGAAAATGATAGGGAATGAAGTAGCTTTAGGGATAGGAAAATGGGGCTTAGGAATAAGTCAATTTTAGGATGAAAAGGGGTAAGGGATGAACTGTACTGAGATGAAATGTAGTGATATAATAACAGTGAGAGGGGAAAACAAGGTGGGAAATAAAAGGGTTTGGCACCAAATTATTTTTTATAACACCAATTCAAAACCCTAAGGAGAAGTTTTAGACAAGGTAATAGGGTTTACAATTTGACATTACAAATTCTCATATTCCTTCTTTCAAACAACACCAAACACAAGCTAATAGCAATTCAAAGTCTCACAAACTTACTCGGAGCATAGGAGGTTGAGTCGATTTGAATTTATGGAATAGTGGCAAAGTTTTTGTGTGTCGGCCCTGTGCGCCACGCCCGGTGTATGTGCCGCGACCGTTGTATTTTGCACTGTGGAAAATGGTCCTATGCGTCGCGACCACTACATGCACCGCGAACTCCACCCAATGCACTGAGCATGTAACTCACCACAGTCTTGGCTTCAAACCACTGTTTTCGCTCTTCCACAAAGTTTGACTCTACTCTTTGATAACTCTTGCGTGCAAATGAATTGTTTGAACACCAAAAATATCTTATATGGCCATTGGACTTTGATTTTTGATTTGGAAAGCCCACTTTCTAATGTTTGAATTTTGAGTCTTTCATATAAACTCTGTTTTTCTTGTTTCCTTTGATTTTTGGACCGATGATGAATCTCTTGTCTATTTTTTTTGCAGGGATATCTGGCATGGGGTTTTGGCAAAGGTGACCATGGCTACGCCTGAAGAACTTCACAACTGAAAATCTTTGAAAATTACATGGCATTTATTACAAAAGACGAAATTGACGATTTTACATCAAAACAGAGTTTTGAAGAAAAATCATTATCAAGTGTTATGACGATGAAACTTTTGCGATAAAAACCTATTTCAAACCTCCCTCATGTGCTTGCTGACATTATTAGACATTCTGAAGACGAAACCATAGACCTAATGAGACCTAAAAACCCTAAAATGACTCTTTAGCAAACATGACTGTAAATGACTTTAAAATTGATTTCGATGAATAAACACGGAACAGCAGGTACAAGACATGAGGGATATGAGTGACAAGACCCTTCCGTCAGATGATCCATGCTCCTAATGGAATGCAGATGACTGAACTGAATAAGACACCTAAAATGAAATTCAAAAAAGAGATTTTGATCTCCGACGGAGGGATGAAGATACTGACTCTAACATTGGCTCCGATGGGGATGGTAGCTCCTAGGAGGTGCCAAGAACTACAGATTTCTGGGAGAGTAGGCAGTGCCTTTGTCCATTGGGCTCTGGAGTCCATAACTTTGAAAAAACAACACAAGACTCTTGACTCATTTATTGACCAAAAATTTGACTCAAACTGACTCAATTTTGAAACTAAAATGACTGCAAAACCTGACTTGACAAACTCAAACCAAAGCTGAAATCAATCTTTAGAATTATAGCCTTCACTTTGGGCCCCAAACTGAAGAAAATATCACAACACACACTTGCAATGAAACTGAAATAAATGGTATGTACAGTGACAGTGTAAACAATAGAAAACATCTCACAAATGATACCGTTTGAGCAGCCAACCATTGACCGGCCCTCCTGGACAATCTTCCCCGTTCATCTCCTTCAGAAGAAAAGCATTCTGACCCTGATATGCAGCAATTTTAAAGGGTCTTTTCTAGAGATTTTCGAACTGACCGTGCTTACCCTTTTCCTCATTTCTTGCATCCCATTTCAGAACCACTTCTTCCAATTGAAATTTGTCCACCTTTGCTTTTCTGTCATAGATTTTCTTAATTCTCTCCTGCAGCTTGAATTTGTTTTGGAAAAATTCTTCTCTCATCTACTGCAAATGGATAATTTGATTTATTATTCTTTGCATATGATCTTCTTCACTGCCAGCTTCCTGTAGAAGTTTGACCACCGGAACTGCGAGAGAGGTAGGAAGCACCGTGTGAACTCCATAAACTAACTCAAAGGGGGACATACCAATGGATTTCTTCTGACTCACCCGATATACCCAAAGTGCATTGACTAACTTCTTATGCCAAATTTTCATGTTTATTTCTAGAAATTTTTTAATGATGTTGACCAAAGATTTGTTAGAAGACTCCGCCAATCCGTTACCTTGAGGATGGTAAGCGGTTGAGTGTCCCAAAATGATTTTATACTTGTCACAAAACTCAATCATCCTTTTTTATTTGAAAGCTGCTGCGTTATCAGTGATTAACTTATTCGGGCAACCAAAATGAGACAAAATGTTATTCTCAAGGAAAGAAATTATTACCGAATCCGTGGCCTGCCTGGTGGGAATCGCCTCAATCCATTTCGTAAAATAATCTGTCACTGTTAGGATCCATCTATGCTGAGCTGAAGAAGTAGGATGAATTTCTCCAATGAAATCCAAACCCCATTGCTGAAAAGGAGCACTTACTTCAATGGGCTTAAGCGGCAAAGGCTGCAATTTCTGCCTCCCTTAAAAAATCTGACATTCATGATAGCTTTTAATAGTCTTTTACACATCAGCAAAAAGTATCGGCCAATAATATCCCACTCTCAAAATTTTATTGGTCATTGTTTTCCAAAAAAGGTGACCCTCGCAATCTCCTTTGTGAAAATCCTCCATAACCTACTTTGCTTCTTCTTCCACCAAACAGTTTAACAAAACACCACCGGGATCTTTCAAATAAAGTGAATTATTCAAAACAAAAAACTTAGCAGCCTTCATTTCAAAGTTCTACTTTTGTTTCTAGGCATGCCAGGCAGTGGTGACAAATTTTGAAGCACATATACAATATCTAAATACCAAGGAGAAAGAACAAAGATTTATAATACCTAAATTGATGAACTTTCCTCATTCTCCTCGGACATAGCAGTAATGAGATTGATGTCCAAAGCATGTAAATTGGATTCAGTCATTAGCTTTTCCATCCCTTGTCCTTTGATAAGTTTTGTGGGCTTTATCTCCACATCATACTCCAACAGGGCTGTAATCCATCTGCGCCGTCGCCCCTCTGGATCTGTTTGCACTAAAACATCCTTAACAGCAGTGTCAGGAACATAAGCAAGAATATGAGAATGTAGAATATATACTCAGAATATATACTCGGAAATATTTTAACTCTTTCACAAGAGCAAGAGCTTGCTTTTCAATTATGTTATATTTCAAGGCTACATCTCTTATGCTACAGCTGAAAAAAGCAATTGGTTTTTCATGCCCATCTCTTTTCTGCATTAATACTACTGCCATAGTATGCTCTGAAGCGAATGAAAACAAAATAAAATCCTGATTATAATCCGGGCTGATCAAAACCGGAGCTGAAGAAAGAGCCAAATTTACTAAATTGAAAGACTTTACTGCCTCCTCAGACCACTTTACTACGCTATCTTTCTTAAGTATGTTTGTAATCTCTTTTAGATGTTCAACAAGATTAGGCACAAAGCGACGCAAAAAATTCATCTTACCATTGAAATATTGAATCTCCTTCTTATTCTGGGGAAGATCAATTTGTTGAATAGCTTCAACTCGAGCTGGGTCAATACGGATGCCATCTTTTGAGATAATATGACCAAGGAGTTTTCCCTCATCCATGGCAAACAAACTCTTCTTCGGATTGAGTGACACACCATAATTTCTACATCGTTGAAAAACAACTTTCAAATGGTAAAGGTGCTCTTCATCGGAATTGGAAAAGACTGTCAAATCATCAAGATACACAACTAGAAAAACATCTTTCTCATTTGCAAATGCCATATCCATTGCTCGCTGAAATTTCACACCAGCATTCTTCAAACTGAAAGGAATTTTAGCATAATGGAAAGTTCCCCACGGAGTGGTGAACGTTGTTTTGTCTCTATCATCCTCATGGACCAAAATTTGGTTATACCCTAATAACCATCGATTAGTGACATACGAGATGCTCCAACTACTCGCTGCAGTATGTGATCCATTTTGGGCAATGGATAATTATCTTTCAAGGAAACCTTATTTAGATTCCTAAAATCAATGCACAAATGAATCTCACCTGTCTTCTTGCATACGGGCACCAAATTGGAAATCCAATATGAAAATATTATAGGAACAATGATACCGGCCTTGTACAGTTGATTCACTTCCTTTTCAATTGAGGGCAGCAACTTCGGATTTATCCTTCTCAACTTCTGCCTGAAAGACTTTTGATTTGGCTTGATAGGAATAGTGTGCTGAATTATGTTGGTATCATACGTCTTCAAATCTGAATAGTCCCAAGAAAATACATCTGGAAAAGAAGACAACAAACTAACATATTTTTCTTTTACCTCCGGTGGCAATGCTTTGGAAAATTTCACCATCTTTGGATTTTCAGCTGATCGAATGTTCACGTCTTCAACTCCCTTTTCAGTTGGCCACAAGGTTGGTTTTCTAGCTACGGCATCTTGATCAAAGAGCTCTTCTAAAGGTATCAAACCCTTAGGAATGACATTATCCTTCAGCTGCAATACTTCCATCTAATTTATTTACACATTAGCCTCACCATCATCATGTTCCCCGTCAATTGAAGTCTCTTTGAATTTACCTTTGTTTTGCAGAAATTCATCAATCTCATCATCATCTTGGAATACTTGCCAATACCTTTGATTGTCCGGGACAGTCAGATGATGTTTCACGTGAATTTCAAACTTGTTACTTGAGTTCATTGGAATTTTTAAATTACTTGCTGCCTTAGCAAGAGCATCTGCAATACCATTCTGAATACGAGGGATACAAGTCAAAGTATAGTCTGAAAACAATTTCAGGATATCAAGAACTGCATTTCAGTAAGCCCGCATTCGAGGATGCTTAGCTTGATACTCACCCTTCACTTGCTTAATTACCAACTCGGAGTCGCCATATACTGCAATCCTCCTAGCATTCAATTTTCTAAGTATTTTCAGACCAGCAATCAAAGCTTCGTATTTTGCCTCATTATTTGAACAATCAAAAGCTAATTTATAAGAGCAGACCCTTACGTTACTCGGTACCTTGTTTGGGGCAGAAAAAGGGCTACGTAACCAAATGTTGATTCCAGCACCATCGCTTCCTACTGCACCATCAAAATCCATAGTCCACAAACCATCTTCATCTTCTTCCAAGTGCTGAAATTGTGTTTGCTCTATTATTTCTACTTGCTATCCATCAACTTTCTGTTGCTGTCGGAAGGCTGATTGCTCAGTGGAACTTTCAAGTTCTTGCCTTTCTTTCATCAAAAATTCTCTAAAATTTTCTGTGATTTCCAGAATTTCCTCTGCTTCAACTAACTGGCTATCTACATCATTGAAACTATCTGAATACAAAAAAAAGGACTCTAAATCTGTATGTACATAATTAATCGGATGATTTACCAGTTTCTCCTTGCTGGTGATCATATACTTCATCTTTTGCTCCCGATATAGTTTTCTCATCTGACCAAACACAGGAATGGTAGCATAGGAGACATCAAGCTGCAATGTTCCCTTCAGTTTTTCTCCCCAAGATCTGGAAAGAAGCATGCCAAATCTAGAAGGAATGTCTACCATAACCACATCCATCAAAACATTCTTAGTCGGAATTTGATCTAAACTAACCACCAAATCTTTGATAAGCCCAATGCATATTACTCTGCTAGAATCAAAATAATAAAGATCATGATACTTCCTAGTGATTTCCAATCCCAATTTCTCCATGATCGCCTTTGGCATGAGATTATGAGAAGCTCCAGAATCAAACATGGCATTGTGTAACACAAAATCATGCAGTCTAAGGCTGATATAAAAAGGAGGCACATCACTATCGGGAGACTCACCATCCAATGCTGGTCCAAATATCAACTCAGGTTGATCATCTTCCACATTTAGCACATCAGACATTGGATCAAAATTCAGAATTTTAGATACCTGACCCTTATAGCTGCTATTTCTCATCAACTCAGTCAAAGGAATGGAAACTTTTAACTTAGCAATTTCACTCTCTAAGTTAAAAACTGAAATTTTTTCTACCTCTTTGGCTGGAACATCCTTCTTTTCAGCTTTCTCCCTTGATACAATTGGCTGATTAGATATTTCATTTGCTGATGGAGACTTGCTAGTAGTGGGATCAACTACCTATTTTCCCTTCTTCTATGCAATGGGTACATCATTCTTTGGTGCTGAAACGTCCTTTCTCTTTTGGATTGGGTTGATAGGCACATCTCTATTTCTAAGTGAATATTGTCTTTGTTGGGTGGACAAAGCATTCATATAACCTCTCTGATACTCATCCAACTCTTCTTCAAGAGCTGTCTCATTTGCCAAGATAAAATCCTCATCCTTTTGTACAGCTGAATTTTATGCATACTCCTCATCTTCAGTGATAAAGGTTGGCATGTCATCAGGTGTAAATAACTGATTTTCTTCTCCTATTACATTGTCTTCATCATCTAATTCCAGACCAACAAAATTCTGCTGTAAAGGAGTTTTTACCTGCTGTTGTGCCGGCGGTTCTCGTGCTCGCTGCTCTCGTTGTTTGATCCTGAATTGTGGTTGCTGCTGGCCACGGAAGTTAGGATTTCTGATCTGCGGTTTAGGCTTATCAAGTTTCAATCTTTCAATCATATTTTCCACCTTGCGAAGTACTTGATCTGAAGTAGAAGCTTCTTCCTTTATCACAAATTTCTTCTCGGCTTTCAATCTAGCTCTCTTGTCATTCAAATTAGCTTCAACACTCACTGCAATTTTCTGCATCTCCTCCAAAGTGGCCAGATCTCTTTCTCATAATTGATAGGCCATGTCCAGATCAAACCCATCCGGAAAATTAAGCAAATCCGACTTCTTAGATGGCCTTAAATCATCGGGAATTGCATTGTAAACTGCATTAAATCTAATGCAATAGTCTTGGACTGACTCACCTACGTTGCGCTTGATCTTGGTATATTCAGAAGTGATCTAAAGAGGATCTTTATTTACTTCCCACCGATCCAGGAATTGTCTATGAAGCTCATCCAATGTATCAATACTTCTAGGCTGCAAAGCTCTGAACCACTTTCTTACTTCACCTCCAAAAGTTTGCACAAACAATCTCATAGTCACATTTTCTGCATCAATTTCATGAAGATCAAATAAGTCTACCATTCTATCAATATGTTGCTGAGAAAGAACACTTTGAGGAGTGCCATCAAATAATGGGATTTTACTTTGATATTCAGCGGGCATGGCATCCAAGTTTTGAGGCAGGACAAGAGGTGCGAATCGAGCAGCCATTGCTCTTGGTGGATTTATAATTGGTCTTGGAGAAATAGGTGGAGTAGGAGCAGTAGATGTATGAGGTGTATGCGGTGTGGAGGAGGCGATACTACTGCAGATTTTTGATCAGGGATAGAAGGTTGTACGAGAATGGTAGGAATAAAAGGAGGCTCGGTGTGAATTTGTGAACCGGATGTAACTGCTGATGGCCCAAGAGTTTCAGATGCAGATTCTATAAACTCAGGAATATTTGTTGCCACAATGGAATTCTGAATATTCAAGATGTAACTGTCAATGGATCTATTAGCCTGTTCAATTTCAAGATACTTGATAAACTCAGGATTTATGACAGTAGAACCAATAGCACTTTCAGACTTAGTCTCAAACAACGACAACTCAAACTGTTCATCAAATTCGAGATCTTCAAGATATTCAAACACAGCGGGACATGAATGAGATTTGAATAGAGGAATCACTAGACTTTCTCAACGAAGGATTCTTGAAATCATATTGAGATTCTCATACACTGGAGGTGGATCGCGATCCAAATTTGCTCTTGTATGTCTTCTGGAAGCCAGTGTGTTGGATTAATTTCAAAATCAAAGGGACAAAACCAACTTGTTCAGCCTATCAAATTCTAGAATCATCACCCAAAAGTCCAGAATGATCTGATATACTAGGGTAATTCACAAGTCAAGTGTCACGTTTACAAGCTAAACTGGAGATTGACTGAAGCAACGTTTATCTACTTTCGCTAATGCAAAGCAAGAGCATTTCGAAGGCTACCTGGCATAACTTCAGGCTCCGTATGTAGCTTATAAAACAAATAACACCAAAAAGAAAACCATTTTATTCCCTAGTATGGTTGCCACTATGTTATTGCCTAAATCTACCTCAGGCTGAAGGAAGGTAGAGTTCAATGTAACATCAAACCACACTCAGTCTGGTAGCTATCCCTATCAGAACAGGAGAGGGCTCTGTCTGGGTCAATATCAGCAAAAATAATCAATAGGGCTTGAGATGACTTGAAATAAAATCTAATTTTAGGCTAGGTATATAAGTAAAGGAGTTTCATTGTGTTTTTTGGGGGTTTTGTTGGAAAAAAAGGAAAGGCAGTTTTGGATCCGAGGATTAGGCCTAGTTTTTGCAAAGTTCTGATTGGAGCAAGGAAGGCAATTGTTTTGATGCTTTAGATTGAATGAATGGATGGATCATACTGGTGAGGAGCTGAAGATGGCAAGATGATTTCAATAATCCTCTTCAAAAAGATGAAAACATGGAAAATTAAACAAAACTGAAGGCAGAGCAAAGCAATCTAATGAATTCTACCTCAATCACTCATTTGTTTAATTTAAGAAGAAAGGAGAAGGAAAATGGTACACATAAACATCAGTGAACTTAAAAATACATAGAGAAAAACACCATCAAAACACAGAGCTACAAGGATCCCAAAGAGTGCTACAAACCTTGCTCTATTCCTTTGCCAAAATTGCAGAGATGAAATGTACAATGAAGTGCCAAGCAATCCCAAGTGTCCAACCCTGAAAATGACTGAGAAAATAAATGATACAGACAAGCCTAACTCATTCCCATGCCTCTAGGGGTCTATCTCATCATTCTAGGAGCTGTTTCAACCATATCTAAACTAGGAACTAAAAAATAGGCAATGAAACAACTTGCCTCTATATGATAGGAAACTGATTCATTCACTTACATTTCACCTTTTGGTGAATGAATCTACTAGAATGAGTAAAAGTGTGCCAAAATTACACCATGGTCATGAAATTACATCAAGGTACATCAAGAGTTACATGAAAAAGTCAAACTGGCCAAAACTAGGTGAAATTTTGAGCTGTTGAGTGAAAAATAGGCCAAATTTCTCTATGCGCCGCGCCTGAAATCTCTATGCGTAGCACAAGTTTGAGGCTGATTTTGAGGCCCTTCCTGAAGTCCAAATTGAGTGTAAGATAGCCCGTTGAAAATCCATGCCTGTCTGCTTTCCAACCCAAGTGGAATTTCTGGATTTGGTTGCCATTTTCCCCTCCAAAAATAAAATCTCCCAACACTGCTTCCTATGTGTGCAAAAAGTGGCAGAAAGGCCATTTTTAGGGTGTTTTTGACCCTTTAGGCAACCCAGAACTTGATGAAATCCTTAGGTAATCCATAGGCATGCATAAATTTTGATGAAAAATCCAAAAATGTGAATTTTTCCTCCTGAAGAGCTGCCAATTATAAGCACGTGCCAAGTAGCGCTACGCGTCGAGCAGGAAAATTTGTTTTGAGACCAAAAAATTCAAAATTGACAAAATTTCTCCAAAATTTCTTGAAATTTGGGCTGAAGGTCTCTCATCAAGTACTATGCTGGGTCAAAGAAGCTTCGGCCAAAATTTGGAGTCTATCATGCCTTTTGCGACGCTTTAGTACCCTCCTTAGCCTCGCTTTCAGGATCTTGATCCTTGCTTTGCAAACATGATTGCGTGCCCAATAATGTTTCTTCATGTGTCTGAGCATGTTCTTCTCCTTGTTTGCCTTCTCAAATAGCTTCTCAAGATGAATGTTGACCCTCTCAAGCCAAGTCTCTCTATCAGCCTTAATCTCCCACTCAATGGGTGTCATCTCGGTTGGGCTTCTTCGGGCAGCTTGCCGGTTCTCACGGATGTTTTGCAACTCCATGATCATCTTCTGATCCTCCAAATTCTTGTTCCGCTACTCCAGATAGTTTATGATCCATTGAGATCTCTGCAACTTGTCATTCAATGTGTCGATCTCAGCCTTCTGCTCCTGAATGATCTCTCTCAATTTTGAGCTTGGAGAGCTCAAATCCTCATCAATCAATATGAAATCAGCATCCTGGCCTCCTGAAGGGCCCTCATCCTACATAGGCCTCTTACCTCTATCCTATACCTGTACCTATGCTACTGATTATGGCAACGAGACGCCTTCCACCCCAGGTGGAGATAGTACTCGTCGGGCTGCAGCAAATAATGCTCTCATGCCTCTCTGGTAAGTGTCATACACTGGCACACTGATAGGCTCTGTCTCGGGACCTTCGGGCTGATGTGAAGGTTCACCTGGCTCATGAAAAATCTCCGAAGGAGGCTGAGGGGCTATGAAGAAGTCATGGGAAATGAAATCCTCCCATGCAATACCCTGCAATCCAAGATGATGTACAACAACGATCTTGATGAGTGCATAGTGATAAATACTGTTGTACTGCTGCTCGGGAGTCTTCTTCTACACAAGGGTGGTCATTATCTCGATGTTTCGGCACATGAAATAAGGTATGTTCATCATCCTCACTCTAGTGAAATGCATCAATAACTTCATATGGTAGGCATAAAGGCGTGAGAACCGGCCCTCACAACTAAAGTATCTGATAATGAGTCTCATCAAAGGCGCATAGGATTCCTTCAAGAACCGAAATGGGAATACCCTGTTGAGCTGTCTCACATAGCTAGGCCTAATGTATGGTTCATAATGCACTCTTTCCACCTGCTGTCTTTTGTTCTAGTGTTCACCCACATTCGGTATTCCGGTTGCTTGAGAAATGGTTTCCGATGTCCAGGTGAAATTTACACCAACAAGAGTTACCTGACCATCATGCAAATGTAAAACAAACAAACGAGCCAACTCCTGATGATGCTGAATCCAAGCAATCATCTCACAATACTGATAGCATGAATACTCTCGAAAACATGCCATGGCAATTGGGCAGGCCTGCAATTGAGTCAATGAGGTGGTCTCTTCTCTCACATGTTTTCCACCTTTACGAGGCCTTCTCGGTGCATGTAGCTCAGTGGTAGAATCACTATCTCTGTCATATCATGAATCAGTGTCTGTCTCCATGGTGTTGCAAGTCTATGCCAAGTGTATGTTTGGCTTGTTGAAAATGAGAAATGAGAATTTGGTTGTTTTTGTCTTGATTGCCAAATGTGTCAAAGTCAAATGAGGGATTGTGGGAAATAGGGCAGTGAGAATGATGGAGTTTTGTCAGGTGAATTTAAAGTGTGAGTACAACCACTTGACTGTGTTTGGGAATTTGGGATTTGGGGATTTTATAAGTGAAATGAGAAAGGGAAAATGATAAGGAATAAGTCAGTTTTAGGATGAAAAGGGGTAAGGGATGAACTGTAGTGATATAATAACGGTGAAAGGGAAAAACAAGGTGGGAAATAAAAGGGTTTGGCACCAAATTATTTTTTATAACACCAACTCAAAACCCTAAGGAGCAGTTTTAAACAAGGTAATAGGGTTTACAATTTGACATTACAAATTCTCATATTCCTTCTTTCAAACAACACCAAACACAAGCTAATAGCAATTCAAAGTCTCACAAACTCACTCGGAGCATAGGAGGTTGAGTCGATTTGAATTTATGGAATAGTGGCAAAGTTTTTGTGTGTCAGCCCAGTGCGCTGCGCGCACAACCCAGTGCGCCACGCCTGGTGTATGCACCGTGACCGTTGTATTTTTCAAGGTAGAGAAAGGTCCTATGCGTCGTGACCACTGTGTGCGCCACGACCTCCACCCAACATGCCGCGCAGGTAAATCACCACAGTCTTGGCTTCAAACCATTTTTTTCGCTCTTCCACAAAGTTTGACTCTACTCTTTGATAACTCTTGCATGCAAATGAATTGTTTGAACACCAAAAATATCTTATATGGCCATTAGACTTTGATTTTTTATTTAGAAAACCCACTTTCTAATGTTCGAATTTTGACTCTTTCATATAAACTCTATTTCGCTTGTTTCCTTTGATTTTTGGACTGATGATGAATCTCTTGTTTATTTTTTTTGCAGGGATAGCTGGCATGGGGTTTTGGAAAAGGTGACCCGAGCTGCACCTGAAGAACTTCACAACTGAAAATCTTTGAAAATTACATGGCATTTATTACAAAAGACGAAATTGACGATTTTACTTCAAAACAGAGTTTTGAAGAAAAATCATTATCAAGTGTTATGAAAATGAAACTTTTGCGATGAAAACCTATTTCGAACCTCCCTCATGTGCCTGCTGACATTATTAGAGATTTTTAAGACGAAACCCTAAACCTAATGAGACCTAAAAACCCTAAAATGGCTCTTTAGCAAACATGACTGTAAATGAATTTAAAATTGATTTCGATGAATAGACATGGATAGCAGGTACAAGACATGAGGGATAAGAGTGACAAGACCCTTTCATCAGATGATCCATGCTCCTAATGGAATGCAGATGACTGAACTGAATAAGACACCTAAAATGAAATGCAAGAAAAGAGATTTTGATCTCTGATGGAGGGATGAAGATACCAACTCTAACATGAGCTTTGATCCTTCTTCAAAATTTTGCAGGAAATGAACATAAGGATCATAAAATGATACCTGGTTGTGAATGTTCGATAAGCAAGCTTCAACCAGGATTTCTCCTTCTTCCATTGGATCAAGAAGAAGACTCTCTTGAGATAGAGAATCTCCCTCATCTTCTTCATTATCTGAACTGGAGGAATCATCATATATGGCAGTGTTGTCCTCTTGGAGCTCTGATATATTATGCTCCAATGTGCTGAGCTCTGTGAAAAGATCCACATATTGTTGAGCAGGGGTACATTATATTGCTTCCTCTTTTTCAAGAGAAGGCTCCTTATTTTCATCATGCTCAAAAATCTCTTCTTCGTTTTCTTCTTCATCCTCTAAAACGGACGACTGCTGACTTCCAATCACGTGGAAGCTATGACTGATGATCTAAGGTGTAACAGAGTGAAAATTCAATGAATCATCATCTATTACCAGGCTTTCATAACTTTCTTCATCAATGTCATAGACAGGCTGACTTGATTCGTTGCCTCTCTGGAGTTGCTGGCCTTGATTTTCCTCCCATGAATCTATTGATGATGGTCCTGCAAGCTTAGCTTCCCTTTGGAAACAATCATCATCAAACATATCATAACTAGGAAAATCATAATCGAAAGTGATGTCACCAATCAAACCTGTCAGATACTCATCAGGTCTTTCTTCATTTAGATCTGCAGAGGAGTCTTCTGGATCTGTATCAACAAACTCATCGGATGAATGAGAAAGCATATATGTTCTATAAAAGATTTTAGAGGTGGACTACATGTTTAATATTCGGTCCATCCCTTCTTCTGTTAATGGAGGAATTTATTTTTTAACACAGACAGAAGAAAAACAGTCCTCTGCTTCTTGTACGAACTGATCTGGAGGCTGGATATCTTCTTGAGCATTTTCCATAGCAAGAGAAAACTCCAGACCCAGATCATCATACATGTCTTTCTCATTGTCTAGGTCTAGAGTTTTTTCTTGCTCTAGAAAACGCATGGGCTATTCTAAATAATCAACATTTGTATTTAAATTAGCCACATACATCTTCACTACTTCACCAAATCTGTTCACCAGTTTTATCAATCTATTCTCCAAAGCATCTAGCTTTGCTTCTTGGTCCATATCTGGATCCATGTTTCTACAAGGAAGGTCACTGCATCTTCTCAACTAGTTTAGAGTCTTCTACCAGTGGAGTCATTAGGTCTATTAGGAATTATGGAATGTGGAGTCACCAAGTGGATGAATTCAAATTTTTGAAACAAGCTGTTGTCCACCATCAGCAATGAGACACCCATCTAAAGGCATTGGATTGAGTTGTTCCCCAGTGGAGTTGCCATTATGTTGGGGTTCTAGTGTTTTGGCCAGATTGGAAAGACCAAAAGACTAGAGAACATCACAACCACTTTGGGGCCCTAGGATCTAGCCCTCCTGGACCCAGAGAGGGATCTCTCCATAAAGCAAAGAATGATATATCTTTGAAAGCTCAAAATGAGGTATTAGGCTAGGTATGAAGCACGAAGGTGGGTTTAAAATGATTTGGTTGGTTGTTGGGTTGGTCTGAGATCATTAAATGAGAAGGTTATGGAAGGAAAGGAGCAAAGCAGTAGGATGTTTCGGCAATGAAGATAGGTTAGGAATGTGCCATCCATTGGGCTATGGAGTCATGAAAGGAGATTACTTGAAAAAAAATTAGCCAAGGCTTTCAAAAGGGCAAGTCATCTATACTAAAGGATCTTCTAGATAGATGGTGAAATGGAAAATAATGAATGAAGGAGAGACATAAAGGGTAGCCTAATATTAGAACAGAGGTCATATAACTCCAGATCTGCTTTAGCATGCTCTTAAAGGGAAAACACTTAATATTAAAACACAGAACTAGGCCTAACGTTAGAGAAGGACTTTTAACCTTCAATGCTTTGACTCTAGTTCAAGAGATCTTTGAAAGGCCAATCTGTTTGAAAAGGACCCCAGTGGACAGGGATTACACTAAATCCCTAGTATCCCAATTCTTCCAGCTCAAACCCAACAAGAACATCCAAGCAGCAAACCTCAAATTCACACACCAGTAAGAATGGGCCAGACCAACATCTTTAACTGGTTAAATTACACAAATTTTCCCTCAGATTCATATTTAAGCAGAAAACATCAAAGACAAGAAGAGTAGTGGGCATTAGGGTACCATGCAGGGGTATATCCTAAGCCTGATTTACTGATTATTATCAGGGAAATAAATGGACAGTACGATTAAAATGAAATAAGAATATGCAATAAGAGAAACATCACCCGTAATATAGACCAGGATCCTTTGAAATTTCTTGATTAATTGATATGAAAAACTAGTCACATACACTGAGCTCAATGGATGATTACAGTCCAAACTTCTCCTCCTAGCCTACTAAATTACAAACTACTCAACTTATTCCCCCCAAACTGTTCTAATAGCTAAAAGAATCCCTACACTAACAGAAACAACCAACCATTACAATATGTTCTTCAGGGGTTCTTATAAGAGAATGAGTAACTCTGGAAGTAGATGTAAATGAAATTGATTCATTAAGATAGAGTGGTAGAAATTTTCGTGCCCACTCTGCTTAATGGCTCTGCACTGTACTCGGTATTCTAGATTGAAGTATTTTTCAGGTCGACATTTGACCATCGGATGTGTTCTTTAAAGTCCTTTTAGACTGTAAGGCACTCTGTTCTATTTTCTGAAGCAAGTAAGGTGATTGAAGGTCTTCTAGGTTTCCTTGCTTCCATTATTGTTGTCCTGACAGTATTTGGAAGCTTTATGTCAGTGAAATGAATTTTAGGAACTCGAGGAGGCATGGAGACTTCTGTAGGAGGTGTACCTTCTGAGAGAATACGTTCTGTTGACAAATACACATATATGACTTGTTTCATGTGCATTAGTCTTCAAACTACGTATTTATCCGTTGAATAAGGATTAAAACATTTGATCTTTCAATTATGGGTTTTAACACCCTTAATCCCTGCTGCTGATACACTGGCTGCTACTGTAATGGCCTCTTTGTGTTCTGAATCACCGTGGATGTGATTATGGAAACATAGTGAATTCTGTGGATGTAATGGAAATCAATGGAAAAATGCAGTGTAATGGTGAAAATATGCTCTGATGGAGGTTCGGTGGAGAAACAGCTGTGGACTGTTTGATCAGGTCTGGGGTGATGATCGACGACAAAGATTAACTAATGGAATGACTTTAGAAGATTGGGCGAAATGAAATAAACTTTAATGTAAAACATTAAAGTTCTAATGTGAGTGGAGAAAAAGATTTTTTAATGTAAATTGTGAGAGTTTAGACTTTGGAGAAATACATATAAAATGAATGAAAATGCAATGAAATGGATTTGAATGGTGGGACCAGGTGTGGGTAGAGGGTGATTTAATTAGGAATGTTAGATTTCAGGAGGAGATCAACGGCTGCGATGATCCGATTCAATGCTATGGTTTCATGATGGGAAAGATGTGAGTGGAGTGCGAGATGCAATGAGGGCCATTGATCAATACAGATCAATGGTCAGGATCTGTTAATGGACTTTTGGGCATAGAAGTGGGGAAGTGGTTTTAAGAATGAAAACCACTTTTTTTGCGTGGTGAAAAGAGATGAAGGCTGATTTCACTTTTTGAACGTGATATAGGTCTCCGGCTAACACGTGGCATTTTGAAACTGCCCATATCACGTGAAATTGGAATGTTAAACTTTGGATGAGGAAACAACACAATATTGATGTGGTCCATTAGATTTTGGATCATGAGATTCGATGTTGGGAGATGGAGCGCGATACAGGAACGTGCGCGATCAGTAAGGTGGGGT
Organism: Pinus albicaulis; assembly: GCA_034641835.2. Lineage (NCBI taxonomy): Eukaryota > Viridiplantae > Streptophyta > Pinopsida > Pinales > Pinaceae > Pinus > Pinus albicaulis. The sequence continues at coordinate 1,104,475,118 of CM076584.1, forward strand.
CAAGCGGAAGGTGGTTTCATTGTGGACCGTACGATCAGTGCAATGGACGGCTGAGATCTGCAGAGGAAAAACACAAGTGGAGGATATGGTTAGTGGGTGGGAGAGACCCTGGCCATTGGATCAAAAGGGATGAATAGTCAGGATCTAATCGGAAGCGGAGGAGGCAGGGACACAAATCTCCGATGGGCGATGAAGCGATTACATATGGACCGTTGGATTGGTGACAGATCAACTGTTGCGATTGGATCAGGGTTGACCAATCAGGGAACACATGGCAGAGTGAGGGTGAATCATAGCCATTGGTTCTTGTGGATTCAATGGCCAGGATTGCATTGGGAGATCACAATCAAGGAAAACAGAGGGTGGTACAATAAAAAATCTCGATCAACGATGAAGCGATTTGCTCTTGACCGTTGGATTTATATGTGAATTAACGGTGTAGATTATCATTGAAGGGCTTACAAAGGAATGATGTGGGGAGTGGTAAGACCTTTCATGGATCATCAGATCTATATAGATCAATGGTGGGCATTGCACCCGTGCTCAACAGAACAAACACCATCGCATCAGAGATTTTCAACTTTACAAAGGAAATGCGCTCTGCTCCAACCTTCTGATGCGATGAGCTCCTTACGGTTTAGCCCTTGGTCTTAGTGCTTGGGTTTATGGAGGGGAAGTGGTTAGGGGCTGAGCTGAAGGGGGCTAGCCTGTTATATGTAAAAAATGGGGTTTTTAGCCTAAAAACAGAGTTTTTAAGGCTGAACAAAGGCTTTTGGTAGAGGGAAAAATGGGTTTTTAGGTCAAACCAAGGGTGTTTGTGAGGTTAGAAGGGGAGATGGAATCATTTAGAGGGTAAATGGGGAATTTGGAGGAATTTTCAGAAGGGAAAATGGTGATGAAAACAGAGGTTTATTGGGAATGAAATATGGGGAAAATGGGGCCTTTTTAGGCATTCTTCTTCACAACAGAGAGGTTGTTCTCATGGAAACAACAATGAGGATTTATCAAAGGACAAAGGCACAAGGAGGCATCAATGATGATGTGATTTTAGAGAGAATGCATTCCTTGAAGGCTCAAAAAACATTTTAGCCCCCTGTTTACTTGTCAAAAAATTCATAGGGGGCTAATAGTATAAATCTTGATTCGAGGTGTACGAAAAAATACCACTTTAGTTGCGCATAACAAACAGCCCCAACAGTAGAAATGGCTACTAATATCTTCATATCTGCAGTTAGATGATCAAGACAAATGTTGCAAGAATCTAGATCTATGCATTAGAAGACATTAAATAGTAGAAAAATAAGATTTACTCCATAGATCCAATAGACAACACAAGAATATATCCAATGAAATTTTACATTAAGGGCACCTGGGAGGAAAACGCAAGAGGGTGTTCCCTATTCTCCTCAATGGGATTGGTTCTTGTAAGTCCTCAGTATTTCAGATTTAGAATTCCTCTCTCTTGATGGTGTAGAAAACCCAGACAAAAATAGAAAAATATGGCTATGATAGTGGATCAATAGCTAGACCAAGAGTTGAGATCCAGAGTGATATTTAGGCAACAAAAGGTGACAAATGAATGAGAAAACCCTTCTATTTATAAAAAAATATTGAGTTAGTCTAGATATTGGTGCATAATTAAAATATTATTAACCAAATCAAGATCCAACTTTTATGGAATATTTTATTATATTTGTTGGAGGGAAAAGGAATTTGACTTGATTCAAATCCCCTTATTTGTAAATAATAAATAAATAAATGATTTATTTATCATTTTAAGGATATGGTTGAGTAATAATCAAATAAATGATGATTTATTTAATTATTTTAAGGATATGGTTGAGTAATAATCAAATAAATAATGATTTATTTAATTATTTAAGGGAGATTTAGTCATATTTAACAAGGAATATTATTTAAGTAATGTTTAAATAATTATTCTTAGAAAATAATAAGATAAATAATGATTTATCTAATTAATTTCCTTGTTTTGGGTTAAATATAACCAGGAATATTAATTAAATTGTTGTTTAACTAATTATTCTTTGAGGAAAACCACACAAATATGAATTTATTTAATGTTTCCCCATGGGGTTTCCTATTTAGACCATAAAAAACTTAATAAAGGTGGTTTACTAAGTTATTTTTCATAGTGAATGAAATTTTACTTGGAGTAAAATTGGTCTTACTTGGTATACTTGGGTCCATCTAATAACAATGGATTAGATGACCAAAAAATGGTGTTACAGATTGCCCCTCAGGGTGCGAGCATTAGGAGCTAGTCGTATGACTGAAGTACATTGTAAGAACTCAATCACTAGACAAAAACGAGGAAGTCAAAGAGAGAGGATTGTAAGGTAGACCAAAATGCTGAAAGAAGTAGACCCTGAGGAGGTGACTTGTAGGTGTAACAAGTCTTTTTGATAAGTGAGTACCTACTATAGGTGGTGAGGGAGGCATACCTATGCCCATCGAGGCAATAGTACAAACAATAAGGCTTCCGGAAAACCACGAGACAGCATAATGTTGGCATAAACGTGAGCCAGATAAACAACACCATAATTAATCCCACATACATATTGTGCCTGGGATAACAGCCAGGACTTGTACAATGGTATCTGAGTACATGAGATATAAATGCAACCTAGATGCCCCTGAAAATAGGAAAGGGCTCTAAAAATCTGGCTGATACATGCAAAAAAAAAGGCGTTGAAAGTAGCTGAGGCCAACATCATCAAATATATGGAGCTGCATCGAAGGCTGTAATGAAGAGGTCATCCGAGTGTGTGGGGGGCTACCTGTAGGGCCATCCCCTCATGAGGGCTAAGACATCTCACATAAAATCGGGAATCACCGATGTCAGTGGCTGCATCACTGGACCATCGAGTATACGGATCTCGATCATGCTGAAAAGGAGTTGGAGCTAAAAATAAATCAAGTCAAAGGGCAATGAGGAGTCCCTTTCCCTGATCCGAGGCACCGAACAAGAGTGGAAGCTAGAACCAAGGTACACTGCCCTCTAGACCTGTCTTCTGGCATGAATAAGTTGATGTCGACAGAAGTAGGTCTGCCATAGGTGAGGCAATAAGGGATCCTCAACTAAGGCACGAGGGAAAATAGTAGAGTGACTTACAGACTAGCACCAATGATGAAGATGAAATGGGGGGAACTGAGTAGCGAATGGAAGACTTCCCTTGCTAGAGCATAAATGGCATGGGTGACCTAGTAGTGACTAACACAATATCATGAGGGATAGGGGACAATGGGACTGAAGGCCATAATGTGCGACATGAGAGAGGGGCCAAGAAATGAAGTATGGAGGACTATAGCGGGGTGCGAAGGGACTTGGGAAAGACTCCATGAAAGCAATGATGACTCAACTTAGATGCTCTAAACAAGGGTGACTCGATGGTGCTACCACACAGGAAAAGGGTCCAATGGGGACCGTAAAAGCATGAGTACAAGATGGTAACTCACAAAGAAATTTGATACGAACATGGACAAGTATAGAGGCAACATGGTGCCCCCAGTACGAGTGTTGCAAGTGAAGAAATTCGATTTTGAGGAAGGGTGAAGTGGTGCTTCTTGGAAAAAATGTGTCCTAGTGAAGTATCAAATCACAAAAATCTAATAGGTAACCATTCGAGGGCTTGGTGGGATCCTTCCAATGGTATAGACGGTTCTTCAAACTGAGCTATGGTTTGGTCGCAGTAAGCGAAAGAAAAAACAGGGGTTTTCTTTTAATAACGCATTTTCCTTCCAGATTCACTTATTTTCTAGTGGAGCTATGGTGAATATCATGAGGAGAGGATGCCTTAAATCTTGCGGTGGTTGTAGCAGATAAACCGACTATTGGAATTTAAGATTCGACAGTTGTAGGTAAGATGTCTCATCCTACTTTTAATTTTAGTGAGTTTAAAGTTCAGCTTAGGTCCCTAGAGCTCATGAACAGGCCAGGTCGTACTTTTCTGGGGGTCTGTTCTACGACCTAGGTAGGAGGTACTGGGCAGAAAACTGCTACTTGTCCTAGGGAAGGACCTGGAAAGTGTGACCTGTACGATAAAGGGGGTTTAAATGCTGTTATGGTCTGAGATCCAGGATTTTATGGTTGAGGGGCATGGGTGCCCCTGGGCATGTCATGGACATGCCAAAATGTATTTATAAAAAGGGAGATCTAAACACATTTTAATGATGTGGTGTGCCACTTGTTTTCAGTATGGTTATGCAGTTTGAGAAAGGAAATAGACGATTACCAATCTCTTTTGGTACTTCATATATGAATCAAATGGAATTTAAGTTTCTGGGCTGGCATACATGGTGTTCATATCCCAAAGGTAGGACTTGGGGATAATGAACTGATGTTCTCCCAGAAAACTCGTAGTTTGGTCAACCAAAATGTCTATGAGACTGGGTTGCTAATGTAATATGAAGGAATGATGAGGGGTGTCATCCCTAAAGTGATCTAAAGTGATATGGGACTCTAGAGATTCTTCTAAATGTGGAAGAATAATGGGACTAGAGTTGACACAAGTAGATTCACTAGGAGAGTTGTGGATAATTGTTTCTCCTGGTCTCTTAAATATGGGTGCCCCCTTACCCAAATATTGGGTGTCAATGTAATGGCCACAAGGTGCATGTGGTTCGAATGCATGAGTTCGATGTAAAGGGGGATAGATAAAGTTAGGGGTGGTGACTGCCTCCACAATGTCGTCATTGTAATAGAGGATGGGGTGATTGGTGAAAGAAATACCATCTGACGTGGCGAAGCTACCTAACTCATCATATTGAGAAGAGAGGTTCACATGCGCATTGTCACAAGTGGTGACAAATGAATAACCTGATATAGGATCTACTGATGTTGAGCCCAGGGTGATCACTGAATGGATGTCAAGTGAAAAATCAGGGGCAGTCTCCAAGGGGACTTCTACTGATGGTCTCATGGATGATGATAGGTAGAAAATGGTGGGTGAAGGCTTTGTCATCTCGACATCATGAGGGGGAATGTCAATGGGAGCATTCGTGTCCTCTGGTTTTGCTGAAGAAAAATGTGCAAATAAGGGAGCGGTGGACTCGTTGCGCTTTGCCTCGAATTGGCGAACCACTTCCAAAGAGGAGCAGTACTCTTCAAGGTGGGGACAGAGGTGAGTGTAGTGGCCATGGAAATCACACAAAGTGCAAGGGTGATTTGTGCGTAAAGACTTGAGTTTCAGGACTGAATCTGGGATAGTGACATATACCTCTGGGATATAAGATTTCAGAAATGTCTCATTGACCATGGACTTAAGGTGAGGCAACTCTGGACAATTATGCATGGTGTGGCCAGTGACATCACACAAAGCACACTGGATGGTATGCTTTGGAGGCTGAAAAGAGGCACGATTTGTCGAGGTAGCCTTGTCCTTTGATGCCCCCTTGCGAGGTTTTCCCTTCTTACGCGAAGTGGTCGCAACGGGAGGTGGTTCTTGTTGAGGTGAATGAGGCACTATTGCAGCGGGAGAAGTCATAGGGACCAATTGGACAGGGGTCAAAGAAAGATAAGGTTTGGGTTGACTAGGTGGGGTAGCGGCTGGAGGATCAAGGTACCAAACGAGAATCCCGAGGGTAAGGTAAGGAAGAGAAAGGGTGGCCATAACAGGTACTGTGTACACTTCTGGTGGGGGAGCTAGGAACGGTATCTGAACAAAGGGGTAATGACCAGGCGGGATGGCTCTAAGATGGTTAAGGCCTGGAGGAACCGTTGTAGGAGGGTAAGAGGGGTCATGAGTACCAGCTGAAGGTGAAAGGCCAGGAGAAGAAGGTTCAGAAGGCTGATTAGAGGACATCATGAGAATATAGTAATCAAGGGAACTAGATGGAAGAGGTTGAGTGGCCACCTAACCTTCAGGTGGTTGGGTAGCCAAAAATCCCTGTTGTGCATCCACCTGTGCCTGAGGGGGTGGTGACTGCTATTGCATGGGTTGAGCAAGCGAGGGAGGCGTAGGTGCTAATGCTGGAGGAGCTAGAGCACCAAGCTGTGGATACAGATAAGGGGTTTGGGTAATAGTGTGGTAAACAGGAGGTTGGGCCAAAAGAGGAGGGATGCCGTATCCTAGATACATGCTACAAGGAGGGGGGAAAGTGCAGGAGGTGTTGCCCCGCCCCCAGGAAAACCATAACCCATGGGAGGTTGAGCATATTGATGAGAGAGAGCTCCAACGATACCGTCGATGGCATGAGGTGCCCCCGGTGGATTGGCACCACTAGGTTTGCAGAGATCAGGTAGAATGGTATAAACATAACCCGTCTGAGCATAGATCAAGTCATATTTTAACGCCATTTGGAGGGCGGCTTCTTCGGTTTGAGGAAAATGTGATGCGACATCTTTCCCGATAAGAGGCAAGAGAGATCTAAGGAACCAGTCCATGTAGACATGGTCTTTGAAGGTAGGGGATTGACATAGGTTATTTCTTCTCCACCATTCCTGGACATGATCGGATAGGCGGGTCGTAGATGATTGACGGAAAGAATTCAAAAGTTCGATACCAGTGTCATAACGAAGGGGAAGCTGGAAGTAAGATAAAAAATCCTGAGCAAGAGTCGAAAAGGTGGTATGAGAGGAAGTGGCCTCATCAACATACCACTTAGAAGCTTCACCTATAAGTGTTTTTTGGAACAACTGAAGACGGATAGAGTCATTGGTAATGGAGTTAGATGAACACCACATGTAGAAAGATCAAACATGATTTGAAGGATCTTCTCCAGCAAGTCCTTCAAAATTTGTGTTGTCGGAAGGGAGCTTTGTCGGCATAGCAGGCCAACTAGTGTCATGGTGTATAGGGTCATTTATCAACCGGTCCAAGTCGGGGAGGCTGAGGCCTGCCATGAAAGGGAGCAACGGCGCAGCCAGGGTAGCATCTGTAGTGGTCCCACTAGTGGTATTCCTAGCCTGAGGGCCGGGATTTCCACCAGTATAAGGTCCTGTAACATACATGGTGAAGGTGTCAGGGGGAGAACTGAAGGTGGAACGAGAAGGAGAACCCAAAGCACTAGAAGAAGAGTAGGTGCGTGCACTCAGTGGAAGACTAACTCGAATCCTATGTGGAGGAGTAACTCTTCCTACCGGAAATTGAGGATGAAGGCCAAGAAGTCTTCGGGATAAACGCCTTGGTGGTGCAAGGGTGATGACACAAAAATGGCACAAGGGAAAAGGAGACCAACAAGGGTAGGGAGCTGCAGGATCAAGTGATTACAATGTCGAAACAAGGGCAAAGAGGTGCAGGATCAATTGATTTCAATGTTTTAGAGTCTTTGTTTGGTGGTGTTAACCAAGCCCTTTTTCACTTAGGGTGTGTGTGTAAAAGTGGGTAAATTTTAATTTTTAAACCCAGGCGTTTGTAGAGAAAAACAAAAAGTGTGTTGTATAGCTACAAATAAACCTACAAATGTCAATATATAGGCCTCCAAAACAGAAAATAAATAGCTGATAATGCACCAATCTAAACCCAAGGAGGCATGTCTCTCAACAACTAGTTTATAGGTGAGTAAAAAACTAATCAAAACACACTAAAAAAGGCTAATAGATCTAGGGTCAAGAGGGAAAGAGATCTAAAAGACAAAATCTGCTAGAAAGTGGTGAAGAAACAACAATAGATCTGAGGAAAAATTGCTGTAAAAAGAGGTGGTGAAAGGCTATCTCCAGGAGGGAAATGGAGTGATCCCTAAAGGAAAAACCCAAACAAATCTGAGAGAGGATATTTGGATGGATAAAAAGTCGATCTGAAGTGGATTTGAAGATGAGGTATCAAATCTGAAAAAAATGGCTGAAGACTCTGAAATTACAGACAACCTGCAATAGCAAACACTCTTCCACAAAAAGTAGAGGGTATCGAAGCCCTAGGGGGCTAGGTTCCCACTTATTTGAAAGAAACAGAACAAGAATAGGTCCAAAATGGGTGAAGATGGAGGTTAAACAACCCTTAATAGAGGCTCAGCAAAACCCATAAAACTTTCAGAAAAATCCCTACAGAAAGTCTAGGTCACAACTTTTGGCCTGTTTTCAGCAAAGGTCACACTTTTTGGGCTGTAAAGTGTGCCCTGGAGGTCCAGGTCACAGGTTTTGGGCAAAAAAGTGCGACCTACACTTCCGGCACTCTCAGCGACAGATTTCAGAAAAAGTTACCGTCTCAGCTACAACTGATGTCTATCACCGGCACAATAGGGCCGAAAACACATGGAAGTCAGAATTTTAATCATTTTAGGGTTTTATGGGTTAAAAAAAAACATCAAGAAAAGAAAAACAAGGGGCTGAAGAGAAATCCTAGGGCCTGAAGTAGCTGGATATGCAAGGATAAAAAAAACTACAGCGGTCGTAATTGTAAACCCATGTGGAGTTGCCAGTTGTTAGTATGAATCTTGATTCGAGGTGTACGAAAAAAGACCACTTTAGCTATGCATAACAAACAACCCTAATAGCAGAAATGACTACTAATAGCTTCAGATCTGCGATTAGATGATTAAGACAAATGCTGCAAAAATCTAGATCTATGCATTAGAAGACATTAAACAGTAGAAAAATAAGATTTACTCCATAGATCCAATAGACAAGACAAGAATATATCCAATGAAATTTTATAATAAGGGCACCTGGGAGGAAAATACAAGAGAGTGTTCCCTGTTCTCCTCAATGGGATGGGTTCTTGTAAGTCCTTAGCACTTCAGATTTAGAATTCCTCTCTCTTGATGGTGTAGAAAACCCAGACAAAAATGGAAAAATATGGCTATGATAGTGGATCAATAGCCAGACCAAGAGTTGAGATCCAGAGTGATCTTTAGGAAACAAAAGGTGACAAATGAATGGGAAAACCCTTCTATTTATAACAAAAAATTGAGTTAGTCTAGATATTGGTGCATAATTAAAATATTATTAACCAAATCAAGATCCAACTTTTATGGAATATTTTATTATATTTTCATGAGGGAAAAGGAATTTGACTTGAGTCAAATCCCCTTATTTGTAAATAATAAATAAATAAATGATTTATTTATCATTTTAAGGATGTGATTAAGTAATAATAAATACATAAATGATTTGTTTATTATTTTAAGGATATGGTTAAGTAATAATAAATAAATAAATGATTTATTTATTATTTTAAGGATATGGTTGAGTAATAATCAAATAAATAATGATTTATTTAATTATCTAAGGGAGATTTAGTTATATTTAACAAAGAATATTATTTAAGTAATGTTTAAATAATTATTCTTAGAAAACAATAAGATAAATAATGATTTATCTAATTAATTTCCTTGTTTTGGGTTAAATAGAACCAGGAATATTAATTAAACTATTGTTTAACTAATTATTCCTTGACGAAAGCCAAACAAATATGAATTTATTTAATGTTTCCCCATGGGGTTTCATGTTTAGACCATAAACAACTTAATAAAGGTGGTTTAATAAGTTATTTTTCATAGTGAATGAAATTTTACTTGGGGTAAAATTGGTCTTACTTGGTGTACTTGGGTCCATCTAATAACAATGGATTAGATGACCAAAAAATGGTGTAACATAAAGCTCTGTTAAGAGTCTTCTGTTTGTCACCATAACTAGTTCATGTAAATCTCTGACTATGCTCTTTTTGTCTGACACTATTATCAAGGACTCCCAAGCTGTTTTCATGACTTCACTGATTTCATTCCACACAATATCTTTCACTTGAATCAAAGTTATGTTTCCTTTAAATTTTTCTTTAAGATTCTTGATTTCATCATAAGCTGTCTGGCAATCTGATTTATACTTATTGACTTCTCCTTCTTTGGCCTCCATTATCTTCATCGTTGTGTCAAGGTCACTCTGAGTCTTCTTAAGATCAATCTCTGACATATTTAACTCTGTGCTCAACTGGGAAAATCTTGCCGATGGATCATCAGTTCGAGATGACATTACTATGGTGCAAGAATGAGATTCAATTTGAATTTTCAAGTTAAGTACAGATTCCTTTAATTTATAAAAATATTTCTCTTTCTGCAACAACTGTTGTAAAAGACTTTCTTTTTCATTCTCTACGTCAACTACCTCTGCTGTCATTGGATGCTCTCTAGTAGGTAACTTTAAATTCTTCTTCAATGCATTGATTTCTGACTCAAAAATTTTTAATAACTTCTGTACATTTGATTTATCATTGGGATCCACTCCAATTTTTACAATTATCTTCTTCAAATATTCATTCTGAGTTGAAAGAGTCCTGGAATTAGCCTTCTCCAATTTTAGTTGTTTGATCACTTTTCCTAACATATTTTCTACCTTATGAGAAACTTCACTTGCTTAGTTAGGTGATTAACAATCAATTGGCTTGTTTGCATGTGCAAATTAACTTTTCCAAGTAAAGAGATCTTCTTAACATCAACAGTTTTGAAATTGTTGGATGAGCATACTATCATTTCAGATGGGTGAGAGAGTGAAATCTTCAACTCATCCCTTTTTAAGTTCATAGCAGTCAACAATATATTTTGTTCAAGAGTAATCTGATACTCAGCTTGAGCCTCCATACTAGCTTTAACCTTCTAATTCTTTTCTGCAATTTGAGGAAAAACTTGCTTGATCAAAGGAACTTGATCCTGAACAACTCCATGTCTTGACAGTGAAGCTGGTGCATTCTGAGAATCTCATAATTGAATAAGGAAACGAGGCTGGGTGCTTGGTATTTCTTCAGTCAATCTATCTCTCTTCTAAGCTCTATGTTCTTCATCTTCAGAATCAACAACTTTCTCTTTGCTTATTTTGCTTAATTTTTCAGAAAAGATTGGAGTTTAAATAATGGAACTATTAGAGTCTGAAAAACCTTTGTTAGCTAACTTCTCTACTTCAGGCCTATTGTCATGTAGAAAATCAGAATAACCATTTTCAACCCTTTTTTTAGAGATTACCATGTGAGGATCATAAGCCCATTTCTAACCTAGTAACAAGTGCATGTTTTCTAACATCCTGTTAGCTTCATTTGATTCTTGATTCATATTCACTATGAATGGTCCCACAGACATAGGAAAATTAAATAAATGACATTTCTTCATTGGAACAAAATGTAATTTATCTACATTCAGAATCTCTCTAATAAACTCCAAGGCAAACAATCTCATGGGGACAATGATTGGTAATCTATAAGGTTCAATCCTAGCTCCATATAACCTAATTTCTGAATGATCATCATACAAAAACCAATCCCCAAATTTACAATTAGCACTTAACTGAAGAAACTCCTAGGCTTTTGGCAGAAAACATGGAGGAGGAACTCCATTCAAAACTTTATAGGCAATTGGCATGAAATAAGTAGCAGAATCAAACAACCCTCCCTCATCTGGTTCATTTATTATCATATCTATCCAAAATATTGTTGATTGTCTTTTCTTATTTTCATCCATAATATTTAGTCCCAAATGTAAAAATTCCTCTACATTTTGATACAAGAATAAATAAGAGATCAGTGAAGGAAACCTGAAATATTCGGTGAGGGACAGGTTCATAAGATGAGTGTTAACATTCTCTTGCAAATAGGAGGAAATATCCAACACCAGGTTAGGCTTCATCATCAAGGCAAATAACCCAAGCACCAACCTCTCAATTTGAGCAGAATCCTCCTTTCCAAGTATCTTTGACAGAAATTGTAGTATTGGCTTGACTTCTGCATCAAAAATCTCCAATGGGAACTCTTTATCATCTCTTGAAAAATGTTTTGTGTCTGGCTTCAAAATGAAGATAACCTGCATAAACTCTTGTCCTGCAAGATTGTCATAAAATGTTGCCAATGATTCTTCAGTGAATTGGACATGAGGTTCAGACTCGGGATAAAAAAGGGCTTGATTGACTAACTGAGATGTGACTTGAAGAACATTCTCCCTTAAATAATTCATCACAAAACATTTGCTAGGGTACAATGCAGACACTAACCATTGTACAAATTTGGTAAAAAGATGGGTTTTAGGAACACATGCAGACAAAACACTAGAATTGACCATGGCTGAATAAATGGGGCAACTTTTCTCATTCAGAAGAACTTGCTAGTAGAAGGGAAAATTCTCAACGGTGCAGGTAGTATCTCTAATTCCTTGATCAATGTCCATCAGAGGGATATGGCTAGAAGATCCAGAAAAAGACGACTGCTTAGCCATGAAATAGTTCAGGTTGGCGAACAATTAAACACAGAGGTAAGCAAAAAATAGTGACTAGGAGGAATTCTTGGACAAGTACTGGGAATGAAAACAAATAAGGAAAAGGAGAACTTCAACACCTTATATAGATGGCATAGAGTTTTGAACATTAATACCAATTAAATTCTTGATCGGACAGGTAAAGACACTATGACGCGACAAATGAGTTGTCTCCTAGCTGGTTTCATGTGTTGTTTGCGTCACAGGATGCTTACGTCACCACGGGAGCGCTCTGGGGTACGACACATACATTGGGGATCTACCCCCATAGTCAACGTGAGGCATAGATCTCAGTCAACAGGAGCTCATCAAAGTCAACTATGGAGGCACCACCTTTGCTAACCTGCAGGCTATTTGTGCCCGTGGGTTTTCGCTGATATTCATTAACTTGAATTTCCTTTAGTCTCGTCTGATGATTAGCATGACCGTTAATATAACAGTCAATCCCACCTTCAAACCTTTGAACAACAAATTAATTGACCAACATACAAAAATGAAATTATTTTCCAGCATACGACGTATTACATTTTGTCATATTTCTAAATATATGATTTTTTTGTATTTTGAAAAATATAATAAAGAAAATGAAAATGAGCCAAAGCATATGGGTCCACCTTAGGATAGTTTTTTTTGCCATGAAACACTAAGAACCACATATTACTGGCTTCACCTTGGGCATGGAGTCAAATAATATTTGGCAATATAAATAATGGACATTTTGGTATTTACAATTATGAAATGTTGTATTTTAGTGCTGGAAATAATGCTTTAAATATTGCCCATTCACAGGCAACTGCAAAGCTTCTCCATTTAGATCTTCCAAGATGAATGTGTTGTTTGACCTAGCTTCAGTAACTCTATATGGACCATACCAAAGAGGGTCAAACTTGCCATGCTTCCCCTTTTCTTCTCTTCTGGTGTCCCATCTTAATACCAAATCTCCCACTTGGAAGAGGATTTATTTTGATCTTCTAACAAATATAGACTTCATCTTTGCTTGATAAGAAATCAAGTTATCCCTGACTTCTTTTCTCTTTTCACTTGACTCAATTACTTTGTTCAATCTTCTCACCATAGCATTCGCTTCTTCCTGAGCTTCTTAAAGGAAAGAAATCACTGGTTTGGCCAACTGAGTAGGAAATAGTGCTTGAGTTCCATAAACCAATTCATAGGGAGACTTACCAGTAGGCCTTTTGGTAGTTACTCAAACTTCCCAAAGGGAAAACTTCAATTTCGAATCCCAGTCCTTCTGATTTTTGGTGATTGTCTTCTTCAAGATTTTGACCAATGTCTTGTTTGAGGATTCTGCCAATCCATTCTCTTGGGGATGATATGCTGTGGAATGTGATAAAATTACATTAAATGTTTGACATAAATTAATGAATCGAGTGGAGTTGAATACCTGAGCATTATTAGTTACAATATTGACTGGAAACCCGAATCTACTGAAAATGTTCTCCTCCAGAAACTTCATCACTACTTGGTCGTTTGCCTTTTTAGTGGGTATTGCTTCAGCCCACTTTGTGAAGTAATAAGTGGCAGTTAGAATCCACTTGAACTTTCCACTTGATGGTGGATTTATTTCCCCAATAAAATCCAACCCCCATTGCCTAAAAGGTTCTTCTATGAATATTGGGATGAGAGGTAATGGAGCAAGTATTTTATTTTCAGCAAAGAACTAACATTTATGACAACTTTTGACTAGTCTATATACATCTCTAAACAGGGTGGGCCAATAGAAACCTGACTTGATAATTTTATGAGAAGTGACCTTCCAGCTATAATGACATCCACACAAACTTCCATGATATTCCTTGATGGCTTCAATAGATTCACCTTCACTTAAAGATAACAAAAAAATACCAACATGATCTTTTCAGTATAGCTTTTCTTCTACTATAACATATGGCTGAGACTTTATCTTGAGAGCTCTATATTTAGTTCTATTTAGTGAAGTTGGACAAGAAAAGAAACACAGGTAATGCACAATATATTTATACCAATCCGAACACAAATTTTTTTATTGAATACCTATTTTGGACTTACTCTGACCTTTTTCATTGACAACTCCATCCACTGGTGCCAACAGATTAGTTCCCAATGCTTGGAAATTTGTTTTTGTCAACAACTTTGCTAAACCTTGTCCCTTGACAAACTTGGTGGGTTTAATGTCCAAAATCATACTCCTGGATTTTCGCTATCCGCTTTCCTCTTTTTCCTTCAACATAACTTTGAACCAGAACGTCTTTAACAACATAATTAGGGACATAAGAAGTTATCTGGGACTGTAACACATAAGTCCTGAAGGCTTTGAGAGCTTTGACCAATCCATACACATGATTATACAAAATTTTGTACTTGAGCTTAGCATCTCTAAGAACTTTGTTGAAAAATGCCACTGGCTGTTCTTTACTACCCTCATTTTTCTGCAACAACACAACAACAATAGTAGTGGGGGATGCAAATGGAAATATTTGAAAGTATTTTTGATAATATGGATTGGTTAGAACTAGAGCTTCCTGCATTGCCTCCTTTATTCTAGCAAATGCATCTCTTGCTTCCTTTTCCCATTTCACTTCTGCATTTTTCTTCAACTTGTTTGTTATATTTCTCACAATCTCACCATAATTTGGTACAAACCTCCTCAAAAAGTTTATTTTTCCCAAGAATATCTCAATATATTTCTTGCTTGTGGGTAAAGGAATTGTCTAAATTTCTTCCACCCTTGGTCGATCAATCTTTACTCCTTGTTTTAAAACTATGTGACCCAATAATTTACCTTATTCTAAGGAAAATAAATATTTCATGGGATTTAATGACAAAATAAACTTTATACACTTTTGAAAGGTCTTTTGTAAATGGTCCAAGTGCTCATCATCTGACCCCGAGAAAAAAATTACATCATCCAGATATATAACCACATAGTTTTCACTAACAAACACTATGTCCATGGCCCTCTAAAATGTTCCACCTACATTCATAAGACCAAATGGAATCCTTGCATACATGAAGTTTCCCCAGGGGGTTGTGAAAGTTGGCTTCTTTTGATCTTCTTTTTCAACTTCCACCTAATTATACCCAAAGAATCCATCAACCATAGACTTCTTGTAGGCTCCTGTCACTTTTTGTAAGACATAATCCATTTTCGGCAAAGGATAATTATCCTTTAGAGATGTTCTATTCAAATTCCTGAAGTCCAAACACAATATTATCTCTCCATTTTTATTCCTCACATGAACCATATTAGAAACCCAATCTGAATATCTGAGAGGGACTATGATTTTTTCTTGCAGCAATTTCTACACTTCTTTTTCAATTGGAGCTAAAAATAATCGATTAATCTATCTAAGGTTTGGTCTGTGTGGTTTGACCCCTTCCTTCAATGGGATATTATGTTGTATTATGCGTTTATCATACTTTTTCAAGTCCTCATATGACCAAGAAAACACATCCATATACTTCTTAAAGATATCAATGTACCTTTTTTTATAATTTTTAGGAACACCTTTGAATAGTTTCACCATATTTGGCTCCTAGTGGGTTCCCAAATTACAGTATTCCATATCTCCCTCTTGATGTATTTTCTTTGAATTAACAGAACCATCATTAAAATCAAAAAATATTTCAAGTGTAAATAATTCTTTAGGAAGTACATTATCTTTCACTTGGATAATTTTCTGCACACCTATTGATTGCTTAAGATTTATTATCCCTCCTTTCTGCTATGTTTGTTCTTCTTCTTGATCTATCTCAACATGTTCAAAATTTTCTATCATTGTCAAGAAATGATTTATATTCTCATCATATTCAAATACCTTCCAATGTTTCACATTACCAGGAATAGAGGGTATGTGTCTAATTTCAATCTCATACCTTAATCTTGAATTCACAGGTCACTTGAAGGTGCTAGTTGCAACTGCGAACGAATCTTCCAACCTATTCTCCTCCCTCTGAATGAACTAAAGATTGAAGGCTTTAAAATAGTTCTCAATCTGATCCCAAAATTCATTCCTATATGATCTTAACCTCAGATGCTTGGTTTGACAAAGATTTTTAAGCTACCTTATAATTAATTCAGAATCTCCGAAAATGGAAATACAATGAATTCCCATTTTTTTAGCAGTTTGAAGACGTAAGATCAAGGCCTCATACTCATCTACATTATTCATTGAATCAAAATCTAAATTACAAGAAAAAGGCATGAGATTACCTTATGGAGATACCAATAAGAATCCAGCTCCCGTGCCATCCTTCGAGTAGGCACCATAAAAATAGCATTTCCAAATCTTCTTTGAGTACAACTCATTATGTACAATTGCTTAAGGGAGCTTCTTCTCTATGTCTTCAACAAAATCTACATCTTCGTGCATCATAAAACAAGAAAAGTCTTCTTTTTCCTGACTATAAATGGGGGAATTACTTGCATATTTCTTTGTGGTGGTTTTCATAAATCTTGTTTCTCTATATAATCTCCTTTCTTCCCCATTGAAAACAAGAATGATAGCATAAGTGAAATCTAATTTTAAAAATCCTCCCAACTTTTCTCCCCAAGATCTTGACAAAACCATTCCAAATCTAGCTGGAATGTTAGCAACCACTACATCCATAACAATACTTTTTGATGGAATCTGTGCCAAAGATACTACCAGAAATTTAATTATCCCAACACATTTCAACCTCTTGGAATCAAATGAGTACAGGTCCCTGTAAGGTTTAGTAATTTGAAAATTCAACTCTTTCATGACAAACAATGACATAAGATTGTGAGAAGCACCTAAATCCAACATGCAATTATGGAGAGTAAAATCATGAAGAAGTAATGAAATGTAAAATGACGGAGCAAAAGAATCTACTTCTTCTACGTGAGGACCAAAAGTGACTACTAGTTTTTCTTCTTGCAAGTTCACAGTATCGCATATATCTTCAATCTGTGAGAGATTAATGAATTTTGAAATTTCTTTTTTGTAACCTAGTGTCTTAGCTAATTCAAGGAGAGGCACCTGAACCTTGTCCTTCTCCAACTCCTTTGATAAATTGAAAGCTTGAATTTGCTTAACATTATTCTCAGTTTCTTCTTCATTATTTCTAGGATTTAAAGTCTATTCAAGCACAGGAATGACCTTATCAAAAATATTAGTATCAAAAAACCTGTTTTGGGAAGATTCAGCCCATTGCACTTCTTTTTTATCTACTGGATTCACAGGTTGTTTCCCTTTATATTCTTGTTTTAATGAGTTCTTTTGTTATGGAGTCTCCATTGGAGAAGGAATAGAATCTTGTTTTTCACCTTCATCATCCTGCACCCTAGATATCTTTCTAGATCTTAAATCATACTTCTTATGTAACTCAACTTGAATGAAATATGTAAATTTCCTACAATATTCATCCATCTCATATTGATCAAAGGACACTTCAACTTCAACATATTCTCCCTCACAATATTCCTCTTCTTCATCTTCTCTCATGTACATAGTAGATATTTTATCTTCAACTTCTTTTTAGTCATCTTCTGCTGACTCTCCAGGTGATGCTTCTATATATAGTGGTGCTTGAACTTAGTCTTGATCTCTTCTCTCCCTCTGCAAAATTGGCAGGGGTTGTTTCATAAATTGAGGATTAAATCCTCCTTTTTTTTTGTTGTACTAGTATTTGGGAGTTTTTACTTTCCAACTCCATCTTCACTAGCTTGTTTGACAAATTTTTTATCACCTTTTTCATATAATCAATTCTCTGATCCTGTGGTGATTCTTCTTTTTCTTTTCCCTTCTCTTCAACTGACCACTTTTCTTTAATTTTCCCAACTGCATTCATATTAGATTAAATTTCTAAAGCACCTATCTGTATTTGCTCAAGAGTAGGGGATCTCCTCTCTCTAGGTGTAAAACTGAAATCAACTTCAAAATCCCTAGCAAAAACTACATTTTCTCCAACATGAGGGGGCTTCATTTCTACAGGTAAACTGTTTTAAAATGTGTTGAATCTTTTAACAAATTTAGAAATGTTCTCATTAGGATTTCTTTTAATTGCATTAAATTTTTTTAATGAATAACCATGATCTCTCTTCTCTCTCCATCTCTGAGTGAATTTATTTTCTAACTCTTCCCAGTTATTAATTGAAACATTTGGTAAACCTTTGAACCATTTTCTAGCCTCTCCATTTAGAGACTGCACAAAAAGTCTCATTACAACATCAAGATGTTCTACACTTAAATTTTCATAAAAATTGAAAAACAGGGATAAATTTTGTTCTGTAGTTACTTCATCTTCTCCAGTGAAACAAGGAAGTAATTTAAGGTATTCTCGAGGCGTGGAATTCATAGGTTGTGGAAGATTAAGTGGTGCATATCTATTCATCAAGAAAGCTGGTGCTGCCATATTTACACTTTGATTAACTGCTCTTTGGGTGAACGAGGTTGATGAATCTACTATGAAAGTGAATGAAGGTGGTGAAAAAACTGAGATGGGAGTGGGTTGATGAACAACGATAGAGGAAATAACAACTATAGTTTGTTGAGCTTGTGTAAAGGTAAAGGAAACAGACTCAAAAGAATGTTCTTCCAACTTAGGTTCTTGAAAATGAATGGTTTTGAAAGGTGAATCTTGTTCCAAGAAAGGGAGTTAATTGGAGATATCTTCAAACAAAGGGTTATGAGAACTGCTGCTTCCAGGAGCAGAAAATGTAGGATTAGGTTTTTAAGGGTTTTTTGGTTTCTGAGCCTTTTTAGAAACCAATCTTTCTGGATCTGACAAAGTAGGAACTTTCTGCTGCGAGGTATCTGACCTCGTGTGAGGCCTTTTGAAAGCCAGGATTCTAAAAATAATAGACACAGACAAATATTTCCTCCTCACTTAACAACCAGAAGAAATAGTATGAAAACCCAGGGAAAATGAACTTCGCTTCTTCGTCCTCGGCAACAGCGCAAAAAAATGTTGTATCTTAAGAGACAATCCCTTGGTTCTGGTAAGGAATCAATGCTTAAGACATTTTATAAATATATGTCACAAAACTTATAATATCGTATGGTCTTTGTTTAATACCTTTGGAAATTAATTCTTTAATACCCTCAATAATCTGATATAATGAAATACTTCACAATGTCATTAACTACTAATATCTGAGTGAAGGGAAGAACTAGAAGGGGAAATCAAAATGATATGCTGAAAAACAGAATCTATCACTTTAAATTTCAGAAGAACTTTATGTAGAAAGAATAGTTGGAGTGAAGGAGAGAATATTAAGGTATTTAACTCTTACTTATAGGTGTAATAAAGAGACTAAAAAATACTTTAATTCACTTCATTCAAAGAAGAATAAATAGAGAATGAAACTGGAAAGATAAATCAACATCAACAGATGCAAGAAACTTGATCTTCATTCATTAATTTCTCAGAAAATTAAGTACAAAATTTGCAGTTATCTAAAGGTCCAAAACTTGGAACCCTCCTCTTTCTTTCTCATTTTCTTAAATACATACAAAAGTAGTTTATAAGTTCTAGAACTTCTTGTAACTACTCAAACTACCTAGAACTGTGTAAAATACCTATTACATTGCAGTTAAAGACTTCATTACAACATCGATCTCTTAACAAAAAGATAAATAAAACAAAATCATCAATGTATTTTCTAAATCTGGATTTGATTGGTTGTCACTGTGTTTCCCTGATTTGCTGATGTGTCCTTCTGAGATGCTAAGGTATCACCCAGTGAATCATTCATCCATGCTCTGCACTTTTTCCATATTTCAATGTTGGCTTTGGGAGAAATTACCAACTTGTGATATTCTAATTTGAAAGCAGTGATCTTGTTGAAAGTGGGCCTTTTTGTGAACAAAGTCTTTACCATCCATAATAATTGAAAATGCCTCTGTAAGAAATTGATAACTGTAGCTCCTTTCAATATTGAAATTTTCTCATGGGTATTGTCAATGCTATTTTATATCACTAATAGAGGCACATATGAATCTCATGATATAATACTTCCTTTTAGATCCTAGCATGATGGAAACCCCACTCTAGTCCTTTTGTCAAATATATTATCGAACCTATTTACAGCTTGTTTAATTTCTGTTAATTTCTTCTCTGCTGACTTCCTGTCTTATTTATCTCTATAACACACAATGTCCTATCTTTGATTTCATTTTCCTCTAGCTCCTAATTTGTCTTTGAGTTAATAAAATCATGAATTTATTTGCCCATAAATCTCTGTTAAGAGTCTTATGTTTGTCAGCCATAACTAGTTCTTGTAAATCTCTGACTATGCTCTTTTCCTCTGACACTATTATCATGGAATCCCAAGATATTTTCATGACTTCTGTTGGGCTTCCTTTTTGTCCAAATTTTTACAGTTTTTATCAAACAATTACTCGCTCGTACCTAGCGTTTGTATCATTGTTAAACCTTCTATGTTGTTAATTATAGGCATTAGGGAAAGTAACTATTTATTTGTAAATTCCTTTTGTTAATTAGTTTGGAAGGTATTTGTGTGTAATAGTTTCAATAATAAGTGCCTTCTTGGTGGCAGATTCTCTATCCTTGGGAAAACCAGGGTTAAGCTTATCTCCTTTGTCCCCTGTTACACCTACCGTCTCATTTTCAGCATCAACATTGTCACATTCTTCCAGTTCAACATCAGTTTATTTGAAAAAAATATTTCCAAACAATATTGAGAATGAAAACTGGGTTGATGCTATGAAAGCTTCAGAATGTATATTGGCTAGTTGATTTAACCATGTTGAACTTGATCTAGACATGGAAAATGCAACTTATGTTTCATGGATGGTGGATAATCCTTCAGCTTTGAGAATGTTTGAGCAGATGATGGGTGGAACAAAAGGAAAGCATATTGTAGCCTTTCTAGATTATGGGACACTTTCTCCTATTGTAGAGGGTATTACGACATACAGAAAAAATCCTGAAGCTTCCATCTGGCATTGGCTTACTCAAAAATGAAAATATGAAGATCAAATCAGAGTAAAACTCTGTTTTCAAGATTTATTTTTCAAGAGGATCAAGATGCTGGTCAAAATTCAAATAGAGAAAAATACCATAGCATATCTCTTTTAGGAAATTTTTTATGAGAAATATTTTGATCAGCTCAGGACAAAGGAACAACTTGGATATGTTGTGAATTGTGGTTGTAGGATGACATATCATGTATTGGGATTTTATTTCAGTGTTCTCTCTTCGAACCATAGCTCATCATATTTACAGGAAAGAATAGATGCATATATCGATAAATTGTAGAAAATTCTGGGTGAGATGGATGATAAAGAATTTGAATCCTACAAATTTGCATTAATCACAAGGAAATTAGAGAAAGATCCATCTGTAACTGATGAGGCTAATCGTTACTAGACCCAAGTTGTGGAAAAAAATGTTTTTTTTAAAGTTCTGAAGCTAGAAGAAGATGAGTTAACCAGTATACAAAAATCAAATGTTACTGACTGATATAATTCATTTCTAAATGCAAATTCCTCCCAGTGTGGTATGCTAAATATTCATGAATGGGGTTGCAATTATCATAAGGCTGAGGTAGCGGAGTCGAAAAATTTAGGTAATGTTATTGATGATGTTTCGGCACTGAGCTTACTAGCGAGTTTTATCCATTGTTATGCTAAAATCACGTGCCTATCAAGTGAAGCTTAAAGTCATTTCCATCCGTTATTTGTATCCTAGGTGCCATAAAATAGCCTTATTTTCCTGTTTTCAATGATGATCCCGAGTACCGCCATTACAAAGACACTAAGGAGCTTCCTCCACATCGTTAAGTAGAAATTCGATGCTTATTTGAGAATTAAAAAACTTAATGTTGGTTATTGCAATCAAGAACGCACACACAGAGGTTGTAATTGAGATCTGGAATGAATTTGAATGTTTTTGTGAATGGTTTTCTTCCCGTGTCTACTGCTTGTGAAGTTATCCAACACAATGGAATTGTATGCTACATACATCACCACATCAAATGGATCAATGCTCCCACTGCCCATACAAGTGCCACCCAAGACGAGAAAAGTATGATGAAATAGTTCTTACACTAACTTTCTAGCTATGCAATATCTCATCCAGTTGTGTGATGCCTCAACCAGCTACGCCTTGCTTCCACCAGCTATACAAAGTTCAAATTTCCTCCAGAAGCCAAGATTGCACCTTCCAGCAATAGAAGCATCCCATGAGAAGAGGAGTGATTTCCCTAATTCAACATTTTGTTTTGAAACTAATCTCATTTCCGGCAAATTGTGAATCTCCCTTCCTATATTCTGATTAGCTGTTAAAACCCCCAAATTGGTAATTAAATGTGTGTGTGTGTATATATATATATATATATATATATATATATATATATATATATATATTGCCTAGGGTAGCAAAAGGGGATCAATTTGGGAATCAATTAGTGAGTCCGTCAATTAGGAGAATTGGGGAATAAAAATTTAGAAGGAATGTATTAATCGAATGGAGTCATAAGTGAATGCGCACATCCTGATCCGACATTGAATTTTCTAGAATTGTAATGGGGCAGCAATAGCTGGTGTAATTGTTTATTGACATTTAAACTGATGTTTTGATTGAATTCAATAAATTCTAGTTCCAACGATTGTTTTTTTTTAATGTAAGTACTGTAATTTTATTTATTTCTCAGTGTTGAGTTAGTTTAGGACTTGCTCCAGGGAGTGGCAAGGATCCACCACAACCTGGAGTTGAGTGCCTTGTTCTTTATAGCTGTAGGAATTGTGCTTTACTTTACTGCATGAATTATAATTGTTGTGAATTATTTTCTAAATAGAATTGTATATTTCTCAATCCCGTAATTAAAATCATCGTTTTTTTTTCTTGAATTCAATGAGTGTATTGATGGAGAGTCTTAATGAATATAGGAGTTCAACTGTATATGGTTTGAATCACTTTAATCTCTTATTTGGATTGTTAATTCCATTATTCGGAAGAGGTTAAGAGAACGACATAGAGAACTACATATTTTCTGGAACTTGGTTACTGTAGTTATGAATTAGAACACGATTTTATTTCTGGATTAAAATGAAATAATGTCAATAGTATGGGTAGTTGATTAAGGGTTGTGTATATTTCTTGTGAAACATTTCTATCCTAGGACTTCTCTTAATAATTAGATTTATTTTTAATTAGAATCATTCTTGTTTTCATAGTGTAATCATTTCCTTACAAGAGCAAGTTTGAGTGCAGATTTGATTGTGTAGGTAGCAGTGATTTCGTTATTGAATTATATTGTTTTGAATAGTAAGCTTGTTTTTAGATGATTCATTTAATCTAAATTAAAATATTTGAATTAAAGGTTCTCATTGATTATTTGTAATGTGATTTTTAATAGGATTTTTAAGTGTTTTTTTACATGAAGTAAAATGGTTTTCTTCTAGCAATAGTTAGAACCATCTTTTGTTAATTTGAATATTGAGTTTGTTTTCAGGAATAGTTTTAGTTAGTTTAAGGTGTGAATTTATAATGTGTGTCCTTTTTGCTTATCTCAAGTTTAGTTTCAAGTTAGTGAAAGGAGAAAATAGGTTAAGGTTTTCAAGATATCATAGGAGATTTTAAAAGTAGAATTCTAGTGCGAGAATGTTATGAGATTGAGGATTTATTTGTATTTCCTTACAGTTTAATTGCAGTATGGAGTTTGCATGATAGAATTGGGTGAGTAGGTCCCCTTTTCAAGATTTTTTATTTGCCAACAATTGTGTGTTTCATTCCAGTACCTAGTTTATACTTACAAAGGAATATATTTATACTCTGACCATTACGGTGAGCCAAGACGTAGTACAACTCGCGTTTACAACTCCCGGATTGATAATTAATATTGAGAGGTTTAATCTGACGACTAAACTGCCCAAAATTTTGCTGCTGTTTCCGGGGAGTTGTATTTTGGCTCAGGTAAAATTTTCTGACAGAGTTTCAAGGATATTACAGGACGTCAGAGGGCGAAGAGTGTACGGTAAGAATTGAGTGAAGAGCCATGCATCCACTATTATGGGGTTGCTCCAAATTCTGGCCATCTTGCTCATCTCTTGAACTTTTATTTCCTTTCCTATAGAAGCAGGCTTTAAACATTTAATTTCCAAATTGCTTTTCTTTTCATAGATTAAATAGTACTTTGATTCGACATTTTCCTTTCATGCAAGTGTGGTGAGTTTTTTTAGCCGATAACTTTTAAATCCTTCTTCAGATTCCAACATTATATCATTTTTGGGGTACTATAAGAACCCTTGCATACTAATATATGTGATGAAAGAATGTACCAGTGGCTTGTTGAGAACAAGAAAATGGTATTTTGAGGAATCATTCAATGAGAAGTTTTTATGCTGATACAGAGACAAACAAATAATCGAATGAGGAATTAACAGGAGTAGAATTTAACATCTTTCTTGAACATAAATTCAATATTATTAAATATTTGATTTCAAAATTGGATGATTTTCAGGAGCAATAGAAGGATTAAGAACTGCTACTTATCCTTTGCACCAACTGTCGAAAGAAACACTTTCTTGGAAAGTGTCCACTTAGCAGTCTAAAAGTTTGCGAAATTTGCAAGGATGGTCATGCAACCGAACATTTCCCATCACTGCCACGATTATGAAAGGTAATCAGGGAATCAAGTAAGCAATCGAATAAACCACTAGGTATAACTCAAAACCCAAAACCATTTGATATTTGGAATAATGACTATTTTTCTGAGCAAGTTCCTCAACATGTTTGTAATCCTGCAGGTTCATGGAAAACTTTTAATCCACCTCCAATTGAACATCCTACTTCATTGCCACAATGGACCCCTCCTTGGCCCTCGCCTTGACCCTCTTTCTCAAGCTAGATATCTCCATGGCATCAAGAATCATTTGGATCCTTATCTCTAGGGAAATCTCCCATGCAAATTCAATCATATGAGCACCAACAACAACCACAATTTATTTCCAATGCACCATAACTTTATCATCCTCCATGGTCCCAGCTGTATGTGCAACCTTACCCTAATCCTCATCCATACCCTAACCCTAATCCATACCCTAGACCTAATCCTAATCCACACCCTAGACCTAACCCTAATTCTAATTTAAAACCTAGGACCAATCCTAGTCCAAAGCCTAATCCCAATCCAAATCCAAACCTTAGTCCACACATTAACCCAAACCATTGTGCAAACCCTAACCCAAACCACATCCTAAACCCTAATCTAAACCCTCAGGTTGCATGAAAATTTGAGCCACCTATTCTTCTTGTTGATTCCCCTATTGAACATAATGCTACATCTTCCATGTTGGAAAAGGGAATGAATCTGGAAACTTCCCCCATTACCATATAACATTCACCTCGGGAAGATGTAATTGAAAGACCACAAGAGGAGCAATCTTTCATTGGAGCTTGTTCCAAAAATTTTGTTGAAACTCAAAACCCTAGAATCACTCTCAACCATTCTTGTCAATTTGAAAATCAAATATTTGAGCTTGAACTTGAGGGATTTATCTTTTGTCTTTCACCAGATTCTTTGTGCCTCCAAGAGAGTGAATATCAAACTGTGGAAGATTTGCATTAGTTGGAAAATCATAAATATGTGGATTCCATTGAATCTTGGTTTCGAGCAGTCATCAAGCCATCTTATTTCCTCATCTTTCGGAAACTATTGGTACCATATCAATTGAAGCAACTAGTTTCTCATGCTTTCGTATGTCTTGGAGTCTATTCTTTAAAACTAAGTGTGAGTATAATCATCATTCTGTTACGCACATGGCTTCATTGGAAGTACTCCTATACTTAAAAATGAGTCTTTCGCCTCTTAGGGTAAAATAGGGTAGGAGAGTAAATGAATAAAGCTGTTATAATACTATTAGGGTTTTTAATTTTAAATAATGCCTCTTAAAAATAATTTTGATCCACATTAGTTGTTAAAACACACATTGTGATAGATCTTGTTGAGTACAATTCACTCTAATACCTTATGATTTTGCAAAAGCAACCATGATTTATCACTCTAATAAGTTGTCATCTAGGATATATATTTTCAGTTTCCTTTAGAAGGTACTATTGGAAAATCCCCTCTGGTGGACCACTCTTGTGAAGATCATAATGAGCTATTCAGGAGAACACTAGCATTATTAACTCAAAGAATATTTCAGTCATTTTCTGGGATATCTAACAAGTCTTTAGGGTAGAGGAATTAGTCAACAATGATTAGTCATTAAAAAATTTTCACGTCATCCTGTACTCTTAAGGAGTAGATCTGTCTCCCCACTTATTAAGTAACCTTTAAGGTTAATTATAATCAAAGCTTACAAAGATCTAGGAAAGGATAGGAGGTCTCGTGATGAGCTGACTTACCACGATCATGAGACCTAGCATGCATGACATTAGTGCTATTGGTCACCAAGCTAGAGTAATGGATTTTAGTCTAAAAGCTGGAAGATAGGAGGTCTCATCACAAGCCAGCCTGTTCATCCATGTTACTCCTTGTGAGTGGCACTACCATCAGCTGGTTACCAAGCCAGGACATCGACCTTCATCTAAAAAGTCAAATAAACAAACTCTGAATCTATATCTAGTAAGTGGGATACTGACATTTCGCTAGGTTAAAAGACATCCCTATCGAGGTTATGGACACCTGTGGGAAGCAGGGCCGTGAATGTGGTATTAAAGTTAACTGCACACTATGATTTGTTTGGTTGTCCTTCTCTTTCCCTGAAAACTCATCCTTTTTCTTGGGCAATGTTTTTAAGACAATTTGAAGATGATGCTTTGAGTTCTATCGTTCAGAAATCAAGAATATTTAATGATGTGGTACCCTTAGTGCATGTTATTATTTGTACTAGATTAAGAGGAAATTCAATTTTGAATCCGGATAACAACATAATTTAGAGTGTTCGATAAAGAGGTAGTTGATTGGTATCATCACTCACTTTAATTTTCTTGGTATTTAGAGTGATGAATTACTCAATGATGACTAATAACAAGGTGTTGGTTGCCATCAATGCAGTTACCTCTAAATATGTGCTACATACCTAGGTACAAGATTGCTATATTAGGTGTATGAAACTTGTGGTAGTATTTGTGAAATTGCACCTATTAAGTAAAATTTGATTCTTATCATAATACTTTGGGCAGAAAAAAAATATGGAAATCATTTGGGACAAGCTAATAGGCATGTGCCATACTCTTTTCCTATAATGTCTACTTATTGTACCTGATCTTGTTATATTACTGCAATTGATGATTTCATTAGAATTGTAATGTGGTTTTGGTTGCCATTGTAATAATTATGTTGCATGCTAATGAAGGCATTTCAATATCAGGTATCTTCATCCTTTCTTACTGAAATCTTTGTTGACATACTTATCGGAAGCATAGCTTAATCTTCAAACATGTCCCTTGCCTTCTTCCAGGGTTTTATAGTTTAAAGTTTTGGCTTGCACAAGGACGTGCAAGAAGTTCAACATGGGGGGACATTGGGCCGCCTTTTTGTCCGAATTTTTACATTTTTTATCAAACAATTACCCACTTGTACATAGTGTTTGTATCATTATTAAAACTGCTATGTTGTTAATTAGAGGCATTACGGACAATAACTATTTATTTGTAAATCCATTTTGTTAACTATTTTGGAAGGTATTTGTGTGTAATAGTTTCATTAATAAGTGCCTTCTTGGTGGCAGATTCTCTATCCTTGGAAAAACCAGGGTTAAGCTTATCTCCTTTGTCCCCTATTAAACCTACTGTCTCATTTTCAACATCAACATTGTCACATTCTTCCACTTCAACATCAGTTTATTTGACAAAAATATTTCCAAAAAATATTGAGAATGACAACTGGGTTGATGCTGTAAAAGCTTTAGAACGTATATTGGCTAGTCGATTTAACCATGATGAACTTGATCTGGACATGACAGATGCAACTTATGGTTCATGGACGGTGGATCATCCTTCAGCTTTGAGAATGTTTTAGTAGATGATGGGTGCATCAAAAGGAAAGCGTATTGTTGTCTTTATATATTATGGGACACTTTCTCCTATTGTAGAGGGTATTGCGGCATATAGATAAAATCTTGAAGCTTCCATCTGGCATTGGATTACTCCAGAATGAAAATATGAAGGAAAAATCAGAGGAAAACTCTATTGTTGAGATTTATTTTTCAAGAGGATCAAGATGCTAGTTAAAATTCAACTAGAGAAAATACCATAGTGGATCTCTTTGAGGAAATTGTTTATGAGAAATATTTTGATCATCTCAGGACAAAGGAACAACTTGGATATGCTATGAATTGTGGTTGTAGGATGACATATCATGTACTGGGATTTTATTTCAATGTTCTCTCTTCGAACCATAGCCCACCATATTTATAGGAAAGAATAGATGCATTTATCGATAAATTGTAGCAAATTCTGGGTGAGATGGATGATAAAGAATTTGAATCCTACAAAGTTGCATTAATCGCAAGGAAATTAGAGAAAGATCCATCTATAACTGATGAGGCTAATCATTACTGGATTCAATTTGTGGAAAAAAATGCTTTTTTTTGAAATGCTGAAGCTAGAAGTAGATGAGTTAACCAATATACAAAAATCAGATGTTATTGACTGACATAATTTATTTCTAAACGTAAATTCCTCCTAGTGTCGTATGCTAAATATTCATGTATGGGGTTGCAATTCTCATAAGGTTGATGTAGTAGAGTCGACAAAGTTAAGTAATGTTATTGATGATGTTTCGGCACTGAGCTTACTAGCGAATTTTATCCATCATTATGCTGAAATCACGTGCCTATCAAGTGAAGCTTCAAGTCAGTTCCATCAGTTATTGGTATCCTAAGTGCCAAAAAATAGCCCTGTCTGCATGTTTGCGCCGATGACCCCGAGTATTGCCATTACAAAGACATTAAGGAGCTTCCTCCACATCGTTATGCATAAATTTGACACTTCTTGGAGGATTACAAATATTAATACCGGTTATTAAAATCAAGCATGCACACACGAAGGTTTCGATTAAGATCTGGAATGAATTTTTGAATGTTGTTGTGAATGATTTTCTTCCTGCGTCTACTGCTTGTGAAGTTATCCAACACAATGGACTTGTATGCTACATACATCGCCGCAAAAAATGGATCAATGCTCCCACTGCCCATACAAGAGCCACCCAAGATGAGAGAAGTATGATGAAATAGTTCTTACGCTAACTTACCAGCTATGCAATATCTCATCCAGTTGTGTGATGCCTCAGCCAGCTACGCCTTGCTTCCACCAGCTGCACGAAGTTCAAATTTCCTCCAGAAGCCAAGATTGAACCTTGTAGTAACAGAAGCATCCCACGAGAAGAGGAGCGATTTCCCTAATTGAAAATTCTTTTTTGAAACTAATCTCAATACCAGAAAATTGTGAATCTCCCCTCCTATATTCTGATTAGCTGTTAAAACCCCCAAATTGGTAATTAAATGAATATATATATTACCTGGAGTGGATAAAGGGAATCAATTAGGGAATCAATTAGTGAGTTCGTCAATTAGGAGAACTGGGGAATATGAATTTAGAAGGAATCTAGGAATCAAATGGAGTGAGAAGTGAATGTGCATATCCAGATCTGGCATTGAATTTTCTCTAATTGTAATGGGGCAGCAACAACTGGTGTAATTTTTAGTTGACATTTAAACTGATGTTTTGATTGAATTCAATAAATTCTAGTTCCAACAATTGTTTTTTTTATGTAAGTACTATAATTTTATTTATTCTTAGCGTTGAGTTAGTTTAGGACTTGCTTTAGGGAGTGGAAAGGATCCTCTGCAACCTAGAGTCGAGTCCCTTGTTCTTTATAGTTGTAGGAATTGTGCTTTACTTTAATGCATGAATTATAATTGTTGTGAATTATTTTCTAAATATAATTTTATATTTCTCAATTCTGTAATTAAAATCATCATTTTGGTTTCTTGAACTCAATGAGTGTATTGCTAGAGTCTTAATGAATATAGGAGTTCAACTGTATATGGTTTGAATCACTTTAATCTCTTGTTTGGATTGTGAATTCCATTATTCAGAAGAGGTTAAGAGAACATCATAGAGAACTGCATATTTTCTGGAACTTGGTGACTATAATTATGAATTAGAACATGATTTATTTCTGGATTAAAATGCAATAATGTAAATAGTATGGGTATTTGATTGTGGGTTGTGTATATTTCTTGTGAAACGTTTCTATCCAAGGACTTCGCTTAATAATTGTATTTCTTTTTAATTAGAATGATTCTTGTTTTCATAGTGTAATAATTTCCTTACAAGAGCAAGTTTGAGTGTAGATTTGATTTTGTAGGTAGCAGTGATTTCGTTTTCATTATTGAATTATATTGTTTTGAATACTAAGCTTGTTTTTAGATGATTCATTTAATCTAAATTAAAATATTTGAATTAAAGGTTCTCATTGATTATTTGTAATGTGATTTTTAATAGGATATTTAAGTGTTATTTTACATGAAGTGTGTTATAGCCTAAATCTACCTCAGGCTGAAGGAAGGAAGAGTTCAGGGTAACATCAAACCATGATCAGTCTGGTAGCTAGCCCTACCAGAACAGGAGAGGGCTCTCTCCGGGTCAATCTCAGCAAAAGTAAATCAATAAGGCTTGAGATGACTGAAATAAAAGCTAATTTTAGGCTAGGTATATAAATAAAGGAGTTTGAGTTTGATTTTGGGGGGTTTGTTGGATCAAAGCGAAAGGCAGTTTTGGGTGCGGGGATAAGGCCTAGTTTTTGCAAAGTTCTGATTGGGGCAAGGAAGGCAATTGTTTTGATGCTTTAGATTGAATGAATGGATGGATCAGACTGGTGAGGAGCTGAAGAGGGCAAGAGGGTTTCAAGATTCCTCCTCAAACAAATGAAAACATGGAAAATTTAAACAAACTAAAGGCAAAGCAAAGTAAACTAATGAATTCTACCTTTATAACTTGTTTGTTCAATTTAAGAAGAAATGAGAATGAAAATGGTACACATAAACATCAGTGAAATTACAATTACATAGAGAAAAACACCATCAAAACACAGAGCCACAAGGATCCCAAAAAGGGCTGCAAACCCTGGTCTATTCCTTTGCCAAAAGTGCAGAGCTGAAATTTACAATGAAGTTCCAAGCAATCCCAAGTGTCCAACCCTGAAAATGACTGAGAAAATACATAATATAGGCAAGCATAACTCCTCCCCAAGCCTCTAGGGGTCGATCTCATCATTCTAGGAGCTGTTTCAACCATATCTAAACTAGGAACTGAAAAATAGGCAATGAAACAACTTGCCTCTATATGCTAGGAAATTGATCCATTCACTCACATTTCACTTTTTGGTGAATGAATCTTCTAGAATGAGTAAAAATGTGCCAAAATTACATCATGATCATGAAATTACATCAAGGTACATCAAGAGTTACATGAAAAAGTGAAACTAGCCAAAACTAGGCGAAATTCTGAGCTGCTGAGTGAAAAATAGGTCAAATTTCTCTATGCCCCGCGCCCAAAATCTCTATGCATAGCACAAGTTTAGAGCCGATTTTGAGGGCCTTCTCGAAGTCCAAATTGAGTTCAGGATAGCTTGTTGGAAAGCCCTACCTATCTACTTTCCCACCCAAGTGGAATTTTTGGATTTGGTTGCAATTTTCCCCCCCAAAAGTTCAATCTCCCAGAACTTCTTCCTGTGTGTGAAAAAAGTGGCAGAAAGGCCATTTTTATGGTGTTTTTAACCCTTTAGGCAACCCAGAACTTGATGAAATCCTTAGGTAATCCATGAGCATGCATAAATTTTGATGAAAAATCTAAAAATGTGAAGTTTTCCTCCTGAAGAGCTACCAATTATAAGCGCGTGCCAAGTGGCGCTACGCGTCGGGCAGGAAAATCTGTTTTGTGACCAAAAAAATTCAAAATTGACAAAAATTTTCCCAAATTTCTTGAAATTTGGGCTGAAGGTCCCTCATCAAGCACTATGCTAGGCCAAAGAAGCTTCGGCCAAAATTTGGAGTCTATCATGCCTTTTACGTTGCCTTAATGCCTTCTTGGTGCATGCAGTTCAGTGGTGGAATCACTGTCTCGGTCATATGATGTATCAGTGTCTGTCTCCATGGTGTTTCAAGGTCTATGTTTGGCTTGTATGAGAAGAAAATGAGAATTCAGTGCCTTGTTTCAAATTTCCAAATGTGTGTCAAAGGGGAGGGACTGTAGGAGATATAGGGCAGTGGGGAGAATGGGATTTTAATCAAATGATAATTTGTCCTTTGAAAATTTGACAAAATTAGGGACAAGGGACAGCCATTGACTGTTTGGGAAACTTGGGGTTTGGGAATTTTTATAAGTGAGATGGGAAAGGGAGAGTGATAGGAAATGAAAGGATTTAGGGATAGGGATAGTGGGACTTAGGAATGAGTGACTTGGGATATGAGGGAATAGGGGAGGGACTGTAATGATAGTATAACAGTGAGAGAGAGGAATAAAAAGTGAGGAATGAACAAGTTTGGCACCAAAAAATTATTTTTAAAACACCAATTTCAAACCCTAAAAGAGCACTTCAACAAGATGATAGGGTTTGGCCTTTGTGTATTCAAATTCTCCAAAATGCATTTTCAAATACTTGTAAATGACAACCACAGTCTCACATGAACTTACATGAAAAAATTAGACCGAGCGATTTGGAATTTTTTGGAGGCAATGAAAAAAATCTAGCTGTCTGCCCTGTGCGCTGTGCAGTCATCCCAATGCGTCGCGCACCTTGTATGCGCCGCGCCAGTTGAAATTTTACACTGCGGCAGGCGGCCCAATGCATAGCGCCTTTTTCCAAGAGGCTCTTGGAGGCCTTTATGGTGTCCAAATTGGGCGTGGGATAGCTTTTTGGAAATATTATTGAGTCTAATTTCCAACCCAGCTGGAATTTTTCAATTTGGAGTTCATTTACCCTGTCAAAAATCAAATCTCCCAAGACTGCTCAAAATGTGCAAAATGAGGCTGCCTCAAGGTAGAGCGTTGTTGCAGTCAACTTTTGAAGGTCTTATAAACTCAAAATTGAGCTCATGATATCTCATTGGAAATATATTTGTGTCTAGTTATCATTTGACTCATCAAGAAAGTCATTTGGCCAACCAAGCTAGGAGAAAACTGGATTTTCCCAAGGTCACTTCAGAGGTGCATCAATTCTCCTAAGGCAACTGTATTTTTGACATTTCTCTAAAACCATGAAACTTGTGTAAAAATTGAAGGAGGTTTTTCTTCGTTAGCCTATTTTGGACAAAAACCTCTCTCATTTTTCCAAAATTCATCTTTTATTTCTCGGAAACATCATTGGAGTAAAATTTATCCCGATGTGTGGAACAAAGGATTTGTCGAAATGAAACGAAATGAAGGGGATAAGGGGCTTCTAAATTCTTGAGAAAGTTTTTAGAAGTAGGGAGGGATGTTAGGAAGTAGGGGAAAGTGGAATTTCAGAGATTGAATGAGGGGAAGGGGTCCAAAAGGGAAAAACACATGCCTAGCCTAGAAATTGCCCAGTTGTAGCAAGAAACTAGGGTTTGTGCGAAAATGAGGAATTTTGGGGATCTCAGTGATGGGAAGTGTTTAATAAGGTACATTAAGGATATGGGAAGGTGTATGAACATCAAGATACAAGTTTTGCTAATGATTTGACCATCCAAGAGAAATTACCTCCAAAACCCTAGGAAAGGGAAATAGACCTTACCTAGGCACAACTGAAGCATGAACAAGGTGTAAAATGACCCAGTGGAACTTGACATGATGATGAAAACCCTCTGAATGATGGTACAATCAGCTGAATGGTGACATGGACCGACATTTGGACAACTTTGAAAAGAGTGAAAGAAAACCCTAGACCTAATACCTAATGACCAAATTTTACTTGAAGACTCACTGAAATGACAAAATTTGACCTTGACACCTTAAAATCACTTTTTAAGAGCATTTTTGATCACTGGAGGAAGGATGCAAAGGCTGAAACTAACATTGGCTCCAATGGGGATGGTAGCACCTTGGAGGTGCCAAAAACTACAAATCTTTGGAAAGCAGACAGTGCCTTCATCCATTGGGCAATGGAGTCAAAAAATGAAACTAAAATGCATGACTGAAAGCTAATGAATTGATGACAAAAATTGACTCTCACTCAACTAAAAATTGACTTGATACTTAAACACAACTGAAAAACTGGAAATATGCTCAATATGAAGCTTATTCAATACAACCTACTCTAGTTGTTCCATTCATCACCTGATCAAGTGAAATGAAAAAACCAATGCAACCATGTGAGCATCCTGGCTACTGTTTGGATTCTCCACAAGTGCTCACTTATGAACAACAAGAGAGAAGTACTGAAAGGAAACTCCCATGAAAACTTGTGAACAGATCCGTTGAATGATATGGATTCTCTATCTGCCTCCAAAAACACTGCATAAGGACCTCAAAATTCATGCACACTGAGACTTAGCTTATCCAATGGATTAATTTTCTTCTCCTCATGCCATGAATGCAAACTTTGATCTAAGCTTTGTGATGAGACTCCTACTAAAAATGACAAAGAGACTGGCTGCCAGATCATGTTTGTATCAGTACATGTTTCAATCTTACATGTAGTCATTGGAGAAAGAATTTAACTGCAGACATCATCCAACACATCAGCTATTGGATCATGCAAAACATGAAAAGACTACTGCAACCCATTTTCTATTGTTTCTGATGAGATTACATGATTTTCCACAAGTTGCTCATTTGAATATTTACTATGCAATTTACCCTTCAAAAACTGAAATGATTCAAAACAAAATGGTATGGAATCATCTTGCATCATTTGATCATATGTGCTAGCTTCCAAGTCTTCATCTGCAACTTGAAAATCAATGGCATTCGGGGGCTGCAAATTTGGATATGAGAAGTCTTGAACAAGGTTTTCATTGCCCTCAAGATGGTCTAGATCAAGACTTGTCGACAGTTGATTTCTGATTGTATGGAAGTTGTCTCTGATGAACTGAAATGAATAAAAACAAAAAGGCAAAGATCCTTCACTTACTTCAAAATTTGCTGCATTTTCCTCGTCACTATCATAGCTTATATGCATCGGTTGATCACTGTACTCGAGCTGCTGAAAGTGAACTTCCTCCTTCCACAAACTAGCTGCTGATTTTTCTGCAATATTAGCTTCTGTTTGGAGAACATAATCATCATCATATTGATCAAACTGAGGCAAATCATCAGTATAAAACACATCATCAAGCATACATGTCATATCAACAGATCTCTATTCTCCAAGATGATATAAAAAACAATCATTATCAGATCTATGACAACTGGGATAAGAAACAAAATGTTTTGTATCAGCAACTTGTTCTTCTTCAATCAGCGAGCCATGGGCTTGAACATTATACTCATTCCTTGTGGTGATATTTTGCATTATATCTTCTAATGTACTTACCAACATGTCAAGCTTTACCTCTAGAGATGTCGATTTCTCCGGATCCATGTTTTTCATCTCTTCTTCCTTCAACTTTGCCCTTTGGATCCGCAAATGAGCCTCTACATTTACTGCACTGTTCTGCATCTCTTCAAGTGTTGCAAGATTCCTTTCTCTCAACTAAAAATCCATTTCTAGATCAAAGGCACCTGGGTAGTGCAAGAGAGCAGATCTAGGAGGAGGTCTTATATCAACTGGCATCAAATAATAAAATTGGTTAAATCTAGTAGAAAACTGTTGTACTGTCTCCCCTGGAAATATTTTCAGCTGGTTATACTCTTCTATAATCAAGAAAAGGTTCTGTCTGATCACCCACCTGTCGAGGAAAACTTTGAAAAACTGCTAGAAATATGAGATGCTCGCATCAGGCAGGGTTTTGAACCAACTCTTGACTTTGCCTTGAAAAGAAAGAGCAAAAAGCCTAATACTGACATCCTCTTCATCAACTTCAAAAAGATCAAGAAAAGACTCAAAATTCATAACATGTCTCTCAGCAGTGATGTTGTCGCATTCACCATCAAATATTGGTAGATATAGATCATGATTTTTAGGGAAAGCATGGGATATAGGAGGTGAAATTAGAGGCTTGTATCGATCTGGAATTTTACAAGGTATAAGGGTATGTACAAATGCTGCAGAATCAGTCTTGGTCTCTTGAGGTTCATCAATTTGAAGATGGTCATCACAAGATTTGGAAGAAAGGTCTTGATCAAGCTCAAAAGCATGCAAATATTTGGTATTCACAATCTTCAAAGGGAAGGAATCAACTGCAGGTCGAGGATCTTTTCTCAAATACAATATTCTTTGCAAAGCCTTCTTGATATTCTAGAGAAAAGAGAAGAAATAATTTATGACAAAGAACAAAATGTCTTGGATGAAATTTGACCTTGAATACCTGATCTTTCCATATTGTCCTTTCATGTTTCTGCTGGTCAGGTTTATCCTCCAGTGGAGTCCTTGGATCTGATCTCGAAACTGATTTAGAATCACCAGGTGAATGATTTTAGCCTTGCAATGTCTGATCGTTGTCCACCATCAACAATCAGATCTGAACTTGATTAGATCTTACTGAGGAAACTAGATGTTCAGTTCATAAACTAGACCAGAGATTGACTGAAGCAGCATTGATCTACTTTCGCTAATGCAAAGCAAGAGCGTTTCGAAGGCTACCTGGCTAACTTCAGGCTCCTTCTGTAGCTTATAAATCAAAAAACAAAATTTCTCTTCCCCAGTATGGTCGCCACTATGTTATAGCCTAAATCTACCTCAGGCTAAAGGAAGGCAGAGTTTAGGGTAACATCAAACCATGCTCAGTCTGGTAGCTAGCCCTACCAAAATAGGAGAGGGCTCTCTCTGGGTCAATCTTAGCAAAAATTAAATCAATAGGGATTGAGATGAATGAAATAAGAGCTAATTTTAGGCTAGGTATATAAATAAAGGAGTTTGAGTTTGATTTTGGGGGGGTTTGTTGGATCAAAGGGAAAGGTAGTTTTGGGTGTGGGGATAAGGCCTAGTTTTTTTAGAGTTCTGATTGGGGCAAGGAAGGAAATTGTTTTGATGCTTTATATTGAATGAATGGATGGATCAGACTGGTGAGGAGCTGAAGAGGGCAAGAGAGTTTCAAGATTCCTCCTCAAACAGATGAAAACATGGAAAATTTAAACAAACTGAAGGCAAAGCAAAGCAAACTGATGAATTCTTCCTTTATAACTTGTTTGTTAAATTTAAGAAGAAATGAGAATGAAAATGGTACATATAAACATCAGTGAACTTACAATTACATAGAGAAAAACATCATCAAAACACAGAGCCACAAGGATCCCAAAGAGGGCTACAAACCCTGGTCTATTCCTTTGCCAAAAGTGTAGAGATGAAATGTACAATGAAGTGCCAAGCAATCCCAAGTGTCCAACCCTGAAAATGACTGCTAAAATACATAATATTTATAAGCATAAATCCTCCACATGCCTCTAGGGGTCAATCTCATCATTCTAGGAGCTGTTTCAACCATATCTAAACTAGGAACTAAAAAATAGGCAATGAAACAACTTGCCTCTATATGCTAGGAAACTGATCCATTCACTCGCATTTCACCTTTTGGTGAATGAATCTTCTAGAATGAGTAAAAATGTGCCAAAATTACATAATGATCATGAAATTACATCAAGGTACATCAAGAGTTACATGAAAAAATGAAACTGGCCAAAACTAGGTGAAATTCTAAGCTGCTGAGTGAAAAATAGGCCAAATTTCTCTATGTGTCGTGCCCAAAATCTCTATGCATAGCACAAGTTTGGAGCTGATGTTGATGGCCTTATCGAAGTCAAAATTGAGTTCAAGATAGCTCGTTGGAAAGCCCTACCTGTCTACTTTCCAGCCCAAGTGGAATTTCTGGATTTGGTTGCCATTTTCCCCTCCAAAAGTTCAATCTCCCAACACTGCTTCCTGTGTGTGCAAAAAGTGGCAGAAAGGCCATTTTTAGGGTGTTTTTGACCCTTTAGGCAACCCAAAACTTGATGAAATCCTTAGGTAATCCATGAGCATGCATAAATTTTGATGAAAAATCCAAAAATGTGAAGTTTTCCTCCTGAAGAGCTACCAATTATAAGCGCGCGCCAAGTGGCGCTACGCGTCGGGCAGGAAAATTTGTTTTGTGAGCAAAAAAATTCAAAATTGACAAAATTTTTCCCAAATTTCTTGAAATTTGGGCTGAAGGTCCCTCATCAAGCACTATGTTGGGCCAAAGAAGCTTCGGCCAAAATCTGGAGTCTATCATGCCTTTTACGCTGCCTTAATGCCTTCTTGGTGCATGCAATTCAGTGGTGGAATCACTGTCTCGGTCATATGATGTATCAGTGTCTATCTCCATGGTGTTTCAAGGTTTGTTTTTGGCTTGTATGAGAGGAAAATGAGAATTCGGTGCTTTGTTTCAAATTTCCAAATGTGTGTCAAATGGGAGGGACTGTAGGAGATATAGGGCAGTGGGGACAGTGGGATTTTAATCGAATGATAATTTGTCCTTTGAAAATTTGACAAACTTAGTGACAAGGGGCAGCCACTGAATGTTTGGTAAACTTGGGGTTTGGGAATTTTTATAAGTGAGATGGGAAAGGGAGAGTGATAAGAAATGAAAGGATTTAGGGATAGGGATAGTGGGACTTAGGAATGAGTGACTTGGGATATGAGGGAATAGGGGAGGGACTGTAATGATAGTATAACAGTGAGAGGAAGGAATAAACAGTGAGGAATGAAAAATTTTGGCACCACAAAATTATTTTTAAAACACCAATTTCAAACCCTAAGAGAGCACTTCAACCAAATGATAGGGTTTGGCCTTTGTGTATTCAAATTCTCCAAAATGCATTTTCAAATACTTGTAAATGACAACCACAGTCTCACATGAACTTACTTGGACAAATTATACTGAGCAATTTGGAATTTTTTGGAGGCAATGACAAAAATCTAGCTGTCTACCCTATGCGCCGCGCAGTCAACCCAGTGCGCCACGCCAGTTGAAATTTTACACTACAGCGGCCGGCCCAAGGCATAGCGCCCTTTTCCAGGAGGCTTTTGGAGGCCTTTATGGTGTCCAAATTGGGTGTGGGATAGCTCGTTGGAAATATTATTGAGTCTAATTTCCAACCCAACTAGAATTTTTCAATTTGGAGTTCATTTACCCTGTCAAAAATCAAATCTCCCAAGACTGGTCAAAATGTGCAAAATGAGGCTGTGTCAAGGTAGAGCGTTGTTGCAATCAAATTTTGAAGGTCTTTCTCAACTCCAAATTGAGCTCATGATATCTCATTTGAAATATCTTTGTTTCTAGTTATCATTTGACTCATCAAGCAAGTCATTTGGCCAACCAAGCTAGGAGAAAACTAGATTTTCCCAAGGTCACTTCAGAGGTGCATCAATTCTCCTGAGGCAACTGTATTTTTGACATTTCTCTAAAACCATGACACCTGTGTAAAAAGTGAAGGAGGTTTTTATTCCTTGGCCTATTTTGGAAAAAAAAATCTCTCATTTTTCCAAAATTAATCTTTTATTTCTCGGAAACATCATTGGAGTAAAATCTATCCCAATGTGTGGAACAAGGGATTTGTCGAAATGAAGCGAAATGAAGGGGATAAGGGGCTTCTAAATTATTGAGAAAATTTTGGGAAGTAGGGAGGGATGTTAGGAAGTAGGGGAAAGTGGAATTGCAGAGATTGAATGAGGGGAAGGGGTCCAAAAGGGAAAAACACAGGCCTAGCCTAGAAAATTGCCTAGTTATAGCAAGAAAATAGGGTTTGTGCGAAAATGAGGAATTTGGGGGATCTCAGTGATGGGAAGTGTTTAATAAGGTACATTAAGGATAGGGGAAGGTTTACGAACATCAGGATACAAGTTTTGCTGATGATTTGACCATCCAAGAGAAATTACCTCCAAAACCCTAGGAGAGGGAAATGGACCTTACCTAGGCACAACTGAAGCATGAACAAGGTGTAAAATGACCCAGTGGAACTTGACATGATGATGAAAACCCTTTGAATGATGGTACACTCAGCTGAATGGTGACATGGACCGACATTTGGACAACTTTGAAAATAGTGAAAGAAAACCCTAGAACTAATAGCTAGTGACCAAATTTTACTTGAAGACTCACTGAAACGACAAAATTTGACCTTGACACCTTAAAATCACTTTGTAAGAGCATGTTTGATCACTAGAGGAAGGCTGCAAAGGTTGACACTAACAAAGTGAAATGGTTTTCTTGTAGCAATAGTTGGAATTATCTTTT
The DNA here is from genome assembly GCA_034641835.2 of Pinus albicaulis. Classification (NCBI taxonomy): domain Eukaryota; kingdom Viridiplantae; phylum Streptophyta; class Pinopsida; order Pinales; family Pinaceae; genus Pinus; species Pinus albicaulis. The sequence continues at coordinate 1,104,515,560 of CM076584.1, forward strand.
GTTAATTTGAATATTGAGTTTTTTTTTAGGAATAGTTTTAGTTAGTTTAAGGTGTGAATTTATAATTTGTGTCCTTTTTGCTTATCTCAAGTTTAGTTTCAAGTTAGTGAAAGGAGAAAATAGGTTAAGGTTTTCAAGATATCATATGAGATTTAAAAAGTAGAATTCTAGTGCGAGAATGTTATGAGATTGAGGATTTATTTGTATTTCCTTACAGTTTAATTGCAGTATGGAGTTTGCTTGATAAAATTGGGTGAGTAGGTCCCCTTTTCAATATTTTTTATTTGCCAACAATTGTGTGCTTCATTCCAGTACCTAGTTTATACTTACAAAGGAATATATTTATACTCTGACCATTAAGGTGAGCCAAGATGCAGTACAAATTGCATTTACGACTCCCAGATTGATAATTAATATTGATAGGTTTAATCCAACAATTAAACTGCCCAAAAAATTTGATGATTTCATTCCACACAATATCCTTTACTTGAATCAAAGTTATGTTTCATTTCAGTTTTTCTTTAAGATTCATGATGTCATCATAAGCCGTATAGCAATCTGATTTACAATTATTAACTTCTACTTCTTTGGCCTAAATTATCTTCATCACTGTGTCAAGGTCACTCTGAATCTTCTTAAGATCAATCTCTGTCATATTTAAATCTATGCTCAACTGGGACAATCTTTTTCTTGGATCATCAGTTCTAGATGACATGACTATTGGACATTAGGTTCAATGCTCCCTGTGTGTTTCGTGACATGGACTAACTGCCTCTCATGGATCCTAACTCTAGCGATTGTAGCGGAGACTAATTCCTGTGGGTTTTGGTCTAACGAAAATCGTGATTCCAGCAAGTGGTATTAGAGTGACAGGTCTCGAGTTCAAAACTTACCCGAATCATGTTGGGGGGGGGGGGGCAGATTGTTGGACATTGGGTTCAACGCTCCCCGTGTATTTCGTGACATGGACTAACTGCCTCTCGTGGATCCTAACTATGGCAATTGTAGCGAAGACTAATGCCTATGGGTTTTGGTCTAATGGAAATCTTGATTCCAACAATGACTATGGTGCAAGAATGAGATTCAATTTGACTTTGCAAGTTAAGTACATACTCCTTTAATTTAGAAATATCTTCCTCTTTCTGTAACAACTACTGTAAAATACTTTCTTTTCCATTCTATACCTTTTCTACCTCTGTTTCCATTAGATGATGTGAAGTAGGTAACTTTAACTCCGTCTTCAATACATTGAGTTATGACTCGACACTTTGTAATAACTTCAGTAAAATTGATTTATCATTGGGATCCACTCCAATTTTTACAATTATCTTCTTCAACTCTTCATTCTGTGTTGAAAGAGCCCTGGAATTAGCCTTCTCCAATTTTAGTTGTTTGATCACTTTTCCTAACATACTTTATGTCTTATGAGCAGCTTCACTTGTTTTAGTTAGGTTATTAACAATCAATTTTCCTATCTGCATATACAACTTAACTTTGTCAAGTAAAGTGAGCTTCTTAAAATCAACAGTTAAATTAGCAATCTTGAAACTGTTGGATGACCCTACTGTCATTTTAGATGGGTGAGAGAAATAAATCTTCAAATGGTCCCTTTCGAAGTCCATGGAAGTCAACAATCTGGTTTGGTCAGGAGTAATTTGATACTTAGCTTGAGCCTCCATACTAGATTTAATCTTAAGATTATTTTCTGCAATTTGAGCAAAAACTTGCTTGATCAAAGGAACTTGATCCTGAACAACTCCATGTATTAACGGTGAAGCTGGTGCATTCTGAGCATATCCTAACTGAATAAGGAAACTAGGTTGGGTGCTTGGTATTTCTTTAGTCAATATAGCTCTGTTCTCAGCTCTGTTCTTCATCTTCAGAATCAACAACTTTCTCTTTTCTTCTTTTTCTTAATTTTTTAGAAATGATTGGAGTCTAAATGCTGGAACTATCCGAGTCTGAAAAATATTTGTTAGCTAACTTCTCTTCTTCAGGCCTATTGTCAAAAAATAAAGTAGAATAATCATTTTAAACCCTTTTGTTAAAGATTAACTTGTGAGTATCATAAGCCCATTTATAACCTAGTAACAAGTGCATGTTTTCTAACATCCTCTTAGCTTGATTTGCTACTTGCCTCATATTCACTATAAATGGTCCCACAGACATAGGCAACTTAAATAAATGACCTCTCTTCATTGGAACAAAATGTACTTGATCTACATTCAGACTCTGTCTAATAAAATCCAAGGCAAACAATCTCATGGGGATAAAGACTGGTAATCTATAAGGTTCAATCCAAACTCCATATAACCTAATTTCTAAATGATCATCATACAAAAACCAATCCCCAAATTTATAGTTAGCACTTTACTAAGGAAGCTCCTAGGATTTTGGCAGAAAACATGGAGGAGGAACTCCATTCAAAACCTTATAAGAAATTGACATGAAATAAGCAGCAAAATCAAAAACCCCTCCCTCATTTGGTTCATTTCTTATCATATCTGTCCAAAATATTACTGACTTTCTTTTCTTATCTTCATCCTTTATATTTAGTCCCAATTTTAAAAATTCCTCTAAATTTTGATACAAGAATAAATAAGTGATTAGTGAAGGAAACCTGAAAGACCCGATGATGGATAGACTCATAAGATAAGTGTTAACATTCTCTTTCCAGTAGGAGGGAATATCCAACACAACGTTAGGCTTCATCATCAAGGCAAATAACCCAAGCACCGACCTGTCAATTTGAGCAGCATCCTCCTTTCCAAGTATCTTTGACAGAAATTGTAGTACTGGATTGACTTATGCATCGAAAATCTCCAATGGGAACTCTTTATCATCTCCCAAAAAATGTTTTGCATCCGAATTCAAAAATAAGATAACCTGTGTAAACTCCAGTCTTGCAAGATTGTCCTAAAATGTTTCCAATGATTCTTCAATGAACTGGAAATAAGATTCAGACTAGGGATAAAAAAGGGCTTGAAGGACTAACTGAGATGTGACTTGAAGAACATTCTCCCCTAAATAGTTCATCACAAAACATTTTCCGGGGTACAATGCAGACACTAACCAATGTAAAAATTTGGGAAAAAGATGGGTTTTAGGAACACATGCATACAAAACACCGAAATTGACCATGGCTGAATAAATGGGGAAAAATTTCTCATTCAAAACAACTTGCTAGTAGAAGGGAAAATAATCAACGATGTAGGTAGTATCTCTAATGTCTTGCTCAGTTTCCATAAGAGGGATATGGCTAGAAGAGCCAGGCAAAGACGACTACTTAGCCATGAAATACTTGAGGTTGGAAAACAATTAAATGCAAAGGAAAGAAATTACAGTGACTAGGATGAATTGTTGGACAAATGGGAATGAAAAAAAATAAAGAAAAGGAGAACTTCAAAACCTTATATAGATAGCGCAGAGTTTCAAACATTAATTCCAATTCAATGCTTGATCAGATAGGTAATGACACTATGATGTGACATATGATTTATCTCGTAGCTAGTTGCAAGTGTTGTTTGCATCACATGATGCTTACATCACTACGAGAGCATTTTGGGGTACGAAAAATCCATTGAGGGTCTACCCCCGCAGTCATTGTTAGCCGTAGATGTCAGTCAATGGGTGCTCAGTGGATTGAACTGCAGAGGCACCACCTCTTCTAACCTACAGGCTATTTGTGCCTGTGGGTTTCTGCTGATAATTATTAACTTGAATTTCCTTTTGGCCCACCCAATGATTAGCACAGGAGTTAATCTAATAGTATGTCCCACCTTCACACTTTTGAACATAAAATTAATCGAACGACATAAAAAAATGAAATTATTTTCTAGCATATGAAAGATTACATTTTGTCATATTTTCTAAATATATGTTTTTTTTTTTATTTTGAAAAATATAATAAGGAAAATGCAAATGAGCCACAACACTATCCATCACATCATTCACTCCATTCATTTTCATAACTTCCTCCATCACCTCCATACACCACATTCCTCCATTATTAAGCAAAATTTAGCAAGGAAAGTAAGACATAGACTACTACAAACATCAGGGAATTCCTACACCGCAGACATCTATTCTTGAATAGCAAGAAAACAAAGGAGGAGCTCTTGAATTAGACCCCAGGAAAGACAAGAGTGCCACCCATGGCATCTGGAGCACCCCCTCATGAAACATCTACAACGGGAAGGAACATCCAGAAAGATCAACAACTCACTTAGAGAGCTACTCATTCAACGAGATGCTCAGTTAGAGAACAAAAAATAGTGAAGAATGAAACATCTAAAAGGCTTGTCTCCTCAATCCAACTCCTGTAAATGCCTTGGAAACGAAAGGTAAACTAAGGTATAGCTTCTCACCCCTCGCTATGCATCCATAATAGCCAGAAATAATTAAATTTGTAGACTTAGAGTTTAAGGGGCAGAAAGGTGACTAGTTAGCTTGGCCACCATCGTGAAGTATGAATAGGGAGAACAAAAAAGTCATGCCACATGGCCATGAAAAATAAAATAATTTAAATCAAGTGGATTAGAGGAGAACGAGGGGAGGAAACACGTAGTCCATCATGAATTAACATGGAGAAGGAAACAACCATCTACAACATAAACTTGAGCTGAGCCAAGTTACATAAGCTCTCCAAAATTAGTTGTGCAATCTAATAAAAAGAGACCCCATCTCATCCAAACCAGTAAATTAAAAAAAATTGAAAGTGAGAGACATCGATGAAAGTCGCAGCATAGTAGTACCAAGAGTGGGTTGCGTATTTGAACAACACACAACAGTAGCAGTAGAAAAACATTTGGTCCTCTTTCGTAAATATGAGTAGGGAAGCTTTTATAGCAACCCAAACAAGGCAGAAATCCACTCCTAGCCTTAGAGAAGAAGACGAGGAACTAGAAGAAGTACCAAAAGAAGAGTAAGAACCAGAAGAAGCAGAGGAATCAGAGGAAGAACTAGTAGAGGAAGAAGAAGTAGACTCAAGAATAAGAGCCAGGAGAGGAACAAGAAGAAAAAGAGGAAGAGACAAAGGGCCAAGGAAAAATAGAAGAGATGGCCATAGAAGTCATAGAGATAGAAGAAAGTGGGAAAGAAACAGACTCACAACACAACACCACACCCCCTCAATACAAAGAGGACATTTCCATCGTAGCTCCTATAAGAACAAAGAGAAAAGACCTATATGTATTTCAGAGCTGACAAGAGTCAGAGGATAAGTCAGAGAGAGCCAGAAACTCCTCCCATGAGGCTGATTATCATTGAAGAATCACCAAGGGAGGAGGAAACAATTGAAGAAATAGTTCTGAAGGAGTAGCTGCAAAAGGCAAAAGCATAAAATGTAGCGCTAAAGGAGAAATTGTAGAAAAAAAGGGAAGCAAGTAGCCACCATTTCAAACTTATGAATAGAAGCCCTTCAACACAGATTCCCTTCTAACTCATACATTGTGTACATCAAGGAGAAATGGCTTCTATTTCAAATCAAAACTATAGCCTCTCATGGATCATTACCTTTCCAAGATTGTAGGAAATTCATGAATTTCTATAAGAAATCTAACATGGTTGATCATGCAAAGATGGCAAAGTTTTATGTGCATAACCTTGTGCTGAAAAATCTCGATATTTGGGACCCCAATCCTACAATGGGGGATATGCAGTTGATGGCTCTAGTATCTTGGATGGTGAACGAGGACACTAGAGAAAAAGAGATATGGAGGGTCATGGGAAGAAGAAATAGAGAACCCTTATATATTAGACAAGAATTGTTCAGCCCAAGAGGAGTCCTCCTTAATCGTCAAGAGATTGAAAGGGACCCTGAACTGGTTGAAAGCTACCTTCAAGCTCAAACCCATGTGATAGGCAACTTTGATGATGTTTCTAGGCAGATAGAAGATGAGTGCATTATGGCCAACCAAAGGAGATGGAACAACCTCCCTCATATCCTTAAGAAGAGGGAGTACCATACTCTAGAAAGACTGAGGGATGCAATGAAAAGGGCGCCATTATACAAGAGGGCCATGTAGGCCAAAAAGATCCAATGGTTGGGACTAAAACTTAGCCCACCTTTGCTACTGGGGTTGAACGATGAAAAGGAAACAGATGCAAAATATAGAGAATGGGAGAATGCAGAAAGGAATAATGGTTTTTACCCCCTTGGGGAAACTCCCACACTTCTTCCTTAGCAAATCAGGGGGGCTAGCAATGCCTTGAAGGAAATTCAGGAGCAGGATTAGTTTCTCAGAGGATGAGAAACCATTCGTTAGGGGGGTGAAATGAGCTCCATCATTAGATATATTTGAAGGTGTTAATGGTCACCTTTTTTCCTTATTAGATCTATTTTTCTTGCATTTTTATTATTATTTGGTTTTATGATGCTAGTATAGGTGGTGATTAAGGCTAACATACTTTGAGTGCCTAATATGAGGTTGAGTGCAAAAAATCATTATTTATTAAGCATTTTTATAAGGATTTTATCATAAAGACTTGGAGGAGACAACAGGGAGAAATTATTGGAGGATTGTCCACCCTCCTTAACTATCAAATGTTGCCAAAGGATCCCAAAGATTATCTCCATAAACTCTAATTGCAAAGGTAGCCAAAGGATCCCCATAGATTCTCTCCAGAAATTTGAATTCCAGAGGTAGCCAAGCACTCAATCTTTGTTTACTTGGAGTCAAGTGGACTCAATCACTATTTTCTATGGAGCATTGGTAGGTGCCCTATAGAATAAATAGAGAAAAGCTAAAGCAACGAAGAGTTATCGATTCTAGTTTAAACTTTGTTGCAAGTTATTGATATTTTTATCACTTTACTTAGTAATCAAAATTTCAGGGATGTATGAGGTTATTCTTTTATGAAATGAGCATAATGATTTCATTTGACTGATTTAAGTTTCAAAGAGCTGGGCTCGTGGGTTAGGGCCCAATCCATGAGCCTCAGGTTCTCTATTGTTTCCATTATTTCCTTTCTATCATTTAGCTAGTTTTTCTTCTGCCATTTAGTTATATATGCTTCTGATAGTTTCATTACTACTTAGTCTTTGATTTCAGTTTTCTATTGTAGATTTTCATTTTCTTGTGTGTAGCAGAATAGAGGATAAAAATCTAAAAGTTATAGATCTAGACTTCCCTTCTCATATCTGTCGATAGATGTCGAGGAGGGTAAGCCTTCCTATAGACCAAAAACATTGATTTATGTTCACTATTTCCATCTCTGCATTAGGCCTCTAAAGCTTGTTTTTATACCTCCATTTCCTCTCGTCTTTTGCTTATTTTAACTGATGCACCCAAATTTTTCCCTTAAAATCACTTAAAACCTTCAACAGCCTTATTCCTTCATTCCTATTGGTTACGTTTGCCTTACTCATTTTAACAAAAAAACGATGGAAAAACCATCGAAGTTGCCCTCTGCCTTTCCTCCTCGAAATCCCTGCTACCGTACTTTTCTCATCGCCAATCGTAGTTTTCATTTGATTCTTTTTAGGACTTACCACTCTTTTACTGATTACGATATTGCGATATCGCATATCGTAGATCTCAACCTTTTCATATGTCACATTGTTTCCCTCTTTCCCTCAAGACTTATCACTCACAGTTTCCTTTCCCTTTCTAATGCAAAACACTTGAAAACCATTAGAATTAGACCTATGCCCCTTTCTCCTCGAAACTCCGGCTCGTCGTACCTCGCTCCATTGCAAATCGAAAATCAATTGTGATCTTTCTTAACGCTTTCTCATTCCAAGCCCGAATACGATATCATCGTTGTGCTCTGTCACCGGTCCCACCGTCACATCACCCATCACAACTGAACTTCGCACCTTTTCCTTATTTCGTTAATACTTACCACTCTTTTCGTGCTGATTGTGATATTGTTATCGCACTCCACCGCCGGTCCTCGCGCCATGTCACCCATCGAAACCGCACTTCGCACCTTTTCCTTGTTTCGTTAATACTTACTACTCTTTTCTTGCCGATTGCGATATTGTTATCACACTCTGCCACTGGTCCTCCTGCCATGTCACCCATCACAACTGCACTTCACACCTTTTCCATGCTTTGTTAATACTTACCGCTCTTTTCCTGTCGATTTCGATATTGTTATCACAGCTTTTGCATCCATCGCATCTCTGCCATCACACTTTTCAATTAATTCCACTCCAAAGCCATTTCTACGCTATAATAAGTTTTTACAAGGTTTAAACCCTTGCTTTCCACTTCTAAGCCATGTTTCATGTATTAAGCCCTCCATCAGCCTATGTAGCCCTTTTCTTTCCTCCAAGCTGCAAAATCAACACCTTTTCAATTAGGATTAAGTCATGGATAGCTTACTTACATGGGTAGAAGCATGGTAGATATACCATAGGATAAATAAAGTACATTTAGCCGTTTTGCCATGTTAAGTGTGGTTTAGAATTAGTTTCCTTTTTGACATTCATTTTCAGCAAGTTAAATTAGTTTCCTTTCTATCATTTATTTTTTGCAAATTAAATTATTTTCATTCTTTTCATTTCTTTTCATCAATTAAGTTTCATTTCCTTTTTTTCATTTCCTTCCAGCAATTTACTTTCCAGTTCTTATCATAGTTTAAAAAATAACACCCTTTCGTAAAGAGGAAGAGGATGAAATGAACAGATTGCATCTGCTGTGTATATAGAACTCTCACCTCCAAGTTTTTACAAACCCCAGGTTGATAAATTATATTAGGGCATCCCATGGGAGTGGCAGCACTCTTGGGGCAATACAAGGGCTCACCACTTGACGCTCGAACATTTTAAGAACCAACACCGACCATGTAAGTCTGAAATAGTTTTTAAGCCAACCCGATCTAAATGCCATGAAAGCCAAGTGTATGGCTTTCCTGAGTGAATATGACTCTAACATTAAACACATAAAGGGGAAATAAAACAAGGTGGTAGATGATTTAAGTCGAAGTTTGAAGAAAGTGTACGAAATAACAAAAATTCAAACTGAAATAGAGCTCCTAGAGCATATTAAATAAGAAACATGAATAGATCAATATTATAATCAAGATATGTGAATACCTTAAAATTAAATCTCATCAAGATAAATGGATTGGTTATGAAATTAGTAAAATCAGGCTACAAGGATATAAAAATAGATTTTAAATTCTAAATAAAAGATAAAATTAAAAGTTTTATAATGGATTAGCATCATAAGAGGCCTTTCTAAATTCATTTGTGGAATTAGAAGATAATTATGATAGCAGAAGTTTCCTCACACACACAAATTTTATTAATAAGGAAAAGAAAAATTACGCAAATTTTGCAAGAGCTTACACATAACCACTCAACAATGTTGCAAGTGGGGATAAGAAAGATTTAAATAAGCTTGTGTCCTAAATTAATTTTTTTATGGATCATTTATTTCATTAAAAAGTGTCCATATACATTTAATGCACTTGTAACAACACTCCTAACTATTTTCCTAAATTAGTTCATAACAAATGACACCTTTCTAGATGGCATATCTCTTATAACAAATAGATTTTCTAAGAATACTTTAAGACTCTAAATAATTAATTAAATAATTTAACAAAATTATAACTAATTAAATATTAATTTATGTAATTTGGATCATATATCTAACGTCCCCCCCTTTCATCCCCAAACTTAGTAAATTTGATCCTACCAAGTTTTTTTTTGAATATTTATGAAATCTAGTCTTCCCAGGGACAATATATCGCCTTGATGAAATCCTTTGCAATGATTGTTCTCATGTAATGATAATTTGTGTCCACACTCTTTGTTTTGGAATGAAAAACTGATTTTTTTGTAAGTTTTATAGCTGACTGGCTGTTGATGAATAAAGATGTGCCTTTTGCTTGAGGAATGCCCAAATCCTACAAAATTCCATGGAACCAAACAATTTCACATGTTTCTTCCCATGATAATATGTATTTTGATTTTATTGAAGAGGTTACCATTGTGGCTTGCTTATTGCAACTCCAAGAGACTTTTTTTGACCCCATTTTTATCAGATAAGCTAATGTTGATGCCTGATCATCAATACTTACAACAAAATCTGCATTTGAATATCCACCAAGTACAAAATTCTTAGTCTTTTTGCAAATAAGATCAAAATATTTTGTCCCTTGGATATATCTAAGGACCCTTTTTTATGCATTTCAATGGCTTTCCCTTGGTTCATGCATAAATAATGAGAGAATACTACCTACATAAGATAAGTCGGGATGAGTGGTTCTCAAATAGATCAAGCTACCAATCAACTATCTATAAGTAGTATTGTTCACCAATTCCCTCCCCCCCCCCCCCTTCAAATTTTGAAAGTTTTAAGTTTTGTTCCATTGGGGTGAGAACGAGCTTGAAATATTGCATTCCAAACCTTTTCAGTAGTTCAGATGCATACCTGCTTTGACTAATGAAAATATTGTTTGGATGTTGGAATACTTCAACTCCAGGATAGTAGTGAAGTAATCCCAGACCAGTCATCTTAAATCGAACATGTAAATATTTCTTTACTTGCATAATATGATCATTGTTATTCCTAGTAAATATCAAGTCATCCACATACATAACTATAATCACTAGATTTTTACCCTGTTGGTGGGCATATAAAGTGTCATCAAATTCACTTTTCTTAAATCCAAACTTGTGAAGGTACTTGTCCATTTTTGCATACGAAGCTCATGGAGCTTTTTTCAATCTGTTATCACTCAGAAAAAATGAAACATCATTTGGCATAATCTTAGAAGTTCATTTGTCAAAGGTATGGTCATAGAGTTCATTAGGAATATTTAATTTTTTCACATTAGCCTATCCTAAGGTCTTAACCCACCCCCATTCAAGTATTTTCATTTCCCATCAGTCATCATTTGTAACATATTCCATTTTCCAAATTTTTAAATTTGAAAAGGTCACTTTAACCAAGATTTCTTGTTTTCATAGTGAATTCCATAGTAAAAAGGAAATTTTAGCTATGAAACTCATAATACTTTCGGAGCAAAAATGCCAGGAAATACACTAACTATGATACAAAAAGAGGTATTTATGTCTGTCTTTTCGAATTAGGTGCTAGGTATCAGTCGATGATTAGAAGTGCTAGGGTGGATGTTATTTGAGTCAGTTATGGTTAAATCAAGGTACATTGGACATGGCTAAGGTCATTATTACTGTTTTTACCATGTATGAGTCATGATTAAGCCATGGGTTGTCATCAAAACTTTAAAAAATTACCCAATTGATTCATTTGTCATTCTCTACTCCATCTTTGCATGTTATTGAGTTCTGGAGAGTTGTTTCACCAAGCCTAGCTGGTTTCTAGCATTTTCGAAAGTTGCAGGTGTCACTGATCAAGCAAGGCAAAGAAGGTATAAAAGCACCAAGGCTGAAAAGAGGAAGACCAACAAAGGAGCCACCACCTCAGATATGAGCCATCATACATGAATTTTCTTAATGAATACCCAACTGCCTTAGAAGTTTTCATAAGAACAGGGTGTTTGTAGTTTTTCCAAATATTGCAAGGATTCCATGTGTAGGTTTCTAAGGAGTTTGCCATGAATTTCAATGGGACAGCTTCAAAGGTGGGAATGTTGAACCTCACTGTAACACCAAAGACTATTCTAGAAGCAACAATAATTCCTAGAGGAGGAGAACAATGGTTCAAAGGCTTCAAGTTCACCATGCAGGAATGTAAGGAATTTATCAAGCCAGGGCATATTGAGATTGATCTCATAAATTTCATCCCAATGAGCTACATGAAAGACAGGATCTCAAAGCTGCTGCTAATCATTCAAAAATACTTCACCTGTGAAGTGAGGTATCATATGGTTTATTCCTACCACCTCAAGCTTCTGCTACATTTTGTTGGCAAGAGGTCTCTTGATTTACCTTTTTACTTATGCATAAGCTTAGCTAAAATGTCAAACAAAGTTCAAGTTAAATATGAAGGAAATGAAACTTCACTCTTTCATCATGGTTTAATCAAGTTGTTGGTATTAAAAGAGTTAAAGAGATTAGGCAGATACTGGTCATCTTTTCTATTTGTCAATGGTTTTGAAGTAGATGCCATCACTCCTAAAAGAACTCCTAAACCTAAAGGAATACCATCACCTTTAGTGGCAGAGCAAAGTGAGCCAGTGATCATGGAGATAGAGTCATTGCAAAAAGTTGATACACCTACTCTTACACCTGCAAAACAAAAGCCAACAGTAAGCAAACATGGAAGCAAGAGGGTTATAAGAAGCCAAACAATGACTAAGGGTAACTTAGAAGACATTCTACATGCTATTTATATTGAAGAAACTACCATAGTCCAAGCTGAATATATAGATGAGGGAGGAAAGAAGCTCAAGAAAGCCAAAATAGCTAAGAAGTTAAATTTTGAAGGTGAGGATGTAGGTTTCATGTTTCAAGCTAGAAAACCAATGACAAGACATGCTAGAAAGCTATTGGAAAGGAGTAAAGAAGCTTATAAGGTCACTGATACTGTCTAACCACCACCAAGCATCATTGACCTTTCCTCACCTGCAAAAGAAGAATCAGTCATTAAACAAAGGAAAGGAAAAGAGAAAATTATTGAAAAATAGAGATTGAGGTCCTTAAGGAGCAGTTGAAGCTGGAAAATAATGAAATATCAGTCTTGAAGAAAGAGGCAAGGAAACAAAAGGCTCAGAATGTATAGTTTGAGAAAATGAAAGAAATTTGGGAAGAGCAGGTTAATAGTGTGTCAAAGACCTTAGATAACACACATAAATTGATCAAATGGACTCAATCATTGAGAGGAGAAGTGAATAATATCAGAAAAATGAACTTGTACTTGAAATATAAGAATAGGACACTATATTACCAAGTCAAAGATCTTCAATAGTAGTTAGAATTGATTCATGAAGAGCTGGAGAAGAAGGGCTTAAAGATGACTGTGGTTGAGGAGCCCATAACTCAACTAATAATTAATGAAGAAGAAACACCTCAAGGGTCCTAAGTTGATTTTGAATGTGTTTTAGAACGTTCATGGCATGATGAAGACCAATTTTGTACAACTAGAGGTCACTTTTTGGATAAAACTTTGAAATCTAGAAATGTTGCAGTTTTTCACAATTTCGTAGCGTTCCCTAGGCTTAAATCTAGGAAAACGCTATGAAAATTTATGTACTGGCCTATTTTCTTCCAAAATCACTTTTTGTAGTTTTCAAGGAGGGATTTTAATGGTGGTGAGGTGTTATGTCTTGGTGGACACCATGGAACAAAAAAGCAGCTAAAATTTTGAGTGCAAAAGCTATTTTTTGGACGCTACGAAAGCTCGTTATGAAACTGTCCTGTTTTTGTAGCAAGCTTTTTTTGAAGGTTTTGGAGTAGTTTAAAGGCAGTTTTGGAAATTTTGACTCCTCCAATAGATCAAGGGACCTTACAATCGAACATTTATGACTTGAAGAAAGTGTAGTGGAGACCACTCATTAGCTAAAGCTTTCATTGAAGATAATGTCTTATATTCCTAAAAAATAGGGTTTTGTTCCACATGTCTAGGAGGGTTTTTAATGTGTAAAGTAGTGATGAAATATGTCATATCCTTTTCAAGCATGTGATGCTTATGTGTAACTGTTATGAAACTATTTCACAAGATAAGGTACAATATGTAATAAATAGGAGTTTGAGTCCAATTAGGAGATGTCATCTTTAGGGTGTAGCTGTGATTTTCTTGTTAAAAGACATGTTTTTCTGTTGTATGAGGTGTCATAGGAAGAATTCGATGAATCTAGTCAAGAGGTAGATCATCCATGCCATAAGAATGTCTATTTAGAGGCAAATCATCGAAGTAGTAAAGTGTTGGAGATTTTTTTTGCACCATACTGCTGCTTTATGTAATTTGACTTATATCAGTAATACAAAATTTTTTCCTCTTGATAGACCTAAGATTCTCATGGGGTTTCTAATGTTTTTCTGATTTATATCTTATTTTGTACCACTTGCAGTAGACTTCATCTATATTACTTATAATTGATAAGTTTATGCTCTAACTTCCTTTACGGATGAAATGACTGTGTTGACCTATGTTCTATGTGTGATTTTCCTTTGTTAAAGACCCCTATCTGCCTCAACTTCCATGTCAATAAACCTTTCCACTGAATCTACTGATTTTTTGACTCCATAAGCCCAATGGTAGCAAGCCTGCATTCTTTTCAACCAACATACACAAAAAATCAAGTTACTTTTAAAATAGAGTTAGCCATCTAGTACTATAATTATCTAATATCATAAACACATTTTGAGAGAGCCCTCTCGGACTAAAAAGGATAAAATTCAGTAAAAATCTGGTTTGAAACAATTAAATAGAGTCTTCTGATCAACAGCCATTCAAGTACAATTTTGTGATAACAATTTGGTGCATCTTCCAGGAGTCTGAAGATATAATTTTCCCAAAATTTTGAAGTTGAACTCTTGAAGCTAGCAGGATCTCAGAAGTTGTTCGAGGTTGCATCTACCTTGGTGACTCCATTCAAAATTCTTATGTTAAAATGTGGCTTCAAAAAGGAGATATACGAGGAGTAATCCTAACCCAAATCCACCAACAATTGTGTATAATCCAAACACAATTGCTAGAGGCATTCAAGGAAGTTTTGCAATGTCAGGTACTCCATTACACAAAAAAGCCTTGTCCTCTGAAGTTTTAAGAAGTGCTGAAGATAAAAGGTTTGATGATAAAATTCAGGAATTCTTGTTTAGGTATGAAAATAAAAAATAATTGGCTGAAATTGTCTTAGACCTACATAGAAGAGGTGTTGATACCTCAGCCTTAGTGACACAAAAAGATATAGAAGAGTTCTGGGAAGAATTCACATCTGAGTTATTGTTAGAAAGGGAATCTTGGGATAGGCTGAAGGAATTAGACCCATTCGAAATATTGTTAAGAAGTAAATCTGGTGTCCCTCTACCTAATTGGAGCTCAATTGTAATTGGACAACAAAGACCAACTAGCCCTCCTAACAATTCCTCTTCCTCTACTGCTACTGTCCCTAAAACTACCATAGTTCCAGTCATCATGGCAGGAAATGTACCATCTCCACCTGCTACTGCACCTGCTAGGTATACCCATCTTATTCTCCCAACTGTCTTTAATTCCCTTCCTAAAAAATATTCTGCTAGAATAAAAACTTGGGGAAGTGATGAAGAGATTACAGCTGAAGAGCATGTAGACCAGCTCAATGACTTCATAAACAGGGAGGAGGTTGACCATGAGGATTTCAAGATGAGCTTATTTTCTCAGAGATTTATAGGTGAGGTCAGGAAGTGGTTCAAATCCCTTACACCAAGAATCCTACATAATTGGAATGAATTTGAAGATAACTTTTTGAGAAAGTGGGGAAATAGAACCAACCCCATGCAAGCCCTCACTGAGTATAATAGTTTGAAAAATGTTGTTGATGAAACTTTCCAAAATTTCTCCAAGATATTTAATAAAGTTTATGAATCCATCCCTTCCCATCTAAATCCTCCTCCAGGAGTAGCTTAGCTGAGATATGTTGAGGCTTTTGACTATGACTTGTCTATCTTGCTCAGAGAAAGAGAATCCCCTTCATTAGCTAAAATGATAAATGATGCTTTGAAGGTGGAGGTCAATATGATAGCAGCTAAAAAGTCCAAGATGGGAAAGATAAAATTGAAAGAAGAAGATAAGCCTTCCACCTTAGATGATAAATTTGACTCCATGATGAAGACAATTGAAAAACTAATGGATAGGCTTGCCCTTGGGAATGCATCTGCTCCTCCTGCACAACATGAACCTCCATTTAGAAATCCTCAGTTCAGAATAACTCAAAAATAGCAGAGACCAAGGGAAAACAGAAATCAATCTGACCCTCAAGTAAGGCCTCATTTTCAGCAAAACTTAGTTGATGATGAAGATCAACCTAAAATACAAGAAGACTCAATTCATTGCTTAGATGAAAACATGTCAAGGATTTTTTTGACAAAGGAGGAACCTGATGAGTCAGATCATGACGTAAAAAAGGGTGAAGAACCATTTGATTATCTTAAAGGATATCAACATGCAATCTTTTAGATGCAGAAAAATTACAAACTCAGAAACATAAATGTTCCAATTACTGCAAGTAAAACATGGCCTAAGAAAGATGCCCCTAAAGTTGCTGAGGTTAGAAAAGATACTCCACCTCCTCCTCCTATCAAATAGACTAAAAAATATGCTTCTATTTTCAGTTTGGAGAGTGAGATCTCTAAGATCAAAATACCAGTCCCTTTTCAAGAAATTCTTAAGGTGAATGAATACACAAGTAAGATTTTAAAAATGTTGAATTCCCAATCAGGAGTTGTTGACATCCTTAAGATCATCCAACCATATACTTGCGACCAATATTGGAGGATGAGCAAAATGAAGAGGTGCCTCCTTTCTATGTCAGACTTAGCATTCATGACATGACATTACACAATGCCATGTTGGATTCAAGGGCCTCTCATAACCTCATGCCCAAAGTGATCATGGAATTGGAAATAACTAAGCCATATAAGGACTTGCTTTCTTTTGATTCAAATAGATTTCAGTGCATTGGTTTAATAAAAGATGTTGTTGTTGGTCTTACACAAGTCCCTGCCAAGACATTGGTAATGGACATTGTGGTAGCAGACATTCCACCTAAGTTTGGCATGTTGTTATCAAGGTCATGGGCATCAAATATCAAGAGCACCATGCAAATGGACCTAACTTATGCCATTATTCCTCTCTTTGGTGAGCAAAGAAGACTATACAGAGAAACACGGATGTCTTATATGGTAAGTAGTAAGGACAAACCTCAGAATTTTCCAATATATGCTGTTGATACTAAATTAGGATCTGCCATACTTTTCAATGAATTGACATATGAAGCAAAAGATGAAAAGAAAGCAGAAAATCAGCAAATCAGTGAAGAGAAAGGAGAAGGTTGGTGGTTGTTACACTTTGATGGATCAGCAAGAAGAGAGGGGGCTGGAGCAGGAATTTGGATCACAACTCTAGATGATAAAATTAAGTTCTTTTCTTACAAACTAAACTTTGATTGCACAAATAACATGGCTGAGTATGAATCCTTATTTTTGGGTTTAAAATTTTTGAAAAGGATGGGTGCCCAAAATATTTCTGTTTGTGGAGATTCTGAATTAGTTATTAAGAAAGTTGAGGGTGTATATCAAACTAAGGATGTGAGAATGAGAGCATACCGGAATTTGATCATGGAGATGTTACAAATTTTTTAAGAATATTCATTTATTGTGAAGACTAGGGACCAGGCCTGGAATTTCAAATTCTCTTTGCCCGTCAAATGAAAATTTGATGACGTTTTTGCATTTTTCATGCCCTTAATTTTATGTTTTACACAAATTTGTAAATGTCTACCTCTGCTCAATTTTTTTTCTTTCAAGTATAGATACTCTAGTATATAGATATTAAGACAAAAACTATTATACTGAAATGATGGCCCTTGTCTTATTGGAGATAGTCATGGGAAAATGAGTGAGTTTGAATATATATAGGATTATTCCTTATTATTCAATCGATGAAAGGGAAAATAAAAATTTAGTAAATTAGTCTAAAGAGGCATCACATATTTGATACAATATCATTTTCTGGTGTACCGGTGAAACAATATGTTGGTTCCTCAAACAAGGCCAACAAGTTGAAGCTTGATGAACTATTTTGGAAGAATTTATATGTAGAACCCTGATATAGTCAAGGTATTTTATATTTTGATTTGATGTCAAGTTTTGATGATTCATTCTCATTGTTTTTTATTTTCTAATTATAATTTATAATCCTTATATCTCAGGAATACCATCAGATTTCTATTATGAGGGCCTATTTTGGGAAGAAAGTTTCTAGAGTGGACTGTAGGGTGTAATATTCCCAAAATTTAGACTTCATCTAAATGGAATATTATAGTTGGTTTTATGTTTAGATAGATGAATAAATGGGTAGGGAGGCCCATTAACCTCTTTAGAGCAAGAATAAGTAGCTAGAAGGAGCACATTTAGGTGTGAACAAGGAGGATATCATGTTGGTTCAATCATCTTTGACCGAATCAACATACACTATCTAGATACATTGTATCTCCTTGATAAACTGTGAAAATTTGGTGGAGGACAACTTGCATGAGCTTGGAGGCAAATCTGGATGGGACCCAATGTGAAGAGGTTCACTTGATATATATGGAGAGGATGGAAGCCTTTTCCATTCGTTTTTGAGATTATCATTTTGATATTTGTCTGCTTAGACTTGGCTTCCTCTTGCTGTTTAGTAGGGTTGTAGTGCTGTTTAGCACAAGGGTGTTCTCGAGAGGGAATCCCACCTCTTCCCTTGAGAAGCCTCTTGCGAGAGTATTGTACTAATTTGTTCCACATCCAGGCTAGAGGCCAAGCATCAGTCTTCAGTCACATTGTTATTTTTGTAGTAGTGTGATGTTGTGTTGCAGGGTGTTGCAGTGGGAAATTGATCATTCCACTTTCGGGTCTGTTTCTTAGTAGAGGGTGCCTTCCTTCTCTTGAGAGATCAGAAAAGGAGAATTCTGAGCTCATTTCATATCTTAGCACTTGGAAAAATCACCTCTACTCTCCTACATCATAGTTCCTTGTAGGAACTATGTCATTTTCCAGAAATTTGTTGCAACAAGGTTTTAGGCGTTGTTTCTGAGGTAGTTTCCTAGGGAAAGAGCCAACCCTTCTCCCGAAAAGCTAGAAACAGGGATTATTATCCCTATTTTAAATTATTCAGCTATTTTTATGTAACGTTGTAGTGAGAGTGTGTTATATTTGAGCTGAATATTCAGATCTGTTCTTTTTGTACATGTGTCTCAAGAAACCCTTGTCGGGTTATCTCTATAATGCAATGAGGAGGCCAAATTTATGTTTTCTTAGCATATTGTGCCATCAATCTCTATATCTATGATTTAATATTTTAATTTTGTATGAAACCTCATAAAATAACGCTGTACATGCTTCAGTCTTTTCTACATAGTCTAATTCATGGGATTTGGGTGTTTCTAAGTCATTGGAAGGCTGGGAGATATGTTTGACCTATCAAAAGGGATTTTTTTCTGATCCCCTTTTGTAAGTGAGGGCCTTATTATATATGATAAGGGATCCAACCATTATTTCTCCTTATTATCACACAGTTACCTGGGAATAACGTTTTTAGGGTCTATTTTGCTGCTTTTCCCCAACTTTTGGATCATAGAATGAAGCATAAGTTATTGTTGTAGCTTCAATTGATGGCTATGTGTTTTTAACACATCATATGAGTCTTGTAAAATATCTTTCGGTAATAATCACATATAATGGAATGTTGTCTACACGTTTCGAACCAACCAGTGTGGTTCATATGAGTCTATTAATTATTAAACATCCATTATTGTGTTCATGTATTGCTGTAGCTCCGACTTTAGAATATTTTAAGATATTCTCATTGTTGTAGATTTTCCCTATTTTGGGGATATTACAGTGGTATCAAAGCATATTTCTTGGCACAGCCTGTGAATCTTAGCCATTATGTCATCAAAAGAAGGGGATATGTACAAAAAATATAATAATCCATTATGTGGAGGAAGAAAGGAGGACATGCTTACAAAGCTTCTTCCAAGATCTATACAGAGCATTCAAGAAGATCTGAAGAAAATAATAATGGAGATGGAATCTCTAGAAGAGTTTGGATCTAGAGCTAGATCTATATTTACACATGGTAAGTGTGAGCATGAAGCTACACACCATGATGCACAGCGCAGTCAAATGCCCAGATCTATCATGAGATGGATGAAAGGAGGGAGAATGCCTAAGAGGAAAACTCTTACTAATTTTCTGCAAGATATGAATCTAAAACTGAAAAGTTTAGAGATCATATCACTTTCAAAGAGTTTTTCAAGATCAAGGTGGAGAGGAGCAGGCAGCCTAACATGGATAGATTTACTATATCTGCCTTTGATGGGTCACCAACATGTTAAGCCAGAGCTTGGGTGGAGGAGCTACACACTTATCTGCAGTAGCACCAAGTTTCTAAAGATGAAGCCATCAGAGTTGCAGCGCTGCATTTTGGAGGCAAGGCCCATGCATGGTGGATTTTTGAATCTTTTTCTTTGAAAATGAAAATAATTTCTCTTATGCAAGATTCATTAAAACATTGGTGGGAAGGTTTGATGGGAAACTTCCTAAGACACTTGTATTGGAGCAAGAAAAATCTAAGAAAAAAAAAACCTTGCATGTGATGGAGGGAACTATAAACTTAACTCCACTTCAAAAAACCATGGGAGAAGCTAACATCTTGCATCATAACTTGTTAGAGGCAAGACCTCTATCTCATATTCCTAAACAAGATGGCATGGAGATCTTTTTTTCACAAGAGGTTCCAATTATTGGAGGGTTGCCTATATACATTGATGAAGATGAGGGCAACAATGTTGTCAAATCTAGAGCACATCTAGTACCTCATGCAGAGGAAGGAGGAGCACATGCTCCAATAGGAGGAATTCTTGTATCCTTGCAAGAATTTCCCCAGGATCTCATACATAGAGGTTAAAGGACAATCAATGAAAAACATGATTGTGAAGCATTGCAAATGGAAGGAGAAGGTAGGAAGGAAGGGTAGCATCACTTGATGAGGAGCACACACCCTTCTCTATTTCAGAGAGCTAATTCAAAAGGGAGGCAGACTGATCTACACTATGAGGGCAAGGGAAATATTTCCCACCTATATGTACAGTCTACTCCTGATATTGATGCCTCACTACATG
The DNA here is from genome assembly GCA_034641835.2 of Pinus albicaulis. Taxonomy (NCBI): domain Eukaryota; kingdom Viridiplantae; phylum Streptophyta; class Pinopsida; order Pinales; family Pinaceae; genus Pinus; species Pinus albicaulis. The sequence goes on from CM076584.1 coordinate 1,104,536,299, forward strand.
GAGGCATTCCACTTGGGAGGCCACCAGATCTAGAGTTGATGAGAGACATCTTGCCTCTTGGTTCACCACTCTTGGATTCTGGAGGGGTGAATATTTTTGAGGATGACTTTGGCATGAGGGATGTCAAAGTAGTAGGCAACAACATGAGGAGAGCTTCATATGCTAGATCACCAATGCTGTCTCTTAGGAGGATTGATCCATATTGGAGGTCTCAACTCTTGGTAGAGTACTCCAAGGATCTTGGTGCTTGCATGATTCTTAATGACCCTGATGGAGATGATAGATATATTTTGGATGATGTGGTCATCTATTATTATGGTAGATTCTTCTTGACTAGAGCTTCTAAGCTCAAGGAGAAGCTTCTACATGCAGCACATGAGGACTTCTTTTCCATGCACTTTGATGCATATCTTTCCTTGGAAAAGAAGTTAATTTGGGAGGGCATCCAGCATGATATATTTCAGCATATGGAGAGATGCATAGCCCGAATGGTGATAGAGAGGAGGTCACAGCCACTTCCCTACTCTTTGGAGGTGAGGGAGAATTTCTAGTTGAGCCATTTCAGCTCAAGGTCCCAAGCACATGGTGGAGAATGTATAATTACACATTATGTTTTGTACTTATTTACTTTATATAAGAAGAATATTTTACCAAGGAGGATTATCCCTTCTTGAATATTGTATAATGATGTACTTGAAGCCATTTTTAGCATTGAGATTGGCTATCTCATTGGTGGTTTGTGGGGGAACCCACATGATTTTTGGTTTGCACCATTAACACCAATTTGTACTTTCATGTTGCTATCTTGTAAAATGATTGTGGAAACAAACAAGTGGCTGGAAAAGCACTTGTTATTGTTTTATTTGATGTAGACAAAGGATGCACTGTGCTGGTTCCCTGTGTGGAACTATGATCCATTTTCTAGTTGTCAAGTGACAACTTGTTTTCATTGGTTTTTGCTTCCATGTATTGCTGGTATTTCTATGTTCATGGGGAGCTTTGTTTGGAGGGTGGGATATGAGATGCAGATGCCCATTTGGAGTATGATTCTCCCTACTATTCATGTTGTATGTTTCAGGAGGAGAAATGGGCAAACCATGATTGCCACCTCACATCTCTTTTCTTCATATGGAGTGAGCCATTTTAAGAACTTGAGTGCTTGGAGGAGGCACTTCATGGCTGAATTGTTTGATGGGGTAGCTTGGGCCATTCTTGGAGGCCATATTGTTTCAGCCCAAGGACATAAACAACCCCACACTTATCATAAATAGAGGGAGAAACAAATGGAAAAGGGAAAACTAATCTCTCCATGCATCTCAACTACATTGCACAAACAAGGGGATGATGATTGCTTTGATGAGCTACCTAGGATGGCTCATTTCATTTGGATGATAGCATGGGTGGTGGAATCACTCATTGGGAATGAGATTCCCCATGTAGTTCATCACTCCTACCTTGAGGAAGCCATTGAACAATAAGGAGATTTCCACTTGCACCTTCCACTTTCTCATACCTTGCACACTTGGGAGGAATCATTGGAGGATAGATTTATTGTTGAGCTATGGTGGGATATATTGATGAGGAGGCCATAAGAAGAGGAAAGGAGAAATTTTTCTGTAACTTTGCAATTACTTGAGGACAAGCAACATTTTGGAAGGGGAGGACTGTAATATTCCCAAAATTTAGACTTCATCTAAATGGAATATTATAGTTGGTTTTATCTTTAGATAGATGAATAAATGGGTAGGGAGTACCATTAACCTCTTTATAGGAATAATAAGTAGTTGGAAGGAGCACATTTATGTGTGAACAAGGAGGATATCATGTTGGTTCAGTCATCTTTGACCAAATCAACATACACTGTCTAGATACATTATATCTCCTTCATAAACTGTGTAGATTTGGTGGAGGACAACTTGCATGAGTTTGGAGGCAAATGTGGATGGGACCCAATGTGAAGAGATTCACTTGCTATATATGGAGAGGATGGAAGCCTTTTCCATTCATGTTTGAGATTATCATTTTGATATTTCTCTGCTTAGACTTGGCTTCCTCTTGCTGTTTAATAGGGTTGCAGTGCTGTTTAGCACAAGGGTGTTCTCGAGCGAGAATCCCACCTCTTCCCTTGAGAGGCCTCTTGGGAGAGTATTGTACTGATTTGTTCCACATCTAGGCTAGAGGCCAAACATAATTCTTCAGTCACAACGTTATTTTTGTAGCAGTGTAATGTTATGTTGCAAGGTGTTGCAGTGGGAAATTGATCATTCCACTTCCCGGTCTGTTTCTCAGTAGAGGGTGCCTTCCTTCTATTGAGAGATCAAAAAAGGAGATTTCTGAGCTCATTTCATATCTTGGCACTTGGCCAAAGCACCTATGCTCTCCTATAGTGCAGTCCCTTGCAGGAACTACATCATTTTCTAGGGAGATGTTGCAGCAAGGTTTTAGGCCTTGTTTCTGAGTTAGCTTCCTAGGGAAAGGGCCAACCCTTCTCCCGGAAAGCTAGAAATAGGGATTATTATCCCTATTTTACATTATTCAGCTATTTTCATGTAATTTTGCAGTGAGAATACGTTATCGTTTTAGCTAAATATTCATATCTTCTCTTTTTTTACATGTGTCTCAAGAAACCCTTGCTGGGTTATCTCTATAATGCAATAAGGAGGCTAGATCTCTGTTTTCTTAGAATATTGTGCCATCAATCTCTATATATATGATTTAATATTGTAATTTTATAGAAACCCTCATAAAATAATGATGTACATGCTTCAGTATTTTCTGCATAGTCTAATTCATTGGAAGGTCGAGAGATCTGTTTAACGTATCATAAGGGATTTTTTTCTGATCCCCTTTTGTATGTGAGGGCCTTAATCTATATTATAATGGATCCAACCATTATTTCCCCTTATTATCATGCAGTTAGCTGGGAATAATGTTTTTAGGGTCTATTTTGCTGCTTTTCCCCAAATTTTGGATCATAGAAGGAAGCATAAGTTGCTGATGTAGCTTCAATTGATTGCTATGTGATTTTAACACATCATATGATTCCATTCATTATTGAACATACATTATTGTGTTCATGTATTGCTATAGCTCTGACTTTAGAATATCTTAAGATATTCTCATTGTTGTAGATTTTCCCTATTTTGGGGATATTACACAGGCTGGGATTTTTGTGATATATATTTTTATCCACATGTATTCAAGGGAAAATATTACTCTATTTACTCTCAGTGACCTTATCTCATTAGGCTAGTGATTTATATTATTTTATTAGGGATGTGATTTCCATTCTTTTTTTAGAATAGAAATTACATTTTTTTTTTCCACAAGGAGATTAAAGAAAAAAAATATAAGTATCTCATAGAACTTTATCATTTACTGTTTTCTGGAAACTCATGCAACAACTGGGTAACTTCCATTACAATTTTTTATATGAGAAGATTTAAAAAAAATCTATAAGTACCTAATAGAACTTTAGCATTCAATGTTTTCTGGAAACTCGTGGAACAACTGGGTAGATTCCACTTGGTACTGGAAAATCTATCACCATGCCCTCTTTGTACTCATTAGGTTATATAGTAGCATTCTATATGCATTCCTGTATTATTTTTTAATATATTATAACATTTAAAATTCCTCACTCTATTATCTGGAGATAATGTTGTTTATTATGAACAATGGAAGCACAAAGAAGAGCAAATACTATATGGGGAAGCTTCAGTTTATAAGTAGACCTAAATAAAATGGGTTCCCATGGGCCATTAAAAAATAAATTTCCATAATAAGAGATAAAGTGAGTTAGTAGAAATTATGTCGACAAACAAAAATTCCAAAAATTCCAGAGACCATCAACATTCTTGATGAATACTATAAACTAATTCCACTTTGTTTTCCTAAAACATAGGTTGCAAAATGAAATGCTAACAATAAATGAAACCTTTAATAGAACATGACAGTCCATAGCTTGAATACCTGAAAAGGTCCTCCAAAAACTAATTATACCTCAACATAATGAGTGTGTGATTTACACAATGATTCGACACTCCGGATCTAATAAGGCTAGTCATACGAACAAAATGCAAGGAGATAGGTGAAGTGGGATTGTAAATACCGAACACATTCAAGCTGCTACTTTATATGGAAAATGAAATGTCCAACCCTTGGGAAGTTATCACCTAGGCTTCTCTACATTAATCGATTTAATTCAATTTAGCTATATCTTAAAAGATTGTGGGTTGGGTTGTGGTTCAAAAACAAGTTGGGGTCGATTTAATTCAATGTAGTTATATATTAAAAGATTGTGGGTTGGGTTGTGGTTCAAAAACAAGTTGGGGGCACTGCAGTGAATGTGCTAATGGATGAAGACATGAGTGCAATTCTTGATGATTTTGATGGAATGAATACTGCTTAGTTGTCATAGCTTTGAACAAAAGATAAACTGGTTGTAAAGCATAAAATTTTTTATAGAATTTCATGGGATGTAGAATAACTTAGGCCAATTTTTTTTTTTTAATAAAACTAAATAATTGGAAACAAAAACTGATTTCACAAAAAGAACTAAAACCATTTCTTTAAAAAAAAAATTTGAGGAGCCACAAAACGCTACATTTTAATGTTTCTCCACTTTCCTTCAAACAAAATCAGCATGTTCATAATCTTATAAACATAGATTGAAAAACGAAACAATAAGCGATGAAAAAAAATTTCAAATTCTGAGATACAAATTAAAAAACTATGGAACAACCAATCAAATTATGATGGGTAGTGGTCAAATTTAATATTTCAATAGGTTGTCTTGTTAGGGATAGACTAGGCCTCCAAGAGAATGACATAATAGGATAAAAGCACAAAACAAAAATCAGGGGCGTGTAGCCCAACGATTTTTTTCAAAAAAAAATAAAAAATGAAAAGAGAATAATCCATGAGGTGTTAGAGAGAAATTAAAATAGCTGACCTTTGATCGAACAAAAGCTTGCATTCTTGGTTCCCATGAAGAAATCCTCTATTCAAACCTGACATTATTATGGAGTATCCAATAGAGAAGCCCGCATTCTTGGTTCCCATGAAGAAATCCTATGTTTAACCCTAGAATTATTATGGAGTAAATGCTTCGTAGGGAACACCTTAGTCACATAGAGTTGTTGCTTCTGTTTGAATGGATGGTCCGCAAAATATTTACAAAATTCTGAATTATATTCGAAGTTATTACAACAACAAAGAGCTAAATAAGTAGGAATAAGAAACCAACCTGGCTATGAAACATTGAGATTGCGCCTCCCAGTGAATGCAGATGATGGAGCTATTGCCAAAATCACTATTATGCTAGTTTCAACTGGTGGGAATAGTAAGGCTTTGTTAATATGGTCGAAATTGAATAAAGCTCATGTGATAGTAGGGCCAAATTTGAATAAAGCTCATGTGAGAGTATGGCAGGATTTTTTTGGAAAAAGCGGGATGGTTTGAATGTCAAAAAAGGTATCCCACTCTCTCAAAAAAGTCAAGAAAATATGAGATGTTGACTCAAATAAAAAGATTATTAATGGACCATCAAGCGATTAATTGAAATTCCACTCGGTAATCAGTGATACCAACAATTGTTTGAAAAACTCAAGGCTTTTTATTTTCAAATTACAAGGCCCACCTTAACTCTTCATCATGACATTACATTGTTTTCTAACCAAATACATGTTTTGAACAATTTGAAAAGATACTGTGCTTAAGTTCGAAGTTGAACTTTCTTGTCCACTGTCCCATCCATTCATAATTTCAGAGTGCTTGTAACTTTAGGTAGGATGGAGGTATCATAAATTTTTACGGTTTACTCTTGGAATCAAACATCAAAATGACGAGTTGAACAACTATAACACACACCAAATCTGACATGGAAAAATTCAGAACGCCTATCAAATATGTCCTGGAATTGAGAATACATCCTATAGGACGTCAAATTCCAGGCTTGTTAGGGACCAAAACTTAGTAGCTAACTCCCTAGCTATCTCTGCAAATCTGATTATTATTCCTGCATATTCCATTGAAAGATATCAGGTTGAAGTTCGCCATAGACTTGCTATCCCTAAAAACATCATCCATTGGCAAGTCTTTGAGGATGACCAACAAGTCAAAAACTTTATAGAGCTGAAATATGAGTTTGAAATCACACAAGTAGATCAGCAAAACATGCTTGCTGAAACTAAAGGGAATTCTGAAGTGTTACATATAAAGAATAATTCTGTACCTAAAGGTCTTATCCCACTTGAAAAGTTGTTTGACCATAATGATGTGTTCAAATCTCCTAGGATACAAGTTGATGATGAAGAGGTAGAGAGTTGTAACCTTTGTACACTAGTAATGCCAAAAATGATCAAGCCTTCAAAGTTTATTTCAGTTTACATGAAACAAAAACATATTGAGATGATGAAATGGTTCATAGATGTTTTTGCATGGAGTTATGCAGATTTGAAGAAGTATAATCCTACTATCATTCAACATACCATTCCTATTAAAGAAAATGAAAATATTTTCAAATAGAAGTTGAGGAGGATTAATCCACTTCTCATGCCTCTGATTAAGAAGGAAATAAAGAATCTCTTTGATGCCACAATTATTGTTCCAATCATATTCTCAAAGTGGCTTGCAAACTTGGTTCTAGTCAGGAAAAGGAGTGGAGAAATCAAAATCTGCATTGACTTCAGAAACTTGAACAAAGCCTCTTTGAAGGACAATTACCATGTCCCAAAGATGGAAAAAATTCTGTAGAATATTGAGGTTCCCAAAGGATGTCTATGTTGAATGGTTTTTCAGGATACAATCAGATACTTGTGCATCCAGAAGATTAGGAGAAAAATTCATTTACCACACCATGAGACACATTCATGTATGCAAAAATGCCCTTTGGTCTAATGAATGCAGGAGCAACCTTTCAAATAGCAATGGACATTGCCTTTGCTGAGCAGAAGAATAAGTTGGTGGTTGTCTATCTAGATGACATAAGGGTTTTCTCAAGGAGAGAAGAAGACCATTTGAAGTATCTAGAAAAGATTCTGCTGAAGTGTAGAAGGTTTTGAATTTCTCTCAATCCCACTAAAAGCATTTTTGCTCTGACTTCAGGGAAGTTACTTGGGCATATTATATCTAAATATGGGATTAAGATTGATCCAAGCATGGTCAATGCCATTTAGAAAGTGGATCTGCCTAGAAGCAGAAAGGAAATTCAGTCTTTCCTTGGAAGGGTGAAATTTGTGAGGAGGTTTATTCCTAATTTTGCTAAGATTGTAAAAGACATAACTAAGATGTTGAAGAAAAGAGCTGACATCAAGTGGAAAATATAAGAAAAGCACTCATTTGAGGAGATCAAGAAGGCACTTAATCAAGAACTAGTGTTGATCAACCTAGATTTTTCAAAAGCATTTATGTTTTTTACATTTGCATCACAAAATACAATTGCTAGAGTTTTGTTGTAGAAAGGACAGCAAGGTACTGAGTAGCCCATTTCATTTTTTAGCAGGACCTTAGCTAATTTAGAGCTGAAGTATAACATCTTACAGAAGCAAGCCTATGCTTTGGTCAAAGCCATAAAATATTTTAGAATTTATATTCTACATTCTCATGTCATAGTTTTTGTTCCTAATGCTGTTGTGTAGGACATCTTAACTCAAGATGATCCTGATGGTAAGAGAGGGAAGTGGATAGCTTAATTTCTGGAATATGATATAGACATCATATGCACAAAATTTTTCAAAGGTCTGGGGCTAGAAAAGATGATGGCATAGTCAAATTTTGATTGTCTTTGATATGAATTTAATTGCAGAAATTTCAGAATTATCAGATGAAGATGAAGAGTTGATTCCCATTGAAGAGAAGTGCATTTTTTTTACTAGTAAAAAGACATTTTTTTTGTCTTACATCATAAAAGGGATCCTTCTAAATTGACAAATTCTAAGGCAAGGTTTGTGAAGTTAAAATCCCTGAGGTACTGCATCATTGATAAAAAATTGTATTAGAAAGATACATGTGGTATTCTTCTGAATTGTTTGCTGGAAGAGGAGGTAGAAAAAGTGATTGAAGAGTTTCACAAAGGAGATTGTGGAGGTTATTATTATTGTAAGGCCACAACAAATAATATTCTTAGAGCAGGGTACTACTGGCCTACTATGTTCAAAGATGTATACAAAAATATTGCTGCCTGCCATGAATGCCAGTTTTTTTATGGTAAGAAAAAGCTTGTTCCTTTACCTTGATGCTGATCTATGTTGAGGCGCCATTCCAGTAGTGGGGGGTATATTTTATTGGTGAGATTCATCCATCATCTTCAAGCCAGCATCATTGGATACTCATAGAAACCGATTATTTCACCAAGTGGATTGAAGCAATCCCAACTAGGCAAGTAAATGATTCAGTTATCATTTCATTTTTGAAAAATAATATATTGTCCAGGTTTGGCTGCCCTATGAATATCATCATTGATAATGCATAGGCATTCAAATCCAAGAAACTAATTACTTACTTCCATCAATATCACATTACACTTGGGAATTCTACTGCATATTATCCACAAGGTAATGGTCTTACTGAATATTTTAACAAACGAATTGTAAGGATTATTAAGAAGGTGTTGCAAGAAAATAAGAAGTCATGGAATTTGAAGTTGAAGTATGCTCTGTGGGCTGTTAGAGTGTGCACAAAGAGATCAATTGGAACTTCACCTTATGAGTTGGTGTATGGGGTTGAAGCCATTTTTCATACATCCTTGGGAGTGCCTATCGTGAAGTTGCAACAAGGATTGGAAGAGGAGCCAAATGAAATTCAAAGGAGAATAAATCAGTTGATAGCCTTATAGGAGAAAAGGGAGGAAGTCTATAACAACAACAAGCAATCTCAAAACATAATTAAGAACACATTTGATAAGAAGTTCAAAGAAAAAAACTTTAAAATCAAGATGTTGTTTTGAAGTGGGAGGCCAGGATTGAAGAAAAGGGGAAACATGGTAAGTTTGAGAATATCTAGAAAGGTCCATTAAGAGTAGTTGCATTCCATGGGAACAACACTTACATACTGCAGGAGATGGATGGACAACCTTATGCTGGAGGGTCTACCAATGACAGGTTTTTGAAGAACTATTCCTCTTAAGTTCTACTGATCTTTCATTCCATTGTATATATTCCATTTTAATATGTTTTTCTGCTAATAAAGACAAGTTGATCATCAAGCTTGAGCCAAAGGTGCAAGCCATTATATTTTGAAGGAAATCTTGGCAAATTTCAAAGTTTTTGTTTTCAAGAAGATGGACAGCATTAGAACTACAGGTTATTTGGTGTACCATAGGGACACACCATCACATGTAGAGCCACTTTTATCACTCAAAAAAGTGAAATATCATTTGACATAAACTTAGAAGTTCATTTGTCAAAGGTATGGTCATAGAGTTCATTAAGAAAATTTAAATTTTTCATATTAGCCTATCCTAAGGTCTAAACCCAACACCATTCAAGTCTTATCATGTCCCATCAGTCATCATTTGCTGACATATTCCATTTTCCAAGTTTTTAAATTCGAAAAGGTCACTTTAGCCAAGATTTCCTATTTTTCGTAGCGAATTACACATTAAAAAGGCAGTTTTTGCTACGAAACTGCTAATACTTTTGTAGAGAAATTGCCAGGAAATACAATGACTACGCTACGAAAATAGGTATTTCTATCTATCTTTTCAAATTAGGTTCTAGGCGTCAATCAATGATTAGAAGTGTTAGGGTGGATGTCATTTGAGTCAGTTAGGGTTAAATCAATGTACATTGGTCATGGATGAAGTCATTATTACTATTTTTAGCATGCATGAGTCATGATTAAGCCATGGGTTGTCATCCAAACTTTAAAGCATTACCCAGTTGAGTCATTTTTCATTCTTCGCTCCATATTTGCATGTTACAGAGTTCTAGAGAGTTGTTTCACTAAGCCTGGCTGGTTTCTGGCATTTTTGAAAGTTGCAAGTGTCACTGATCAAGCGAGGCAGAGAAGCTATAAAAGCACCATGGCTACAAAGAGGAAGACCAACAAATGAGGCCGCTACCTAAGATATGAGAAATCAGACATGAATTTTCTGAATCAAGACCCAAATCCCTTAGAATTTTTCAGAAGAATAGGGTGTTTTCAATTTTTCCAAAGATTTCAAGGATGCCATATGCAACTTTCTAAGGAATTTTCCATCAGTTTCAATGGGACAGCTTCAAAGGTGGGAATGTTGAACCTCACTGTAACACCAGAGACTATTGTAGAAGAAATAGTAATTCCTAGTGGAGGAGAATAATGGTTCAAAGGCTTCAAGTTCACGACGCAGGAATGTAAGGAATTTATCAAGCCAGAGCATAGTGAGATTGATCTCACAAATGCCATCCCAAGGAGCTACATGAAAGAAAACTTCTCAAAGTTGCTGCTAATCATTCCGAAATACTTCACATGTGAAGGTAGGTATCATATGGTTTATTCCTACCACCACAGGCTTCTGCTACATTTTTCTTGTAAGAGGTCTCTTGATTTACCTTTTCACTTATACAAAATATTAGCTAAAATGTCAGACAAAGTTCAAGCTAAATACGATGGAAATGAAACCTCACTCTTTCATCATGGTTTAATCAAGTTGCTAGTATTAGAAGAGTTAAAGAGATTAGGCAGAGACTGGTCATATTTTCTGTTTGTCAGTCATTTTGAAGTAGATGCCATCACTCCTAAAAGAACTCCTAAACCTAGAGGCATAACATCATCTTCAGTGGTAGAGAAAAGTGAGCCAGTGATCATGGAGACAGGGTCATTGAAGAAAGTTGATACACCTGATGTTACACCTGCAAAGCAAAAGCCAATAGTAAGAAAACATGGTAGCAAGAGGGTTACAAGAAGCCAAATAGTGGCTAAGGGTAACTTAGAAGACATCCTACATGCTAGTGATATTGAAGAAACTCCCTTAGTCCAAGCTGAAGATATAGATGAGGGAGAAAAGAAGCTTAAGAAAGAAAAAACAGCTAAGAAGTTAGAGTTTGAAGGTGAGGATGCATGTTTCATTTTTCAAGCTAGGAAACCAATGACAAGACATGCTAGAAAGCTCTTGGAAAGTAGTAAAGAAGCTCAGAAGGTCACTGAAATTGTCCAGTCACCACCAAGCATCATTGAAATTTCCTTACCTGCAAAAGAAGAAAAATTCATTAAACAAAGGAAAGGAAAAGAGAAAATTATTGAAAAAATAGAGATTTAGGTCCTTAAGGAGAAGTTGAAGCTGGAAAATAATGACATATCAGTCTTGAGGAAAGAGGTAAGGAAGCACAAGGCTCAGAAGGTATAGTTTGAGAAAATGAAAGAAATTTGGGAAGAGAAGGTTAATAGTGTGTCAAAGACCTTAAATAGCACACAACAATTGATCAAATGGACTCAGCCATTGAGAGGAGAAGTGAGGCATATTAGAAAAATGAACCTACACTTTAAATCTAAGAATAGGGCACTGAAGGACCAAGTTAAAGATCTTCAAGAACAGTTAGAATTGATTCATGAAGAGCTGGAGAAGAAGGGCTTAGAGATGAATGTGGTTGACGAGCCCATAGCTCAAATAATCATTAATGAAGAACAAACACCTCAAGGGTCCTAAGTTTAGTTTTAAAGTGTTTTAGAAGGTTCATGGCATGCTGAAGACCATGTTTGTACATCTGGAGGTCACTTTTTGGATAAAATTTTGAAATCTAGAAATGCTGCAGTTTTTCACAGTTTTGTAGTGTTTCCTAGGATTAAAGCTAGGAAAACGCTACAAAACTTTCTGTAGCAGCCTATTTGCTTCCAAAAACATTTTTTGTAGTTTTCAAGGAGGGAGTTTAATGGTTGTGAGGTGTCATGTCTTGGTGGACACCATGGAACAACAAAGTAGTAAAAATTTTGAGTGCAAAAGCTATTTTTTGGACACTACGAAAGCTCTCTACAAAACTGTCATGTTTTTGTAGCGAGTTGTTTTTGAAGGTTTTGAAGCAGTTTAAAGGAAATTTTGGACAGCTAGACTCCTCTAATGGGTCAAGGGACCTTACCATCAAACATTTATGACTTGAAGAAACTGAAGTGGAGACAACACATCAACTAAAGATTTCGTTGAAGATAATGTCTTGTATTCTTGAAAAGTACGGTTTTGTTCCACATGTGTAGGCGGGTTTTTAATGTGTAAATTAGTGTTGAAATATTTCATAGCGTTTTCAAGTATGTGATGCTTATGTGTAACTGATATGTAACTGTTTCACAAAGGTAAGGTACAATATGTAATAAATAGGAGTTTGAGACCAATTAGGAGATGTCATCTTTAGGGTGTAGCTGTAATTTTCTTGTTAAAAGACATGTTTTTATGTTATATGAGGTGTCATAGGATGAATTTGATGAATCTAGCAAAGAGGCAGATCATCCCTGCTATAATCATCGAAGAAGTAAAGGGTTGGAGATCATTTTGCACCATACTGCTGATTTACGTAATTTGACTTATATTAGTAATACATAAGGTTTTCTTCTTGGTAGACTTGAGGTTCTCATGGGGTTTCTAATGTTTTTCTGATATATATCTTATTGTGTACAAATTGTAGTAGATTTCAGCTATATTACTCAGAATTCATATGTTTATGCTCTAACTTCCTTTATGGATGAAATGATTGTGTTGACCTATGTTATATGTGTGATTTGCCTTTGTTAAAGACCCCTATCTCCCTCAGCTTCCATGTTAAGAAACCTTGCCACTGAATCTACTGATTTGTTGACACCATAAGCCTAATGGTAGCAAGCCTGCATTCTTTTCAACCTACATACACAAAAAATCAAGTTACTTTTCAAATAGAGTTATCCATATAGTACTATCATTATCTAATATCATAAACCCCTTTTGAGAGAGCCCTCTCAAACTAAAGAGGCTAAGCTTCAGTCAAAAGTTGGTTTGAAATAGTTACATATATTTGTCTAATTAGCAACCAATCAAGTAAAATTTTGTGATAGCACAATCCATATAAAGCCTTGATCAATTTGCATACTTTGTGTTCTTGCCCTTCAAACTCAAAATTTGAAGATTGATTCATATATACTTCTTCCTACATGTATCCATTGAGGAAGTCACTTTTAACATCCATTTGATGTACTTTCCATCCTTTTTGAGAGGCTAACTCAAGTTCTAATATGATGGTGTTCCATTTTGTTGTAGGTGAAATTTTTTCTTCATATCTGATTCCTTATTTTTGTGCAAAACCCTTAGCAACAAGACTATCTTTGTACTTGTCAATTTCTCCACCTGCATTATACTTAATTCTATAAACCCATTTTCATCTGATGGGTTTCACATTTTCAGGATAGTTAATAAGTTTCCAAGCATTGTTTTCCATCACTGCTTTGTATTCTTAAACCATTGCATTTTTCCATTCTACATGGTTTATTTCTTCTTTGTATGGTGAGGGATCAGTAAAACCAATTTTTATTAACAAAAAAATTTCTTCATTTCTTTGTGAACTTCTGGTTTTTTTTTTTTTCATCTAGCCTGACATCCTTTAAAAGTCGAATAGCCCATTTATGAAGTTGATTTTCTCTTGTTTTTGGATCTAAATAATCACCATCATTATATAGTGGATTGATATAAACAAATTTTCTTCGATCATAAGAAGGTTTAGGGGGTGGAGAACCACTATTATATGAAATACTTCCAAAATATTCATATGAACTTCCAAAACATCCAGATGGTCTAGATGAAGTAGGTGATATGAGTAAACCATTTTCTCATGAAGGAAATTCAATCTTATAACAATATTGTGTACTTGGTTGATTTCGCATTCTAATTTTCTTTTTATCACCCTTACTTTCTAATTTCAGTAGAATACTTTATATATTTGTGGCACTCTTGCTTTCTATTTCATCAAATATAACATCCCTATTGAGAATAAAATTTCCATTCGACAAAAGATGATAGCCTTTATTTTCAATGGAATATCCAATTAGTATACACTTCAAACTTCATGAATCAAGCTTAGTTCTCTTTTATTTTGGAAATAAGGCATAACACATTGAACCAAAATCTATAGGATGTTTGAATCGAGGTTTGAAACCAAACCATGCCTCATATGGTGTAATTCCATCCAAAGAATTAGTAGGAGACATGTTCCTTAAGTAGAATGTTGTATGTATTGCTCTTGCCCAGTATAAAGGACTTAAATTTTTGAAAGTTAGCATGGATCTTTCCATACTTAACAAGGTGTGGTTCATTCTCTGCACTACTCCATTTTCTATGGAGTGTAGACATTTGTAATTTGTGTTTTGATATTATTGTCCCTACAATAATTTTGGAATTCATTGGAAGTGAATTCCCCTCCGTTTTCTATCCTGAGAGTGATAATTTTCTTTTTAACTTTATTCTCAACCAGTTGATGAAAAGTATTGGAATATTCAAAGGTTTATGCCTTATATTTCAAGAAATAAACCGAAGTAATTCTACTAAAATCATCAATGGAGAGTTAAAATTATGTGCATATTCTTATAGAAGTATTTGGAGGTCCATAAATTCTAGTATGAGCCAATTGCAAATGCATGTTTTCATGCCACGAACTTGTTGGAAAAGTCTCTCTACTTTGTTTCCCATAAATGCAAGCTTCACATATTTCGTATTCTTTGTTAAAAGTTGGAATTCCTTTAACCATTACTTGATTTTGAAGTAGAGAGAGACTTTCAAAGTTTAAATTACTATATATAACATGCCACAACCTTATTGGAGAAGTATATGTACTTTTTTCTCTTGTAAAATTAAACTTCCATGGAATGATTGTTCCTTCCATCCTTAGAATTTTTCCCTCTTCATATCGTGTCATGACTGTCTTCACGTTATGTTTAATGGGATTAATTTTTACTAAGCCATCGCCCATAACAACTTGATGTCCTACTTTTTAAATCATGACTAATGCCAACAAATTATTCTTGAATTTTGGGACATACCAAAGGTTTGAAATTAGTTTTTCTCCAATGCTAGGAAGAAAAATTTTTACTGTACCTTTTCCACAAGGAGTGTGTCTTGTATCATCTGCAAGAAAGATTGAATTGAGATGGAATTGTCTAACAATCCAAAATAAGTCAGGTCAAAAAGTCATACGTTGGTTTTCCCCTGTATCTAATATCTAAGCATCTTCATAATCACTTTTAAGATATGTAGAAATCTATAAGGATGTTTATTATAAACTTTGAAGTGTAGTGAAGACATATTTTGAGCCATAATCTTCTTGATCAATAGAAAATGATGCCAAATGTAGTTGAAACCTTGGAATTTTTTCAATATAAGTTCGACAATATTCCACATAATGACCAACTCTGTTGCATCTTCTACAAACAACTTCATTGAAATATTTTATATGCATTGAATTTGTCCTCTACCTTTTCCTTTTCCTTTACCTTGATTTTGTCATCTTCCTTGACTTTGTCATGTTCCTTGATTGTTGCCCCTACCTTGAACACCAAGTTTGTACAGCTGGAGGTCACTTTTTGGATAAAATTTTGAAATCTGGAAATGCTGCAGTTTTTCATAGCTTTGTAGCGTTTCTTAGGCTTAAAGCTAGGAAAATGCTACGAAAATTTCTGTAGCAGCCTATTTTCTTCCAAAAGCACTTTTTTTAGTTTTCAAGGAGGGATTTTAATGTTTGTGAGGTGTCATGTCTTGGTGGAAACCATGGAACAACAAAGGAGAAAACATTTTGAGTCCAAAAGCTATTTTTTGGACACTACAAAAGCTCGCTACAAAACTGTCATGTTTTTGTAGCGAGCTGTTTTTGAAGGTCTTGGAGTAGTTTAAAGGAAATTTTGGACAACTGGACTCCTCCAAGAGGTCAAGGGACCTTACCATCAAACATTTATGACTTGAAGAAAGTGCAATGGAGACAATGCATCAACTAAAGGTTTCATTGAAGATAATGTCTTGTATTCCTGAAAAGTACAGTTTTGTTCCACATGTGTAGGAGAGTTTTTAATGTGTAAAGTAATGATGAACTATTTCATAGCCTTTTCGAGCATGTGATGCTTATGTGTAACTGATATGTAACTGTGTCACAAAGAAAAGGTACAATATGTAATAAATAGGAGTTTGAGTCCGATTAGGAGATGTCCTCTTTAGGGTGTAGCTGTCATTTTCTTGTTAAAAGACATGTTTTTCTATTATATGAGGTCTCATAGGAAGAATTCGATGAATCTAGCCAAGAGGGAAATCATCCATGCTATAAGAATGTCTATTTAAAGGAAAATCATCGAAGCAGTAAAGGGTTGGAGATTTTTTTGCACCATAATACTGCTTTATGTAACTTGACTTATATCAGTAATACATAAGGTTTTCTTCTTGACAGACTTGAGATTCTCATGGGGTTTCTAATGTTTTTCTTATCTATATCTTATTTTGTACAACTTGTAGTAGATTTCATCTATATTACTCAGAATTCATATGTTTATGCTCTAACTTCCTTTATGGATTAAATGACTGTGTTGACCTATTTTCTATGTGTGATTTTCCTTTGTTAAAGACCCCTATCTGCCTCAGCTTCCATGTCAAGAAACCTTACCACTGAATCTACTGATTTGTTGACTCCATAAGCCCAATGGTAGAAAACCTACATTCTTTTCAACCTACATACACAAAAAATTAAGTTACTTTTCAAATAGAGTTAGCCATATAGTACTATCATTATCTAATATCATAAACTGCTTTTGAGAGAGCCCTCTCAGGCTGAAGAGGCTAAGCTTCAGTCAAAAACTGGTTTGAAATAGTTACATAGATTTGTCTAATTAGCAGCCAATCAAGTACAATTTTGTGATAACACAATCCATATAAAGCCTTGATCAATTTGCATACTTTGTGTTCGTGCCCTTCAAACTCAAAATTTGAAGATTGATTCATATATACTTCTTCCTACAAGTCTCCATTGAGGAAGTCACTTTTAACATCAGTTTGATGTACTTTGCATCCTTTTTGAGAGCCTAACTCAAGTTCTAATACGATGGTGTTCCATTTTGTTGTAGGTGAAAATGTTTCCTCATATTTGATTCCTTATTTTTGTGCAAAACCCTTAGCAACAAGACCATCCTTGTACTTGTCAATTTCTCCACCTGTATAATACTTAATTCTGTAAACCCATTTTCATCTGATGGGTTTCACATTTTCAAGATATTTAATAAGTTTCGAAGCATTATTTTCAATCACTGCCTCATATTCTTAATCCATTGCCTTTTTCCACTCTACATGGTTTATTGCTTCTTTGTATGATGAGGGATCAGTTAAACAATTTTTTATTAACGAAAAAAATTCTTCATTTCTTAGTGAACTTCTTGTTCTTGTTTTTTTTGTTTATCTAGCCCGACATCCTTTAAAAGTCGAATAGCCCATTTATGAAGTTGATTTTCACTTGTTTGTGGATCTAAATAATCACCATCATTATATAGTGGATTGATATAAACAAATGTTCTTTGGTCATATGAAGGTTTAGGGGGTGGAGAGCCACTATTATATGAAATACTTCCAAAAGATTCATATGAACTTCCAAAACATCCAAATGGTCTAGATGAAGTAGGTGATATGGATAAACCATTTTCTCATCAAGGAAATTCAATCTCATAACAATAATGTGTGCTTGTTTGATTTCACATTCTAATTTTCTTTTTATCAACCTTACTTTCTAATTTATGTAGAATACTTTATAACTTTGTGGTACTCTTGCTTTCTATTTCATCAAATATAACATCCTAGTTGACAATAAAATTTCCATTCGACAGAAGGCGATATCCCTTATTTTCAATGGAATATCCAATCAATGTACACTTAAAACTTCATGAACCAAGCTTAATTCTCTTTTCTTTTGGAAATAAGGCATAGCACATTGAACCAAAATCTATAGGATGTTTTACTTGAGGTTTGATACCAAACCATGCCTCAAATGGTGTAATTTCATCCAAATAAGTAGTAGGAGACATGTTCCTTAAGTAGAATGTTGTATGTATTGCTTCTACCAAGTATAAAGGACTTAAATTTTTGAAAGTTAGCATGGATCTTTCCATACCTAACGAGGAGTGTTTCATTCTCTCTGCTACTCCATTTTTCTATGGAGTGTAGACATTTGTAAGTTTTCTTTTGATACAATTGTCCCTAAAAATTTTTTTCGAATTCATTGGAAGTGAATTCCCCTTCATTTCCTATCCTGAGAGTGCTAATTTTCTCTTTAACTTCATTCTCAACCAGTTGACGAAAAGTATTGAAATATTCAAAGGTTTATGCCTTATATTTCAAGAAATAAACCCAAGTAATTCTACTAAAATCATCAATGGAGAGTAAAAATTATCGACATCCTCTTAGAGAAGCATGTGGAGGTCCACAAATTCCAGTATGAGCCAATCACAAATGCATGTTTGCATGCCACAAACTTATTGGAATAGTATCTCGACTTTGATTCCTGTAAATGCAAGCTTCACATATTTCATATTCTTTATTAAAATTTGGAATTCCTTTAAACATTCCTTGAGTTTGAGGTAGAGAGAGACTTTCAAAGTTTAAATTACTATATATAACATGCCACAACCTTATTGGAGAAGTATATGTACTTCTTTCTCTTGCAAAATTAAACTTCCATGGAATGATTGTTCCTTCCATCCTTATAATTTTTCCATCTTCATATCCTATCATGAATGTCTTCATGTTATGTTTAATGGGATTAATTTTTACTAAGCCATGGCCCATAACAACCTGATGTCCCGATTTTTAAATCATGACTAATGACAACAATTCTTCTCAAATTTTGGGAAATACCAAAATTTGAAATTAGTTTTTCTCCAATGCTAGGAAGAAAAATTTTTACTGCACCTTTTCCAAAAGGAGTGTGACTTATATCATCTGCAAGAAAGATTGAATTGAGATGGAATTATTGAACAGTCCAAAATAAGTCACCTCAAAAAGTCATATGTTGGTTTTCCCCTGTATCTAATATCTAAGCATCTTCATAATCACTTTTAAGATATGTGGAAACCTATAAGGATGTTTATTATAAACTTTGAAGTGTAGTGAAGACATTTTTTGAGCCATAATCTTCTTGATCAATAGAAAATGGTGCCAAATTTTGTTGAAACTTTGGAATTTTTTCAATAGAAGTTTGACAATATTCCATGTAATGACCAAATCTATTGCATCTTCTACAGACAACTTCATTGAAATATTTTCTATGCATTGAATTTTTCCTTTACCTTTGCTTTGTCCTCTACCTTGATTTTGTCATCTTCCTTGACTTTGTCCTCTTCCTTTATTGTTGCCCTTGCCTTGAAGACCAAGTTTTTACTACTGGAGGTCACTTTTTGGATAAAATTTTGGAATCTGGAAATGCTACAGATTTTCACAGTTTTGTAGCGTTTCCTAGGCTTAAAGCAAGGAAAATGCTACGAAAATTTCTGTAGTAGCCTATTTTCTTCCAAAAGAAATTTTTGAAGTTTTCAAGGAGGGATTTTAATGGTTGTTAGGTGTCATGTCTTGGTGGACACGATGGAACAACAAAGGAGGAAAAAATTTGAGTGCAAAAGCTATTTTTTGGACACTACGAAAGCTTGCTACAAAACTGTCGTGTTTTTACAACGAGCTATTTTTGAAGGTTTTGGAGCAGTTTAAAGGAAATTTTGGACAACTGGACTCCTCCAAGAGGTCAAGGGACCTTATCATCAAACATTTATGACTTGAATAAAGTGTAGTGGAGAAAGACCCTTATATGCCTCAGCTTCCATGTCAAGAAACCTTGCCACTGAATCTACAGATTTGTTGACTCCATAAGCCCAATGGTAGCAAGCCTGCATTCTTTTCAACCTACATACACAAAAAATCAAGTTACTTTTCAAATAGAGTTAGCCATATAGTACTATCATTATCTAATATCAGAAACCCCTTTTGAGAGAGCCCTCTCAAACTGAAGAGGCTAAGCTTTAGTCAAAAGCTGGTTTGAAATAGCTACATATATTTGTCTGATTAGTAGCCAATCAAGTAAAATTTTGTGATAACACAATCCATATAAATCCTTGATCAATTTGTATACTTTGTGTTCTTTCCATTCAAACTCAAAATTTAAAGATTGATTCATATATAATTCATCCTACAAGCCTCCATTGAGGAAGTCACTTTTAACATCCATTTGATGTACTTTCCATCCTTTTTGAGAGGCTAACTCAAGTTCTAATATGATGGTGTTCCATTTTGTTGTAGGTGAAAATGTTTCCTCATATTTGATTCCTTATTTTTGTGAAAAACCCTTAGCAACAAGACTATCCTTGTACTTGTTAATTTCTCCACCTGTATTATACTTAATTTTGTAAACCCATTTTCATCTAATGGGTTTCACATTTTTAGGACAGTCAATAAGTATCCAAGTTTTTTTTTCCATCACTGCCTTGTATTCTTAAACCATTACCTTTTTCCATTCTACATGGTTTATTGCCTCTTTGTATGATGAGGGATTAGTAAAACCATTTTTTATTAACGAAAAAATTTCTTCATTTCTTTGTGAACTTCTTGTTCTTGTTTTTTTTTTTCATCTAGCCTGACATCCTTTAAAATTCAAATAGCACATTTATGAAGTTGATGTTCACTTGTTTGTGGATCTAAATAATCACCATCATTATATAGTGGATTGATATAAACAAATGTTCTTCGATCATATGAAGGTTTAGGGGGTGGAGAGCCACTATTATATGAAATACTTCCAGAAGATTCATATGAACTTCCAAAACATCTAGATGGTCTTGATGAAGTAGGTGATATGGATAAACCATTTTCTCATGAAGGAAATTCAATCTCATAACAATATTGTGTACTTGGTTGATTTCGCATTATAATTTTCTTTTTATCACCCTTACTTTCTAATTTCTGTAGAATACTTTATATCTTTGTGGCACTTTAGCTTTCTATTTCATGAAATATAACATCCTTGTTGACAATAAAATTTCCATTGGACATAAGACGATAGCTCTTATTTTCAATGGAATATCCAATCAATGTACACTTCAAACTTCATGAATCAAGCTTAATTCTCATTTCTTTTGGAAATAAGGCATAGCACATTGAACCAAAATCTATAGGATGTTTGACTCGAGGTTTGAAACCAAACCATGCCTCATATGGTGTAATTCCATCCAAAGAAGTAGTAGGAGACATGTTCCTTAAGTAGAATGTTGTATGTATTGCTTCTTCCCAGTATAAAGGAATTAAAATTTTGAAAGTTAGCATGGATATTTCCATACCTAACAAGGAGTGGTTCATTCTCTCCACTACTCCATTTTTCTATGGAGTGTAGACATTTGTAAGTTGTCTTTTGATACCATTGTCCCTACAATAATCTTGGAATTCATTGGAAGTGAATTCCCCTCTATTTTCTATCCTGAGAGTGTTAATTTTCTCTTTAACTTCATTCTCAACCAGTTGATGAAAAGTATTGAAATATTCAAAGGTTTATGCCTTATATTTCAAGAAATAAACCCAATTAATTCTACTAAAATCATCAATGGAGAGTAAAAATTATCTACATCCTCTTAGAGAAGTATGTGGAGGTCCACAAATGCTAGTATGAGCCAATCACAAATGCATGTTTGCATGCCACGAACTTGTTGGAAAATTCTCTCGACTTTGTTTCCCATAAATGCAAGCTTCACATATTTCATATTCTTTGTTAAATGTTGGAATTCCTTTAACGATTCCTTGATTTTAAAGTAGAGAGAGACTTTCAAAGTTTAAATTACTGTATATAACATTCCACAACGTTATTGGAGAAGTATATGTACTTTTTTCTCTTGCAAAATTAAACTTCCACGGAATGATTGTTTCGTCCATAGAATTTTTCCATCTTCATATCTTGTCATGACTGTCTTCATGTTATGTTTAATGGGATTAATTTTTACTAAGCCATCGCCCATAACAACTTGATGTCCTAATTTTTAAATCATGACTAATGACAACAAATTCTTCTTGAATTTTGGGACATACCAAATATTTGAAATCAGTTTTTCTCCAATGCTAGGAAGAAAAATTTTTACTAGACCTTTTCCACAAGGAGTGTGTCTTGTTAGCCTCTCTCATAAAATAATAATAAATCAAAAAATAAAGTAAATTAATTAAATATTAAAAGTTAGGAATTTATACCTAACTCTCTATATTGGGTTGTTCCTTTAAGATAGGAGTTAGTTTAGGTAGCTGCTATATTGGTGTGTGTATGGTTGAGAAATTATCTCAACCAAGGTTTCCAAGATAGCACACACTATCTTGAGACACAGTCTCCTCATATATTTAATTGTAATACTACATTCTTTTAATAATGAGAAAATATGTGTGGATCCCATGAGGCTGAAGCCTTTTCCACCATGACTATGTTTGGGTATAAATCTGTGTGTTCATATGTGTTTTAATAGTGTGTGATTATTCAACAAGTGGTATTGGAGCCGATGGAAAGCTAATGGAGGTCTTGGAGCTAGAGTTGGAAAACTGCATTAAGATGAGTTGAACATTGAGTTATGTGGAGGAGAAGCTGTAGAATTGTGTTTTTATCTTTGGAAAACTGCTTCATGTGGACACTGTGTGGGAAGTTGCATTGAGATTTTTGTGGGAGACATCTGCAGTTAGAAAGCTCTTATTTGTATCGTAATGTGATTTCCGATTTTTGATACAGTGAGGCTGAAAATTAACTTGGGATCGCTTGGAATATGTGGTTGGTGCCTCCACGTAGGAGGCCAAAGAAGTCCTATAATTCGAGAAAAAAGTCTGTCCACATCAATTATAAATGGGACATTAATTTGAGTCAACAAATTTTGATTCTTTCTCCTATAAACAAAGCACACAATCGAAAATTTCATAATAAAGTGATAAAGTTTCACCTGTGATGGCTCTGTACTTGTCCATTTGCTTATTGAATGCCAAATTTTCCTATTTACTGCATTGGATTACCAGATATGCATCATATACTAGATTTGATTTGATATGGTGATATCAAATCTCAATGCTATCAGATCTGATCTAGAGGCTGTAATGAAATTGAAGCGATTGTAGTAAAAAATGCAGTTGACCACGTGTGTGGGGAAAGTTGGTGTGTCAAAGAGAGCTTGCTGCTAGGAGTTCAATCATTATAAGCATGGAGATCTGTGACACTATGGAAACTTATGAAACATACTTCAAGGAACAGAACCAGTCATTCGAGCGTGGAGCTCTCTATGCGATATTGCAATCGGTAAAAGAGCTGAATTGACACCAATCAGACTTCATAGATGGAAGGATCGAACTGCAGAAATATCCAATTTTCTTCAGATTGACCCATGCTCAGGTATTGCAGAGATGCATATTACTCATGTTGTAGATTCATTTTCCTAGTTGATCTTTATCATAAAATAAACTTCTATTCGGTGTTGTGAGTGGAGCTTGGTCATCCCAGATATTGTTTCATTTGAGAACTAGTTAAATTAGCAGACCTAAATCTTTCAATATTTGAAATTCAAGATTCTATGGAATTCAAAGAGTTTAATTGGCGAAAAAACTTAGGATAGAAATCTCCTTACCTTTTCTCTGTTTAGAGATTATTGGGTGGTTTTGTTTCTGTCTTTGTTGATACCAGATACAGACGCTTCGATATTACTAAATGATGATGGTCAAGTCTCGTGCTTTAGAGTGTAGATTAATGCAGTGACCATACTGTATAAAAGTGCATCGAGAGGAGTCAATCTAGCCATAGTCAGAGTTTGCAATCATTTTTATTATTATTATTTTAATATCATTGCTTCCATCCATGGGGTGGCAAGTATGCCAAAGAGTGAAAAATTATTAAACATCATAACTGTACAATGCAACACATGTGGAGTATCCAGTGTAAAAACACATGGAAGGGAGTGGAGGTTTGTGTTTGTTTCATTTTTTGTGCGTGTTGAATTTTTTATCAGTTTTGATTCCATCGAGAACATACATGATTGGTGCCCATTCAAATCTTCCTAATTTTCAAACATGCGTGCAAACTAGTAAGTCCACGAATCAGCCAACTAGCTTGTAACCAGTGAGCAGCCACAACAGAGTTGTTGTGTTATGCTTGGAGGTGTCTCGGTTGAGTCAACCTAAGCTCACATCACCAAGAATTCTCACCATTAAAAAGGTCATTTTATTTTACTTGCACACATTGATGCATTGATGTGACGATAAATATTTCAACACACGTAGTTGAAGTGGCTGTCCTCCTCCAACTGTTTGAGTTATCTCCTCTATCACGTAGATGAAATCTTCAAAGTCAAACTTTTTAAAAGCACTCATCGATGAAATCTTCAAAGTCAAACTTTTTAAAAGCACTCTTAAAAAAAAGTATTAAGTTTTGATTCACTCTTTAAAAGTGAATTCATAAATTTTTATGTAAAATAAAAGAGAGACTTAGTATAGTCATGAGAGAGAATAAGTGGAGAGATGATTAGCATATTTTAATTTTTTTTTTAAAGTGAATAGTGAGAGAATTAGGAAAAAGGAGTGGATAACATATTTTGGGAGTCATAAGGGTGCAGATTGTAATTTATTTTCTAATAAGGTTGATGTTTAAAAAAAATAAAAAAATAAAGTGATAAAGTGCATTAAATTTTGTAATTTTGAGAAATAAGGTGAGGATTGATAAATGTAAAAAAATTATTATTATTTAAGGAGTTATAAGGTGTGAGGGGATTGCTTCTTTGTAAACTTTTGAAGTAATAAGGAGATTTTACTTTTGTAATTATTGGAGTGATAAGTTGAATGTTCAAAGTAATTTTGTGGAGAAATAAGGTGCATATTTTGTAAGTTTGGAGTGATAAGTTTTTAAAGGAAAACTTATTGTTGTAGGAGGTTGAGTCAGTTTTTGAAGACATTTTTTCCAAGAAGTTCTAGAACTTTGATTCCATGAAGATGTTGTGAAGCTGAATGATTATGTACTCCAAAATTTAATAAAGTTTATATTTTTGTGGTGATTGTGTCCTAGATCCGCCCGAAATTGAATAAGGGGATCTTAGGTACACGAAGAGTGATTTTATGATGGTGCATGGTTCATTATGTTTCTTATAATTTGTGTCTATGTTTTGACACATAAATGATCTCATTTCACACACACATAAAGTGCAATGCAAGCAAGCACAACACCTATAACGAAGTAGCTCCAATGAAGGATAATTAAACTCAACACATGCATTTGCGCCACTACAACACATAATCAAAGATTGTCAACATCGGCATTCTAACTCAATAAGAAAATTCACTCAATACCATCAAGCTAATGAATCTGGAAACTCCAACATTTCAAAGAAAAGTCTACATCAACATTCTTGCACATAAATTTAAGAAGTTGTAATCTGAGTTGGATTGTAAGGTTGCACTCTCGGTTGAAACTAACACTCAAGTTTTGATTTGATTAGAATTCAAGCGTGTCAATTCTATTAAACTTATTCAAATTAAGACAAGTGAATTTCTTGTTTTATGTGAGTCATTAAAATCATTGTAAGATTTTTTGGGTGCATTTTCGACAGTGTTTGATACCCTTCATTTAAAACACAATCAAGTGAGTACATCAAGTGGGCGAGTTTTAACTCTAAAACAAACATCAAGTTCACTTCTTCTGCAAGCGATTCTGAGTATTCATTAAAGTGAGTGTGACGTAATAAAGTAAGTTCAAGCGAGCGTGAATTCAAGAGTTCAAGTGAGAAAGTTCTACAACTCTAGCAAGTGTTCCAAGCAAGCGCAATAAGAAACAAATCAAGCGAGTGTGCCATTCAAGCAATGCAGCAAGCAAGCCTATCATTCAAGTAACAAGCTCAAGTGAGACAGTTCAAAGCATGAAATCTACAACAAGAGAGCCTGAATTTAAGAGAGCGAGTTAAGATGGTGAAACACATCCATTTTTTATAAGTTCTTCACAATTTAATCATCTCAAGTGCTGAAGACATGGTGCAAATCAGTAAAGACATTCTTGATGATCTTTCAAGGCATCTACAACAGACAAATGAAACCATTGAGATTCTGCAACTAGAGTTGCAACTACAAAGAAATTAGTTGCCATAGAAGAGTGATGCTTCCAATTCTTTGAACCATCCAGATGATAAGTCATTCATCCAAACAACTTCAAGTGTCGAAGTTGTTCCAGTTCAACTTTCTTCCAAGCCAATCATCAAGCCATGGGAATAAATCCAAAGTAACAGGAATCGATGAGGCTTAGGATATATCAAAGATGACACCAACTTGCATATCCTAAATTATTCAAAGCCCATTAAGTTCATCAGTGCAATATTTCTTGAAAAAATCACCTCAGCACATTCAAAGAAAGTTGCAGACAAACAGAAATGCACACAACCTGAAGTTGCAGTCAAACTAAAATGTTCTCATTGTCAAAGAACCGGTCATATGGAAGATCAGTGTTTTGATCTCCATCCTTGTTGCCATTGTGGCAAGCCGAATCATTCATCAGAAAAATGTTGCAACCAACAAAAATTAGCCATATTGAAGATAAACTATGAATGGATTGATCCTTGGGAATGTTCATCCACAGTGAAAATATTTTATCAGCTCTACAATCGAATAAAATCACACCTAGTGCATCCGGTAGTGAAAAGAAGATGGTACTCTCATGCAGTTGAACGGAAGAGTACACCAATGCAACACTTTTACACCTAAAGGGGGGAGTTCAAGAATAATTTGCAGATAATTCTCTCCTTTCAGCTGAAAAAGGGGGGAAATTTTCATTGAAATTGATGGTGGTTGTCAGACTGAAAGTCTTGACAAAACCAAAAAAATCAGCCAGTGGGCATCAACAAATTCACAAATGGGCAGTCGACAGAAAAACAACAGTTAGAAGTTTTCAACACAACAAAAGCAACAATGAGTTGTTTTTGACATCATTAGCCAGTGGGCGTTCAAAAAAATTTTTCAGTGGACAAATGATGCTGATTTCACGCAACGGACAAATGGATCCTTTTACAACTTGGCACGTGATGGAGTTGTGAAGTGAAATTCAAAGACATGCAGCTAACTCATGGTCTCTTTAGGTTGCAATTTTTTCAGCATCTAGCTTTGGCGATTTTTCAGGCAATGTTTTTGAGGATCAACATGAGAACTTGGAAGATGGCTCCTCATTCTTATTTTGGATTTATCGTTGAAGGGGGGAATGTTAGCCTCTCTCATAAAACAATAATAAATCCAAAAATAAAATAAAATGATTAAATATTAAAAGTTAGGAATTTATGCCTAACTCTCTAGATTGGGTTGTTCCTCTAAGATAGGAGTTAGTTTACGTAACTCCTATATTGGTGTGTGTATGGTTGAGAAATTATCTCAACCAAGGTGTCCAAGATAACATGCACTATCTTGAGACAGAGTCTCCTCACCTATTTAATTGTAATACTACATTCTTTTAATAATGAGAAAATATGTGAGGAAGTCACGAGGCTAAAGCCTTTTCTGCCATGACTATGTTTGGGTATAAATTTGTGTGTTCATATGTGTGTTAATAGTGTGTAATTATTCAACATGTATTGTATCATCTGCAAGAAAGATTGAATTGAGATAGAATTGTTGAATAGTCCAAAATAAGTCACGTCAAAAATTCATATGTTGATTTTCCCCTGTATCTAATATCTAAGCATATTCATAATCACTTTTAAGATATGTATAAGCCTATAAGGATGTTTATTATAAACTTTGAAGTGTAGTGAAGACATATTTTGAGCCATAATCTCCTTGATCGATAGAAAATGGTGCCGAATGTTGTTGAAACTTTGGAATTTTTTCAATAGAAATTCGAAAATAATCCACATAATGACCAACTCTGTTGAATCTTCTACAAAAAACTTCATTGAAATATTTTCTAGGCATTGAATTTGTCCTCTACCTTTGCTTTGTCCTTTACCTTGATTTTGTTGTCTTCCTTGACTTTGCCCTCTTCCTTGATTGTTGCCCCTACCTTGAAATTGTCCTCGGCCTTGATTATTGTCATCGTTGAAGTTTTTTCTTATTACTTGAATTCAACCATGACATTCTTCTCTGTATACCCCTTGATTTTGATTTTTGTGCCCTCTTCCTCTACCTATGGAACTTTCAGTTGAAGATTTACTAGTGCTAACTTCTGTAAAGAATACATCTTCTCTAACATCTTTCTTCATTCCAAAATATTTGTCATGTTGAGCTATAATTTCACTTAATTCATCAAATTTTAACCTATCTAGATTTCCAATTGCATGTAAATATTCCAACAAATGTGTATATGAAGAAGGAAAACCAACAATCAAAATAGTATTCATGAAGCTATCATCCATTGATTGAAATCCATCCTTTACTATTTCCTTATTAATGTTCTTAAGTCTGAAAATCTACTCAAGTACATCTACTCCTTTTGTTAATTTATGCTGAAGCAACTTCAATTAAATATCAATTCTCTTAGATTTTGGGTGTATATGAAATAAATATTTAAATTTTTTCTAGGAAAACTATGCATCATAAGCATTTTCAATGTGAACATACATTTCATCATTAACTGAAGATTTAATTAATGCTAATGCTTTGGCATTTTTCATCTCCCATTTAGCTAGTGATTCTGCACATGTAGGTTTTTTTTCATTAGCATCACCATCACGTATATCTTGCCAAATTTCATTGTAAATTAAAGTGTTTTCTATGTGCATTTTCTGCATCTTGTAATTCTTTGAGCCTTCAAGTTTGTCAGACTCAAAAAATAAATTTATGGTCTAGGTGGATATTTTTGGCCACCCACCTATTCCACTTGGACCCCCACCATTGTTTCTTTCAATTTTTCAGTTTCCTTAATTGTAGCACAATTTACTATTTTTGGCATTTTTCTGGGTCCTAAAATTTTGGAGTCATTTGAGGCCCTAAACGAAATTTTCTGGGGAAAACAAGGAAAATGAATGAGGTTCTCCACTTAAAATTTGTTTTCTAATGAGATATTGTATGCGTTGAACAAATATTGTATGAAAACGTTATGACCTGGGAAGTTGATGTTTTCCATTGTTTCTCAATAATAAATAGGCCTTCGAGCCTCATTGTAACACAATTCAGAGGCATGTAGCCACCACATATCTTCTCAGAGATAAGCTACCATTGTCCGAGCTAGTTTCTTTCCATTATGTATGTAAGCATATTTTATTTCCTTGATATTAATGAAATGAAGTTTTATTTTTGCTACATCTCTGTTTTTATGTTTATATATGTATTCTATTATGTTCTTGCATAAGTCTAGATCAGTGGTTCCAGAGAGGTCTGATATTTCTCTATTTTTATTTGCATGTCCCTGTTATCATCCTATTTTTCTAACCCTACGTCATTGACTCCTATCCCTCACAGTTAGATGTCCTTTTCTTTACTTGGGGTAACCATTTTTTCCAGTTTGACCCTTAACTGCGGGCTGGCAAGCTTGTACCCACGGCCAAGGTCCTTTAGCTGTGACCTAGGCCTATTGTGCCCACGGCTAAGACCCGCATCCACTCTTTTCATGCCTGCAACCAAGGGAACTTTCTAAAATCACTTGGTCCCTAGGAGATCACCTCGATTACTCACTGAATTGAGCTGGCCAAGACTTATCCATTACAATTTTCTCTAACTTCTCATCATCCTAAGAGTTCACATTCATCCTCTTGGGACCTATCATTTACCTATTTATAATGGATTGTTTGAGAGGGTTAGGTGAGTTTTGGAGAACCATATTTTTGTCATGTTGATATATTGATCCTTTGCTACTATCTTGTTATCACATTGAGAGTTTATGAGGTCTGAGTTTATATGTGAGTTCTCTTCGTACTCATCTATCACATCTAGTGGGGAAACTCTACCAAATCATAGAGAGGAGGCATTGGAGTAGAGGTATAGAAGTGTTGTATCATGTTTTTGATATTAATGAATATCGATGTTATCTCCCTTATGTGATAGTGTTTCATATTATGTGATTGGTTTATCATTATATCGTTGTTTATCTAACGATATTCCAAGGAAGATGACTTGTCTTCCCTATACTTTTGTGATGGTGTGTAGGTATTTAGATCGTAAGTGGATTGGGTAGATCGCTTGTGTGGAGTGAAAAAATTCTTCTTTGAACTCAAGATCCATCCCCAAACCACGAGGAGGAAAGTTAATCTTCTCTTCCTCATAGCATAGATCCAATTCCATGCTTCTTGTGAATCATGTGGGATTTGGGATCCTTTACATCCTCTTTGTCTTGCTTATGTCTATCTGGTGATCTATTAGACACTAGATCACAGAGCAACAACTCCTTGAAATTCCCATTGCAGCAGAGCTGGTGCATTCAATGAGAGCGCACTCACTTTTGTGTTGACTTTGCCTTACATCCTAATTAGATCCTCTTGTTTGTGATATTCAAAGATTCCTTGAAATTTTGCAACTGTTTTTGGATATTTTTTAGGGTTATTACCTCTTTACTTTGATTCTTTATGTTCATTGTGCGAGTAAATAGGGAAATTTCATTTTTTGAACCCTATATGTGTCTTTGAAAGGCTCTTCCCACAACCAAGGAATCCGTAGCCACTGGTTGGAGATCCTATGCCCGCGGTCGAGGCTTTTAGCCTTCTAAAATCCTAGAATTTTAGTCAAAAAACTCTGTTTCTATATTTGTGTAGTCTGGGATTATTGTTTACTTGCTTGATCTAGTCGAGATCTGTTATTTTTATCAGTTTTATTTTGGTTTATTAAGTTCCTCTTTAGAGCATTGATCTCTTTCATTAGGCATCAAGATTGTTGTCTCTTGTCAATCTATTGAAAACATAATTGGATCCATTGTTTTCTAAACCTTTTGAGTTATCTTATGATCTTGATCTGATCTACCTGGATTAGTTTAGTCAAGGTATTATTCGTTTATCATTGTTTGAGGTTTTTCTTGAGTGTTTTGGATTGAGGTCCTTTGATTGGTTTTGAGTTTGATATATTCACTTTCTTATAAATTTCGATTAGATGTATTCAACATTTTTTTTTATCTTATCTACATTTCACATTCATATTTTGAGATTATTTCTCATTTTCATTCTTGCTTGTTGAGTGATCTCTTTTATTATTGACCATTAGTGTCACAAAAAGTGGTGTTGTGACCGGTTGTGAAACTGTCATCTAATCAAGTTATATTGAAAGTGTTTTTTTTTTACATTGTATCACCTTCCTTGAGAACTTATTTAGGCCTCTCTGCCTCTAGAGTGCAGTTTAGTCCCTAAGGTAGAACATTGGCCCTAGTGGAGTCATTGTGATGTAGCCCTAGCTTGATCGACATTGCCAATTTTTATTTCCACATTGGATTTATTTTTTCTATTCCTTTGAGAATTTTTTATTGGGCTTTGTCTCCCTAGTTTTTTCTCTTTTGGAGTGCTTTGTGTTCTTGCATTAGAGACTTGTTTTAGTCTCTTTCTTGGTTTTAATTTTTGGTGTGTTTTTGGGTAATTAATTTAAATTCTTGGGATATTTTGAATTTAGGAATATTTCATGAAAAGTATATCTTAGTAGGAATTGGTGTGTTATTTAATTTCTTGCCTTGTCGTAGCTGGCATTCATTGAACTGAAAACGAAAAAAATTGCATATAGCTCCATTACGGTGACTAACTAATAGTCCTACAAACCATTTCAATTCCATGCCACTTCCCTCTTCTGTAAAAAATAGTCATTAAAATTAACGCGATAATAAAATCAACTTGATTCTCCTTTCATTTTTACTGGTAGTACACCAACACTATCTTAAGCTAGGGTCTTCGAGGTAGGAGTGTGATTTAACCATTCCAGGACCAGAAAATCAACTTAGCAGCTAGCGGTAGGGAGTAAAATCCATTTGCAGTAGTGTAGTCTGGGAAGCCCTCCTCCCAAAAGGGTTAAGCATGAGGTCACACTTGGGCTAAGCGAGGTGACATGACCCATTTATCTTAGTTTTGGGTAGTGCGATATAGCGAAATCGACACGCACACAAACACTGTTTTATCACTTGGAGACCACTTGGGAGGTAACTATCAAGGGGGTTTAAGTCTTGGATCCTTTTGGGGTTAATTTTCCTACCCTTGCGTGTTTATTTGTTATGTGACTGTCCCCCCAGGTCATGTTATTATACATGGTGACCATAGGGGCCTTTCTTTCTAGGGCTCATACATAGATGTAGGGTCAGGATCATATTCTTTATACCTAGGACAAATATTAGTCATACTCTATTAGTTGTCTTGTGGTGTGTTCCACGTTTGTGGGGTAACTTGTGCTGAGTCCACAACTAAAAGGGCTAGGAAGTAGGTCGCTAGTATAACTATTCCACCGCTAGCTTCTTTGTATTATGTTTTTATGTGATATCTTTTAGGACATTTCTAGAGTGTGTTGTTTGGTCTGAGTCCATATTTTGGCCTTAGGATTTCTGGACTAACTTAATTGTGTTTTATTTATTATCACCCTGGCTAATTTTTTTTTCAAATTTCACGACGTCTTCAAAGTTTACTTCTTGAACAAAGTGGAATTATTTCTCCTGCATGGAGAGTGCCTGTCGATGCTCGTGAGTTAGACCATAACATAGTGTTGGAATTTGTGTTTAGCCCCACTGATAGTGATTTTTTATCTATTATGACTATGGTGGAGGAATATTAAGCTCTCGCTAATCCACCTTTCACTGATCCTTTAGAGCCTACCTTACTGTAGCTGAATCCTAAAGGTTCTACAACAACTTACACTTACGTTCCATTATCTACCATTTACCCTATGAAGGAGTTTGATACTTCATTACCATCTGCATCAGTAGTCTCGGCTGCCATGACAAAGCTTCAATTCCTTAGTATTGTTGTTCATGCTCATCTTTCCACACCACTCACTTTTTCCTGGGGCATTCCACCAGTCTCCTCTATAGCTCCCACTACTTTTTATTGGGCAGGATACCCCTAGGTCTAAGTTTTGGTTAAAAATCTACATTTTGAGGAGTGGAGCACACTTCATGCAAATGGTGAAGTGTCATATGGCCTTTGGGGTGGCTCAAAGCTCCTTATTTTGTAAAAGGATGGGAATATTTTGGATACTTTGAGGTCTGCCCATAGTTTTTGGTCCATGGTATTGTAAAAAAAATTTCTATAGAAGGAGTCTAAGGATAAATTTTGAGGATAGAATTCTTATGGATGTAATGTTAGATCTAAATTAAGTCTATATTTTGTCTATTTTGGGCAAAAGAGAAAGCTCCTACAACTGTGTGTGCGGAGACCTTGGTAAGTCTGCAGTTGAGTGTGCAAACCCCTACATCAGTGTGTGTAGGGCAGGAATTGATGTATTTGGAATATATGAGCTTATAAAAGAATATTCTGAAGAAAAATTTGTGTACTTTACTTGTATGATTTCATTATCTATGTTTTTTAGATTATCTGTGCTAGATCAGGGTTTTTATGTATAATGATCGCAAACACTTGAACATGATTTACTATAATGATCAATGAAAATTAAAATATAAAAGTGTATTTCACAAGGCAATTAAGTATATTTGTTGAAAAATGTATGTATATTTAGCATACTAGTTCAGTGAAGCTCTCAATAAGCCTTAAGTTAGGATAAGCCCTAAATCCACAATCCACATTCCCTCTAGATGTAGAAACTTGATTCTAACATCCCCTAATATTGCTCTGGTGAGACTTCAATCTGCACAATAGATCGTTTCCATAAGGGATGATAATATAGGGTTTTGTTGTTTCTCACAACCATCTTTGAACTTGGGTCTAGACCTCCCTCAATCCAACAAACGGTTCTTTTGTCGGGATTGGGATCTGAATAATAAAGGATATGTGGATGTGGCATCCAACCAAAAAATAAATTCAAGAATGGGTAGCTTTGAAAGAGTGTGAATTTGTAGCACAAGAAAATAGGAATTTGCACCTGTCAACAGAGAAGTGGTTACAGAAATATATTTTCACAGATCAGCACACGATATTTTTCTCATCATTCACTAATGAGTTGCAAGAGTGGTTTTCGAGAATAGCTAAGAACAAGACGTATTTTAAGCATGACGTGCCACTACATGGAATCTAGAGATGATTAAGCGACTCCAGGAGATATATAACAAGATCTCAAGGGTTGTTGATTATTGGGTCAATATTATTCTTGGAGGCTTTATTATTGAGTTCATAATTGATACATTTGTATCCTACAATGAAGCGGAGCGTAAATTTTTGAAAGGTTCGTGAGGTAAGTACTTAAACACTTTAAAGCTCTGGACTAAGATTTTATTATGTGAAAAGGGTGTCTTGTGCATATAATCAGATTGATTTTGGAAGGAGTAAGTGGGGATCTATGTGAAGTTGTAAATTTTTTAAGGTAAATCATGACAATTACGTTGAGACTGGGTAGATTCCATTTTTTGGATCTGAAAACAAAGAAGGAGAAAGTAACCCCCTAACCCCTAGAAGTGCATCGTGGTTATAATTTGTACACCATTAGGCCACCTTTGGGATTATCCATCCCGCTACTCCCATCACACCTCATCCCCATCCCCATACTGTAGCTCCACCTCCACCACCACCACCACCTCATCTGTTTAACATGGCTCAAATAGCGAATATTTTTGTTTTTAAGGGTCAGGGATCAGAGGATCCTGAGAAATTTTTTTTTGTCATAGAAGCAGTATGGAGAGCGCAACAAGTCACTAATGGGGGTATATAGAAAGCTCAACTTGTCACAGTGTTGTAGGAAAGAGAACTGTCTTGGTATATGAAGTACTCCGCAACACACCCGAATGCCACGTTCGATGAGATAAAGATAATGTTGAATGCTGAATTTAAGAAGCCAAAATTGTAGTCACAATGTATTACGAAGATAAAAGAGATCAAGAAATTGGTAACTGAATCTATTTGGGAATTTGATCAAAGTTTCAATATGCTATTAAGCCAAATCAGCTTCCATATTCCTGATGAATGGTAGAAGGAGTAGTTTATAGCTGTGCTATTACCACATCTTAGACTATAGTTATCACAACAAAATATTGCATCAAAAGCTTGATTAAACTAGAAGCTTCACTAGTAGCGGATACCCATATAGGATTTCAGCAGATCCAGACCGAGTTAGCGAACTTGCATATGGATCTTCAACACTTGAAGAAAAGGAAAATAAGTGTGACGTAACATTAGATCATAACTTTGGTGTATAAAATGTAAGGTAGAGGGCCATTCTAAAGATTAGTGCGTTGTATGTAGAGATTACATCAACAATGGTGCACCTAACTCGTTGAGACCAGGAACAAGTGTGTGTTGTGAATTATGTAAAATATTGGGCCAACACCCCACGAAATGTTGTTATTTGGTGGAGAAGAATGTGAAGTCACCAAAGAAATTATTTTGTAACTTCTATAGCTTGGTAGAACATGATGAAAAGAATTTTCACATCTATTATTTGATGATGCAGCAAACTCTTTGGGCATAGAGAATGCAAGTTGAACGTCACGAAGATCATTGTTTGCCAACAACGCGTTGAGGATTCCAAGGCAGAGGGCGAGGGTGAGGAGGAGGCATTGGATGAGGCTGATGACAAATTATATGTTATAACTCTTGTTAGCCTAGACATTTTTCTAGGATTTCTAGAATACCACTGCCCCCTCCTCTAAGTAATGTAAAGAATTTGATCATGAGATAGAATATTGTCTCATGTTACTGGATAAAATGTAGGAAAATAAAACTCAACATCCTTTCCAAAACCTACAAATTATGAGAGCTGAACCATGTGAATAATATCAAAGTTTCAACATAGTAACAAGAAGCGGTGTAGCTACATGAGAAGATAAAGTAGAAGTAAAAAATCCTATGGAGGATACATGAGTCAAGAAGGTTGGAGAAAATAATATTGGGTTCAATATATAGCAAGAAAAGGAAACTGTTATGGAATTGAAGAGTAATTTTATCGACCCTGGAGATTCAACATCAACGATGCAAACACAACTAATGCCACAAAAGAATAAACCCAAAGTGGTTACCACAATAGACCTATATGAAGCTTTGAAGAGATCAAAATTTTGTGAAAGGATTGGAAGAGTTGATTGAAAATTGCATTGGAAAAGAAGAACCAAAACCTGAATAACGCATAGTAAATAAAGTATAGAGAAATAAGAAGATTATCGACAGGGAAATGTGATTAACTGCGCAGATAGGATATTACAAAATGGATCAAGTAATTTTTTATTTAGGATGAGATGCCAATGTATTTCCAAAGAGGACATGGGAACTAATGGGATGACTAAAGCTATAATAGTCACCAGTTTAGCTGAGAATGGCTAAATAGTATAAAATTATTCCTATGGGTCAATTGCATGGAATTTTCGTACATATTGATGAAGTGTGTTGTTAGACTTTGAAGTCGTTGAGATTGTGGACAACAAAAATCTGTATCCTTATTTACTTGGATTTGATTGGACTTATGACATGGATTCCATAATCAATCTAAAGAGTAGAAAGATGGTATTTTAGAAGAATGGTACAAGGGTCATTGTTCCTTTGAACCCCTCTGAAGGAGTGCACTATACAGAATGGGTCGGTGATGAATATGGTGATGCAGATGTTGAAAATATTTATAAGTTGACTGCGCAAAATGAATATTGGATCAACCCCATCGAAGATGGAAGAATAAGCTGGAAAGGGATAACTCATGTGTTTTTGACTCTAACGAGAAAATGGATAATTGGCAAAATCGATTGCATGAATTTTCTACCAAGTGATGTAACGTGATTACCATATCACTCTGCTACATTGCATCAGAGGTATGTGATTTCCCTATTATGATGGAATTGGGTATTTATACTTGTTTCTTGATGAATTTGATAGAAAGGTTCCCAAAGAAAAACAATATTAAGTTTTGTACATTTCTTTGAGGTCCAGACTAGCCAGATAGTGGGGTACACACAAAGAAAACATAGGAGGTTGGAAGGAATATCACAGATTGTTGAAGATTAGGTTTGGTTCTGAAAACACCAAGCTTACAGAAAAGTACAATGGTAAGGATGATCCCCAAGAGAATTTGTCTCATTGGACTATAGCTTGGGGCAAAGAACCTCAACCTAAATGGGCACACATATTTTTCCACACTTTGGATGTGATAACTATGAATTGGTATCTTGAAACGAAGTTGCGCCATGGTACCACATATTGGTACGAGTTGACTGTAGGATTCTTATTTACATTTAGCTTCGAATATGGTTGGGAGTGTATCGATGATTCCCTTCAGGAAGTCATTGAAGGTATTTTATGGGCTTCTACTCAGGCAACGACTTGGGTACATCTTGACTAGAATGTGAAGTTGTAGAATTCCATATAATGTTACAATATGACTGAAGATGAAGACAAGGAAAATCCGTGCAATGTTAATATTCCTGAATCAAAAGGACAATGCGAGGTTGCAGGACCTGAAGTGAAGATACTTGACATATCAAAACCTATAAAGACACAAAAATTAAATATAAGCTTAGAGGAGGAGCCCAACTTTGCACGGATATGATATTACTGGGGCGACGATACTGTAAGTAAGATTTCAGAGTTATTGCATGAATATCAGGAGCTATTTCCAGTGAATTTATCTGAATTAAAAGAAATTATGGGAGATATGGGAGTGATGAATATCACCCACAAGCTAGATGTGAAACTAGTGAAATAAAAACTTTATAGACTGAACCCAAAATACAAAGAGAAACTAAAGGAAGAGTTGGAGAAAATGATCAAAGATGGAATAATTGAACCTGTGGAGGAATCCGAATGAGTGAGCCCTATGGTGGTACAAGAGAAAAATACCAAGGGAGAAGTAAGGATTTGTGTCAATTTAAGGAAGTTGAAATATGCATGTGTGCATGATCCATTCCCAACACCGTTCACTGATGAATTTTTTGAAAATATTGAAAGGAAGGATGCCTACTCTTTTATAGATGGGTTCCCAGGGTAGCAACAGATTAAGATTGTGTCAGAAGATATCAGAAAGACCACCTTCGCTACTAGATGGGGATCGTTTCAGTACATAGGCATGCCTTTTGGATTGAAGAATGCTCCATAAATATTTTCCAGATTCGTAGTCACGATGTTTAAAGAATATATCCACGAATGTCTAGAGGTTTATTTTGATGGTTGGACAGTCTTTGGACTATTGAAGAATCATGTTTCTAACTTTCGTTTTATTTTGGATAACTGTAGGAAGTATCAAATCTCCATGAACTTGAAGAAATGTATTTTTTCTTCTTCCATATGGTATATTATTGGGTCATGTTATTTGCAAACAAGGATTTATGGTAGAACTCGAAAAGATTGTTGTTATTATAAATTTGGAACCACCAAACAACGTGAAGCAATTATGCACAATGCTCAAACATATTGGTTATTATAGGAAGTTCATAAAGGAATATGTGCAGATAATTATGCAGATGGAGAAGCTACTAAGGAAGGTTGTTACTTATTGTTGGGATGAAAACTGCCAAAATAACCTCAATGTGTTGAAGGAGAAGATGATAGTTGCATCAATTCTAGTTTTTTAAGACCAAAAGAAGGAGTTCAACATCCATGTTGATGTGTCTTGCATAGCTTTGGGTTTTGTATTAGCATAGCCGGGAGAAGGAGATATTGACCTCCCTATAGCTTTTGCGAGTAGGAAATTTTCTAAGGTAGAAATGAATTATACCACTACAGAATGTGAAGGTTTGGCTATGGTATATGCGCTATAGATATTCAGGCATTACTTATTAGGAGCACACTTCAAAATTTTCACCATTCACTCTACGTTGAAATAATTGGTGAACAAGCTTGTGTTGGGGGGGAATATTTGCAGATGGATCTTATTAGTACAAGAATATGGTTTTGAAGTGATAGTCAATCTAGGACATTTGAAAGCAGGACTACATCAATTTTCCAAGATTGAGATAGGAGAATAATCGACAAACATTGAATAAGGATTGCCCAATGAGTAGTTGTTTGCGATAAGGGTTCAGATGATAAATTCGTAGATATCATTGGCTTTTTGTCTACCAGAGTAGCCCCCATGGAGTATACTATGTAGTAGAAGAAAGAGTTGGTAGTTAAGGCAACAGATTTTTCCTTGATTGCATGACATTTATATAAGATAGGGGCTCGGTGAGATATTACACAGGTATGTCTCTGATCACGAATGACACAACATTTTGGTTGAAGCACATGCTAGATTTTCTGTAGGACACTATGGAGGAAACGCCACTGTGCAGAAGATTTTGAGGGTAGGACTATGGTGGCCCACGGTGGATTAGCATTCAAGGGAATATTGCAGTACCTACAATTTTTGTCAGAGGATGGGAAGATATTCGTGGAGGGGTGAAATGACACTGCATCCCAAACTCACCTTGCAAGATTTTGACAAATGGGCAATCGACTTTGTGGGACCAATTGATCCACCAGGAAAGAAAACATGTGTGTGGTACATCATCACCATTAAATATTTTCTCTCAAGATGGGTTGATCCAAAGCCGGTGAAGAATTGTGGCGTAGACATGGGTGCGAAGTTTATTTTTGAATACATTTTTTCAAGGTTTGGCTGCTCGAAGATTTTGATGAGTAATAGAGGATAAAATTTTGTGAACAAAACTAGTGAAGCATTGATGGAGGAGTTTCAAATTCATCACCAGAGGAGCACACTGTATCACCCGTAGGAAAATGGAACGATCAAATATTTTAACAAGATTTTGGATAATGTTATGTAACTTCAACATAAACGATTGGGATGTGATAATTCTAGCAGTCCTATGGGCATACAAGAACACCTATTATAAGTTGATAGGACAGACTTTGTTTAGGTTGGTTTACAGATAGGAAGAAGTTATGGCAATCAAGTATAATGTGCCTAGTCTCATAATCACAATGGTTACAAATATGGTGGAAAACGATATTATGGAGGACATATTGGAGCAACTTATCACGCCAGAAGAAGATCAATTCATCGCTGGATTTCACCAACAAGTGCAGAAGGATAGGGAAAAGGCCTGTCATGGAAATGATACTAAGTAGAATACTTTCAAGAATGGAGACTTCATTCTTTTGTATTACATTAAGTTCATGAAGTTCGTAGGTAAGTTACAGATGCATTGGTTAGGACTATACATCATCAAGAATATCTCATATGGTGGCACAGTTTAGCTCCTGAAGCTAAATGGAGAATTATTTCCTAAACACACCAATGGTAGCAAGTTAAAGTTATACAGGGATGAATCTATCCCTCGAGCTTCACATTGACTATATGGATGGAGAAGAGTCTTAGTGTTACACTTAGTTGCAAGAGAACATAAGAATTTAAATTACTCTGCTGAAGGAAGGCTTCATCGAAGAAGAAGTGATACACGGTATGCAGGAAGATGGCACGGTTGGAGGATATTGTGCCAAAGGAAGGAAGACTGTGACACAACATAGGGTATGACAAAGTTCGTCCAAAATTTGACCATTGGAGTAGGAAAAATTTATTTGACAGGGAAACTGTCGTTAAATGGAGTTGGTGAAATGCACTTAATGAACATAACATGGAAAATATTCCACCAAATACACATTTATGAGACAAATTTGAAGGGTATCATGATGTTTGAATTTAAAATTCATTATAAATACGAAATCCCGTTCCACATTCAGAAAATTTTCTCTCTTAGAATTAGACTTGTGCTTTTTTTCCTAAGAGAGAGATGACTGTTCCACTTCATGGCGGATTGGAGCTTTGAAGCGCTTGTGTATGAATTTATTCAAGCAGGATTGGGGCACACAATGAATGCTACACCACCAGTGCAGGTGACAGGGTTGAGGTCACCTAGGCAACAATTTGTTGCAAAAGAAGAGTAGATGAAGAAGTCGAAGAAGGCCACAGTTTGACAGTCACCCAAGAAGAAAATAACCAAATAGAAGTGGACTAAGAAGCGATTTGATAACCAGAAGCATGTAGTGGAGGTTGAGAAAACTGAAGAAGAAGTTATGGCTTGGGTATTCGAAGATATTGACAGAAAGAATGTGGAACCCATTTCTAGGTTACCACCGTAGATGCCGCCGAGAAATTCGAATACTAATAAATATACTAAGAACCCATACCCTGTTAAGTTTAATATATTTATGCCATTTCCACCAGAGGAAGTACCAGTTGAGGGAGAACCATTGGTAAAAGCACCACAATGTTGCATGGAAGACTCAGATTTTAATGATCGAAGTAAATATCCACAGTTCAAGACGAGCAAGTATCGACAATCAGTCTATTATGAAGCAACTCAAGTGACAAGGGTAGAGCCATTGAGGTGGGTAGCATGACTTCAACAAGCAAGGCTGCTAAACATGCTTTATGTTCCACATTTAGGGCACATCAACATCAATACAATATGTGTGCCAAAACTACTAGCCCTAGTTCATGACTAATGTCTTTGGCTGGGTAAATTAGACCCCATTAACGAGATGCTAATACGACAAATAATTTCACTTCTGCGCCAAGGATTGAACCCCGCAAAAGCGTTTGTTGGAAAATATCGGGATAAAAGGGTGACAGATAAGATAAGGAAATATTATGGATTAACCAAGGGGTCCCAGGGGTATGCTATAAGCTCTATTCATGGTCAGTTTGTGCACTTCATCGCACATATTTTGGCAAGAAAAATTATGCATAAGTTTCAAGCAGAGGAGGTCTCCACACCCATCATCTCTTTGGTTACGTAATGCAGCAAAGGTGTTCGGTACAATTGGGCTAAGTATTTATGCAAGGAGTTCTCAGATCATTGAAAAGGAACTTAGGAGGAGGCTAAGAAATTCCACTACATGTGGTTATTGCTCTTGATTGCACTGATGGCATGGAAAGAGCCATATGATTCACTTTTCTCCACTGTGGACCTGGACATCTGCGAGGTTTTCTGGGACGCCTCGCTATGCAATTAAAAGAAACCGAAACGGGAAATGTAAAATAATGTCTTTTGGGTTGGATATGAGATGATTTTGTGCACATTTTTAAGTTAGAAGTCGAGGCGATCACTGGTTATATTTAAAGAATATCTCCAAATTTTCAATTTTAAGGTGGATTTTCACCATGTGTTCATTCGTGCCAAGAAGGATCATGAATAGGTATGATACAAGATCCCTTACTTGGTGATATAGGATTACATCGTGAATGTCATAATTCAATGGCCAAGTGATTGGTTGGCTCCACCCATGGAAGGGTCGAATACCGAGCAGGAAGGCACCAGTGGCACGAAGAAAGATACTGGAGATGCAAAAATTGGGAAGCAATGAGGCAAGAAAGGCAAGAAAGTGACATTTGATACTAACAAGGAAACTGAAAAGAAAGAAGAGCCATAAACTGAAAAGGATGAATAGGAGACTGGGGTGGCAATCAGGGTAGTGAAGACCTATTTGATGAACCAGAAGACCTTGCCTCCCCTTACATTATGAAGAGGTGGCATAAACTCGGTGGAGGAGGTGTGTGGAAGAAAATGAAATCCGATAGTTCTACTAGAGTAGAGTTGATGTTCCTCACTCAGGGGGACCTCGACGAGATTGGTGACATGGTCTAACATGTCACCGAGGATATATGGGGAATTATTGAAGATCAATGCAAGTTCGTATTGACAAAGCTCCAAAATGGCCTCAAGGAATTTCCAATTCAGAAAA
The DNA here is from genome assembly GCA_034641835.2 of Pinus albicaulis. Lineage (NCBI taxonomy): Eukaryota > Viridiplantae > Streptophyta > Pinopsida > Pinales > Pinaceae > Pinus > Pinus albicaulis. The sequence goes on from CM076584.1 coordinate 1,104,578,923, forward strand.
AGCAGATTCAAGCGAGCGTAGCCTAGGAAATCATGATTTAGGTGAGCTTGGATCAATTGAGTGGGGCATAAGTGAGCATTAGTACCAAAAGCCAGGAATAGAAATTCACACCTAAGCTTCCGCTGCTGCAAATACCTGTAGAAGCTTTGCACTTTGAAACTGTAAAAGATTGAGTTCACGTAATGAATTGGAAGCATCCTATTTTAAATCTTGTTTCACTCCCCATTCAAAAATTGCAAGATTTTCAGAAGGGAGTTATAAAGGAATTGAAAATCCATGAATAGCAAGCCTTGCTAGTAATAAGGTATGTCAAGAAAAATAGAAACCGGATGGTCGATGAAATGTAGCAGGTTGTACAGGACCAAGCAAAGGCATCTACGGACACGCACCAATTGGAGGAGGCCATTACAAGAGATTGCAGTGAGCTTCCTGACCTCTAGATTCAGGTTGAGGCAACAACAGAAGAAAATATTGAGAATCTAGCTATGGCAGTCAAAGAATCCAAGGAATAAGTGGACAAAGTAAATATTGATCTTCAGATGCAGAACATTGACCTTCAGATGAATTTACAACTAGCTACACCACTAGAGGTCCAGGAGTAGCGTGAGGTAGACATCAAGGCTACCATGAATAATATTGAAACCACAGTCAAGGACTACAACCATATATTTGATGATGTTATGGAAATATGGGCCTCATTGTAGGAGAACCCCCATGTGTAGAAAATTGAAATAGAAATCCAAGAAAAGTAACAGTTGTTTGATTAAATCAAGGTGATATCCTAGACCTTAGCACCTGCGCAGGGATTTTCCCGTCTTCAAGAGGGAAATTTTTTTCAAATCCATATCGATGAGATATGATAGAAGGAGAATATTATCACAACCTGAATGCCTCCTTGGGAAGAAAAAGCTAGTGAGTTATCACAAATAATGGATATCATGATGAAAACATTACGACAGACCCTGAGAGAAGTTGCTCAGAAAATAGTTGATCCAGGAACAAAGAAGCTACTGGATGAAGTACATGAAGTTCCGAGAAAATTCCACAACTGAAGGATGCATTGAGCAACATCAAAGAAAAGACTCAGGGCATACCAGTTGAGTGACTTAGGATGAGTCACATCTTTGTGCTGGGGGAATGTTCGGTAGGATACCCCTAGGTCTAAGTTTTGGTTAAAATTCTGCATTTTGAGGAGAATATTTCACTTCGCACAAATCGTTAAGAGTCATAGGGGCTTTGAGGTGGGTCAAATCCATTTATTTTGTATAGGGATGAGACTATTTTGGATAATTTGAGCTCCGCCCATGGTTTTTAGACCATGATATTGTAAAAGAATTTTCTATATAAGGAGTCTAGGGATATCTTTTGAGGATAGAATGCATATGGATGTAATGATATATCTGAGTTAAGTCTTTATTCTGTCTATTTTGGGCAAAAGAGAAGATTCCTACAGTTGTGTGTGCATAGACCTTGGTAAGTCTGTAGCTAAGTGCATAGACCCCTGGAGCTGTGTGTAGGACATGAAGTGTTGTATTGGGAAGATATGAGCTAATAAAATAATATTTTGAAGAAAAACCTGTGTACTTAACTTTTATGATTGCATGATCTATGTTTTTAAGATTATTTGTGCTAAATTGGGGTTTTTATGTATTATTTCATCGCAAATATTTGAACATGATTTATTATGATGATTAATGCATGTTAAAATAGAAAAGCACAACGTGCAAGGTATTTAAGCATATTTATTGAACATCGTCTATATATTTAGCATACTGGTTTGGCAAATATCTGAATAATCCTTAAGTGAGGATAATCCCTAAATCCACACTCCACAGTACCTCTGGATGTAGAAACCTGGTTCTAGCATCCCCTAATATTTCCTTGGGTGAGACTTCAGTCTTTGCAGTAGATCGTATCCAAAAGGGATGATAATAGAAGGTTTTGTTGGTTCGTTCAACCATCTCTGAACCTGGGTCTAGACCCCCCTCAAGCCAATACTTTCCCCAATGTTTCCATTCCCACACTATCCTCAATGCATACTATGGTACCCCAACCTAGTCAGCCAGTAGGTCCAATAATTTACACACCATCATTTTCCCAACCAACTATTCCTTTTTCTTAGTTAGGCATGGTTACTTCTAGGAATCTATGGTGGGTATCGCCAGTTGTCCCTATGCAAACTCGGGGGAAATGTAGCTTCTAGTATGACGCAAGCTTGGTATATTTCTCTCTTTAGAGGGACACCACATACCAGTATTTTTATTGGAGGGGTTATTTTACTTGGGGTTAACCCCGCTACAAGTACCGTGTCTTACCGGTGTCATTCCCCTTATGTCAGTCCTATTGTGTAGTCTGTTCCTCTTTTTTACCCTGGGTACAACCCCATTAGTATTCAGGCTTTTGGGGGTCCATTTCTCTCTGGATATTTTTACTCTAGGGGGCAACATCTATCTACCAACTATGTTGGTCCGTAGCAACCATTTGTCGGGGTAAACCTTTTTACCGCCAGAAAATGAAATCTTCCAATCCATTTATGGGGGGAACGCAAGGTTGGTCAGTGACTTCTCCTGACTATGTCTGATTCAGTCAAATTCACAATCCATTTCTATCCTATCCTGATTTATCGTATATCGCTAAATTGACTAATGACCCCATCCATGATGGTCCATGGTGGCCATCGATGCCTGCCAAATTATCATCTGATATTCCCAAGTTCGAAGGGAAGCCTGGGGAGAATTTGTCCACCCACATCACAATCTAGCATCTCCGGTGCTCATTGAATTCATTTTTGGATGATTCTATCTGACATTGCTTGTTCAAAATAACTTTAACCGGAGGTGCTCCCAAATGGTACATCGAGTTAGACATTGCATCCTACGATGATTTTTCCTCTCTAGCTCAAAATTTCATGACACATTTCCAATTTCCTACTCGGTATGATCTCTACTCTAACCTTTTGTCCAAATTTAAACAAGATGATTCCACACTCATCTCTGATCACATTCATGAGTGGCGTCATTGCAAAAGGTTTGTGACAACCAAGTTAGCTGATGAGATTTTACGTAAATGGTTCATTTGATTTCCCTGACCTAAATTTTACAAGGATGTGTCCATGTTTTGAGCTGTTAATAAGGAGAAAGATATTTTAGCTTCCCAACAGTTGGATCTCATATATTCATAGTTGGGTACATTGTACAAAGTTTTTCCCAATACCCCTAGGCCTTCCATTGACCCATGTAAACCAGTTCCTGGCCCACCTATCGATGGCGTGACTTGGTCTCTTTCTGATCCCATGAGCCAACTTTTTTCCCATATTGGGAAACTGATTGTTAAATATCAAGCCCCAACAAGTGCATCTAGCTTTGCTAAAGCAACCCCTCCTGAGAAGTCCACCGAATTTCTTACGGTGAATTCCAATCAACCAAAGAAAAACTCTAAAATTGGTGGTAAAAAGAAAAATAATAATAAGAGAAATAAACAACAAAATCAAACTGCCCAGGAATCTATACCCAATCCTCAGATTCAGGGAGGGGGCACCAGTGAGCGTCATTGCAAAGTCAAGTTCCCTTGTAAAATTTGTCAAGGCAATCATCTCGCTTATGAGCGTCCTTGGATACATGAAATTCATAGGCTTATTTCACCATCATCTATTCAAGAGCCTATTGTTTTAACTCATCCACTCCCTACACAACCCCAACAACAAATGATTTCTCAACCTTCTCGAAATTTCCAAGGGGGTAATGAGGGGTCAGCTTCCCATCCTATATTTATGTGCAAGGAAGATGTCAACGTGACCACTCAAGCTAAGTCCTATGAGGTGTCTGAGTCAAGTTCTCCTTCCAAGCATTCACCCGCTCCACCTAGTTCCACTGGATCTCTCACTTCAGATAAGTCGATGGAACCTTCCTATCACCCGCAGAAGGGTGTTCTCTGTAAGATGACACACAATCCTTCTTCCAGGGCTCCTCAACATTACAATATTGTTCAAGATATTTCCTAGTCACCTTGTTCCATGTTTTCCTTGGAGATATTAAAAATCTATCCACAAGAGCGCAAAGCCTTGTTGTCTACCATTGATGGAGTTGACTTATCTCACTTTGGTGTCATAGCTTTCAATGCCAAGAAAGTTGCCCCTCGTCTTGCCCATTAGATCTCTTTCTAGATTATCTTGTGAGTTTCCCAAAAGAATATGCACCAAAATATAGTAGATGAGGTCTCTTCAACCTATGTCATGACCATATATTGTTGGAAAGTTATTGGTGCTCTGGCTCTCGCAACGTCTAATACCACTCTCCAAGCATTTGACGCTCACAATTTGATTCCTAAGGGCTTCCTCTGACATTTTGCCATTGATTTAGGGGGGAAACGGTACATTTTGATGTTTAAGTCTTTGTCACTCCTTTAGATTATAACTTTCTCCTTGACCGTATCTAGTTTCATGCCATGACCATAGTGGTCTCATATGTATTTCGTATACTTTTCTTTCCTCGTGAGGGAAATATCGTCAGCATTGACCAACTTGAATATTTCATACCATTGACCCATATTTCCAGCACTAGAACTATTGTACCACTTGTGGGGGGACCATCTTGGTCAGTTTCAAAGTGCTGGCACAGGACTTTTCAAAAGTTCCATCCTTATGGGAGTCTTTCCTCAACTCCCCTCACCCAACACTCCTTCCTATCTCGTTATCACCCATTTCCATTTGACCTCTTTTGGCACATTTGGACCCCATAGACCTCCTGATCTGTGGGAGGTATGTAATATTATAGAAGATGATAAACCTAGTGAGCACCCTCAGCCACCTCTTGTGGAAGAGATTTTCCCTTCGGCAGTCCCGTCAGCACCTCCTGATGTTGGTCAAAAACTCCATCCCAATATGGAATATGATCAGACTCCTCTGCCCACACGGTCTGCCCCTCTGCCTATTCTATGTGTTTCCCTTGATGACGAGCCTTACCAGTTAGCCAACATAGAGGTCATGGATCTATCCAATGATAATCATAGCGATTTTATGCCTATTTTTGCCTCTAGTCTACCCAAATTGGAACATGTAGAGCTCAACATATTCAATCTTGAACTGACTTAGGGGGCACTTGCCTATCCTTCCTTGGAATTGCCACTCATGGACCGAGTCAATTCTTGGGCTTATAATCCTCAAATTGCCAATGAATTTCCCTTACCACCTGTCGACGAGCATGTTGTACCTCCATTATGTCCTGATCCTCCCTTATGTCCTTAAGATAATTTCAAGAGTATGACTATGTTAGACTATCACTGGTATGGTCAAATTTTCCAGATTGGGAATTTTGACTTCATTTGGCATGGGTTTACACTGGTGAGCCATATGGAATCCTTTTACCATAAGTTTATGTCTATAAACTTTTGGCATGTGCCCGGCTGTGGGCACACATTAGTGTGACCTACTAGACTATGTCGTGCTTGTATATAGTGTATATAGATGTGACTGTGTTCAATTCATTTTTTCTTGTCATTACCCCAATTTCTATGTGTAATTCATGTGTCTGGTATTTTTTGTACATATGTCAACACAATCACTCCTTTATGGAGGCTTTGCAGATGGTGCAAGCCATTACACTCGAAATGCTTCTTCTGCTGCTTGGTTCATCTTTTCACCCATTGATGAGATTGTGAGTTATGGAGGTGTTTGTCTTCGACCTATCACCAATAACATGGCTGATTATAGTGTTTTCATTGATCTCTTGTCCGAGGCTAATAATATTGGAATATGCCATCTCATTTTTCAACTTGACTCTCAAATCATAGTGCCCCGGCTCAACCATCTTTACTTTGTAAGGAATCCTACTCTACTTCGTTACTTTTTTAAGGTACATCTCTTGGGACGTTCATTTGATTACATTACTTATACACATATTCCTTGAGACCAAAACAAATTGGATGATTCATTGTCTAATTATGTGATAAAGTGGAATTTTTCACATTTATAAACATTTTAAACTACTCACATGAATATTTAAAAATCTATTGTACATACATAATAGAAACAAACACATACTAAGTAGTATTTTATCATTTCAAAAGTATGAGTACATAGTTCAAAATTAGGAAACTAAGCCCATGGATGTTATGCCATACAGATTCTAGTACATAAAAATTGTACAACCCTGTGCTATTGCCCCCACTCAGTGGTGCTCATGATAACATAATACCGCATTCAGGATGCGGGGGAGTAGACCGCGAGGATGAGATGAGGCCACTCTTATGGTGTTCCTCTACATGTGTCAAGGATTTTCATCCAACCTCCTCGGAGGAACCCCCAAAGTCAGTCCCTCAACATTTTGAGTGAACTCCCGTAGATCCTCATCCTCATGTTCTATCTCCTCTATGAGTATTGGGGTTGGGGCTTGTGGTACATGTCTCCTCAATGGATAATATCTTACCGAGTGTGCAGTTGGCACATCTACATGTAAAAAAAAAACATTTCATTATTTACTATACTCTAATTAAAAAACCAAAAAAATAAAATATTTCAAAATCCCAAAATATCCCAAAACATTAAAAATACACAATTCTTTTACCCCTCCGATCAAAACATTCACTAGGGGGAAATACTATGTTAGGATATCCTGTGAAGTCCACCCCATCATACTGGTAATCATCCACTAGAAATGAAGCTTCTCTCATCCATTTCCAGTATGTGTATGTGTGCTTGCCAATAGTATGCACTCTGTCATCCTATGGTAAATATCTATACCATCTAGCCATACGGGGTTGTCTTGCCAGTGGAGAGGTTACATAATCGATTGTTTGGGCCCTCATCACTACAATCCTCTCAAAAATAATCTTAACAGTATGCTCCCATAACTGTAAGTGTCACTCCTTCTCCTCTTCATATTTGTAAGTTGAGACTTCACACTAGTCACCATCCCATCACACTAGTTGCAGAAGGTGGGTTCCAAACATCGCACACTCAGCTCCAACTGTGGAATTGTCACTGCATGGTGTGTTACTGGCCCTTCTACTCGGGTCACCGTATAGGCTATTTTCTAAAGGGTCAAGTCCATTATCTCCTCTATGAGGGTATTTATTTTGTCTGCCCCTTCCTCTTGCCTACAATGGGAAGCCCTCATACTTCTTATTGTTGCCCTTGTATTACTTCGAACCCTTGTCAACCCAACTTAAGCCCCCCGCCTCAATAAAATTGTGAGAAAATATATGTTTGATGCTTCTATGGTGAATCTCTCTGACCCAACATTGAAGTGTTGAGTGTCCACCTCCCACCACCGCATAATGTATGACAAGAGATTATTTTGACTCGCCATGCTTGGGATTCTAAATAAACTGAGTAAACCACTATTCCTCAAGGGATTGATGGTTGTCCCATGGGCCATGTCTTGGATTTCATTCTCTATGTGTTTCCTTTCTCTCCATTCATACACCATGGTTGCTCATGCACCCAAATTACGTGTATTAGTTGCTGTAAAACTTCGTAAAAACAAAACTAAAAAATTTTGAAGGAAAAATATTTGTAAATTCCCTATTTTTCCTCTTGGCTATGACATAGACAAAAGAAGCTCACAACCCTCACCACGATAAGCCCATAGAATGCCCATGACTAGGCCTCTTTGGCCAAAAAATTCCTGTAGCAAGCCTGCGGCGAAGGAAAATTTTCCTCAACAAAAAAAAAAACCCCGACAATAAACCACTGTGGCTTGACATTTAAGTGAAAAAATGACTAAGAGAGAGGTGATTAACTACTTACCTTCTTGAATATGGTTGCTTGTTATTACTCTCAAATTCTTGGAAGCTCCCTCCTTCTTTCTTCAAAAACTTCACAATGATCAACTAGAGAGGTATGAGTTCCTCTTATAATCTTTTTTGGCATATTTTAGCATCTTGAGGAATATTATTTTTTTAATTTTTGGGTTAAAGTGGGGTTTTAGAGCTTTATGACCTATTTTTTAGTTTACATTTTGCAAGAGGACTTGCGAGTCAAATTTTTCTTCTATCTTGAGAGGATACCTTTTATTACACCAGTCTTGAGTTATGATCCATTTACTGGCATATAGGGGTAGGTCACTTTCACCATTTTTTGTATTTTGACCATTAGCACTATTTAGGTCTTAGGTCTGACCCTGTGTAGTTGCGACTTTCGCCACTTCCTATGTGCATGTCGTAGGTTTTCATTATAGCTTACCCATTCATGGATACCCTATTTAGCACATTCTTTTCGTATTGGTGTCCATGCAGTCATTTTTTATCACCTCTTGAAATCCCTCCTTCTGACCCACCACGACTTCGAATTTGAGCCTTGTGTTCTCTTATTTGTCTTATTTCTGGCCATACCCTGGAGGATTCCACACTCTATCCTTTTTGATTTCCACTTTTATTAGCCTACTTCTATAGTTTCAGCCTTGGTTTCTCTTATCCATCATCATCACCTGCTCAGCCTACCATCTGCACTCACTTGGTGTTTTACCAATTCTTGGAGGAACATCTGAAATGAGTTGTCCTATTAGCCAGCCTCGTGTCCATATTATGTCATGAGTAGTGCCACCATTACCAGAACTAGTTGCTACCCTTTATACCACTCATTCCTCCAGGAGGAATTTGTTTTAAGCTTTTTTGAGACTCCTTAAAATAGAAAATATTTCAGAGTGAACTTATCTACTTCACACACATTAAACTACCTGACGTTTCATCTCACCATTATAATTTTAACCTTTTTCCAAACTAGGATAGACAATTTATGAAAAAGGAATACCCTAGTCTACTATGGCTAGGAGGTTCTCCCTTATATAATTTTATCTCTTTTTCGGGCTTGGGGGACAATTTTACGAAAAATGAACTTATAAAAATGATAAGGGAGGGAACATTTATCTTCATTTTCAACCATTGGCAGCGTTAATTGTGTTGGCCTTGAACACGACACCTATTTGTCTCCTTATCTTACATTTTGGTTTTAGCTTGCCTAGGAGCCATACCATCCATATGAGTCTCTTTACTCCTCCAATTGGTTACTCTTCCAGTCATATGGAGTGTGCCTCTATGCATCCTGCATCATTTCATGATATCACATGGTGCTCATTAGTCATGCTTCCAGGTCACTCTTGTGTCATGTCACTATGTGTTCAAGGGAAGTCTCAGTCTTTGACAACCATCTGCAGTAGCCTCTTGACCTTTTTGAGTCGGCCATCTACATGTCAGTTTTACTTCATTTCTTCATGACTTCATCCAGACATCACATTATCCTAGTATGTTCCATGTTGATTGATGGGGGATACATTAAGGCCCTCCTTTGATGGATCTTCTCCTGTCAAATTTAGCTCATTATCCAAGAGCTTGATCTAGGAACTGGTAGTACCTTGGAGCTTGCAAACCTCAGTGGTAGGCCTCCCTGTGATCGACAATGGGTTCACATATTTGGCTCCTGATTGGTCTATTTCACTTGTGTTCGACATCAGCTCATATATCACAGTTAGTGGACTATACTAGGTACCTTGCGGTCCATTTACCCCATTAGTGGATTCCCTCATGTATATTATTGGTTTACCTCATTGGATATTAATCAGGAGGTCTCTACCATTTCTTGACTTCAGCTCATTTATTTGCATGTGTAGACTCGTACCATTGGGGTTATGTCAAAGACCCTGGGTTAGGGACTTCTCACTCTTATATTCCACACTTATCATGCTCAGTTGGATTTATGTATCATTTATGTACTTTTATGGCTATCTAGGAAACTTCTCTATCTGCCATGTGTCCATAGTCCTACTATTGTATTTCTTAGTGGCTATGCTCTTTTGATTGAGTCACATGGATCCATTGTCTATGTTTATCATGTCCATGTTCTAGTCCTTTATATCATGGATCCACAGTGTATGTTTGGCAGCCATGTTAATTATCTTCTTATGATTGATCATGGGTATGCCCGCCTCGGGCTTTATATCATCAAAGTGGAGACTTCAACTTCCATGTTCTCTAATCCGTGTTGGCTTTGTTTCCCCACTACCGTTTTGACCTTTGATTTTGATTATAATTTATTTAGACCATCAACTTATCATTATAACTCATACATTAGGGGGCATCTACTATCAACCTATTTTGCTAATCCTAAATCACTGACCCCTATCCCTCACAGCTAGATGTCATTTTCCTAACTTGGGGTGCCCATTTTTTTCAGTTTGACCCTTAGTCGTGGGTTGGAAAGCTTGCACCCATGGCCAAGGGCCTTTAGCCATGACTTGGGCCTCTTTTTCCCATGACTAAGGCCCTCATCCACTCTTTTTTTGCCTGTAGCCAACAAAAATTTCTAAAAATACTTGGTCCCTAGGAGATCACCTTCATTACTCACTGATTCGAGTTGGCTAGGACTCATCCATTAAAATTTTCTCTAACTTCTTGTTTTCCCGAGTGTCTGCAATCATCATCTTGGGACCTATCATATACCTATTTATACTAGGTTTTTTGAGAGGGTCAAGCTAGTTTTGGAGAGCCATACTTCTTTCGTGTTGAGATCTTGATCCTTTGATGCTATCTTGTTATCACATTGAGAGCTTAAGAGGCCTTAGTTTATATGTGATTGCTCTTCATACTCATCTATCTCATCTAGTGGGGAAACTCTCTGAGATCATGGAGAGGAGACACTGGAGTGAAGGTATATAGGTTTTGTGTCATGTTTCTGAGATTAATGTAGATATATGTTCTCTCCCTTACATGATCGTGTTTCAAATTATGTGATTGTTTTATCATTATATTGTCGTTGATATAATGATCTTCTGAGGAATATCACTTGTCTTCCTTATATGTTTGTGATTGTGTGCATGTATTGAGATCAGAATAAGATCGGGAATATCACTCATATGGAGCACAATAATTATGATTTGAATTCGAGATCCATCCCCAACTGCGAAGAGGCAACTCTGCTCTTCCCCATATCATAGATCCAATTTCATTCTTCTTGTGAATCATGTGGGATTGGGGATCCTTAACATCTTCATAGTCATGCTTATGCGTGTCTGAGTATCTATTGGACACTATATCATAGAGCTCCTTGCAATTTATATTGCAACAGTCCCCAACGAGGTCAGGGTACAAGGATTTAGGGATCAAACTGGTTGAAAATTTGCAAGATCAGCCTCTCAAACTCCAACAACCTCCCATGGCGGAAGAAAATAAAGACGAGGGAGTAGGAGATTCTTTAAAAGTATTGCTAGAGGATGCCCTTGAGAAATAGAATAATGTGATTATGGATAACATTTCCTAGATCATTCGACGACTATCCAGAGGTGATGCTTCTTCATTCAGCAACCACTCTGGAGGTGCCATTCCTTTCAGGTACAAGTTAACCTTGACATTCCCATATTTGAAGGCCAGATAGATGTAGACGCCATAGATAAATGTTTAAATCTATTGGAAGAATATTTTTCGATTCATGAATTTCCTTATCGAGAAAATATTTCTTTTTCACTCCTCAATGACTACCCCATGTCAAGGATTGGTGGGAAACTTACTATGAGAAAAAGGAAGAGAGGGAATCCTCACTGTTTTCAGTCGCATCAACTTGAAATTTGTTTCCAATATGCCATCAATGACCAAATTACCCTATCAGGAATTATGAAGATGAAAAGATAAAGTGGGCCATGATGCAGAAGGGAAGGGACCAAGATGTGCCAGAATTAAAAATTGGTTTTCATGCCCTTCACACGAAGCTGGGTATCAAGGATTCTAAGTGGAATTTGGTACTCAAGTATCACAGTTGTTTACATAAGTACATCCAGGATGAAATGGAGTTCTTGTACATCTCCTCACTTGGTGTCACCTATCAATATGTTGTTAAGATCAAGTAGAATTTTACACAGAAGAAGCGATAATTTGGTTCTGTGAATCTGAAGAAAGGGAAAGGCACCCCCAAACTACATAATAAGGGGCAAGGGCAAGGGCAAGGTGGGGAGAACAAGGAAAAACTATCGAAGATGCAAGCAAAAAAAAACACCATGAAGACAAATAAGGAAACAAGAAAGTGGTGTGAGTTACATAAGAGGTCAACTCACAACATGAGTGAGTTTTGAGCTAGGCACCCAATGGTGGCCGAGCTGAAGGCTTCCAAATCAACTGCATGTTCTGAATCTGAATCAAAACTTGATAGGGGGAATGAAAAAGGGGATCACATTATTGATGCAAAGCCTAGTGCCACCATTTCCACCACGAAGATCCAGAAGGATGATCCCAAAGATATAGACGAGGGGTGTCGCCTCTTCCACTCACATAAATGGGTGAAGGGTTCTATGTTGCAGTTCATTATTGAAAGAAAGATCCAAAATAACATAATTTTAGCAGAGGTCAGGAAGTGACTATGTCTACAGACCAAAGCACACCCGTAGTCATACACCATCCAGTGGCTTCACCAAGGACGAGATCTCCGTGTCAACCAAAAGTGCCACATCCCCTACAACATCAAACCCATCACAGATGAGGTAATGTGTGATGTTTCTCCTCTTGAATTTTGTCATGTATTATTATGCTAACCACACTTGTGGAAGAAACATGTTGTTTATGAGTCTAGGTCACGCACTGTTATTATTACTTTGGGAAATAATTTGTACAAGATACTGGAGATAGTACTGCCTACCACCATCTCTTTCATCACTGTGAAACAATGCAATAGTATCATTTCCCATACCGAGAATTTTTTTTTCCTTATGATTCGCCCATAGGGAAAGAAAAATATTGTGGCCATGACCTCCAAACAAGGCTCCTCCGCACAACAACAACATGTGAACAAGATCGTGGAGGAGTACAAGGACATCTTCAACTCACCTATAGGGGTACATATAAAATGTCAGGGCAATCCCTCCATCAATTTGACGCCGAGTGTGCCACCACCCAATGGACCAATCTATCAACACTTTATTCTGGAGAACAATGAAATCAAGAGGTAGACTCAGCAGTTGCTGCAAAAAGGGAACATCAGGCCAAGTTCATAAACCAGTAAGAGCTCGATCATGTTGGTAGAAAATAAGGGCGAGACCTAGAGACTCTCTATTAACTATTGGGTACTAAACAAGATCATTGTTCGGAATAGGTACCCTATCCCATGGATTTATTGACTTATGGAACAACTCAAGGGGGCCAAATATTTCAGCAAGATTGACTTGAAGTCTAGTTATGACCAGGTAAAAATCGAACCCTATGATGTGTGGAAGACTGCCTTCAAATCTAAGGAGGGCCTTTTCGAATGGATGGTCATGCATTTCAGTTTGTCTAATGCCCCTGCAACCTTCATGAGGCTGATGAATGACATCTTGCGACCCTTCACCAACTCATTCATGGTGGTATATTTGGATGACATCCTAGTATTGAGCTAGAGTTTGGAAGAGCACCTCCACCACATTTGACAGGTCCTCTAAACACTGTGGCAAAGAAAATTGTGTGCCAATTTGGAGAGATGCACTTTTGGTATGACCCAGGTTCACTACCTCGGGTACATCATTGGAGAGTGGGTTGTGCATGTGGACCTAGCCAAGATACAAGTCATCTGAGATTGGACATCCCCAACAACTCTAACATAGCTCTGTATATTTCTAGGTCTTGTCAACTTCTACCGCATGTTCATGTTGGTGTTCTCTCATATCACTTGGCCTTTGATTCAAGTCACCAAGGGAGAAGGGAAATCAAATTTATTTTGGTCTGAATCCAAATAGAAAGCATTTGTTGAGCTGAAGCATCGCCTTTGCTCAACGCAATGCTCACATTACCACACCTGCAAAAATCATTTGAGATTAAGAGAGATTGCTCCAACTATGCTATTAGTGTAGTTATTACTCAACATGGGAATATAGTGGCATATTACAATGGGACACTTTTAGACACTCTCTGAAAGTATCCCACCTATGAAAAAGAGATGCTGGAAGCATTACATTCTGGGGAAGGAAATGGTCATCCACACAGATCGCCGACCCCTACAGTTTATCCAGACATGAGGGAAGTTGCATAACGATAACCATTAGAAGTGTTTCACATACCTCTAATAGTTCGATTTGAACATTAATTATAAGAAGGAAAACACCAAATATGTTGCATACTACCTCAACCGAACATTATTCATGGCACTGACCACTCTACTCGAATCTATGGGAATGAGACTTTTGAATGGACACATCTTTACAAGAGCGATCCTGAATTTAGAAACACATACAAGATGCTCTTGGAAGGTCAAAAGGTTCCAAATTTTCACCTCCAGGAAGAGTTTTTATGCCACCTGGGACACCTTTGTGTTCCTTCAAGTGAGAGTGCCAACATTATTTTCGAAGCGGACTACAGTTGGGTTGTTGGACATTTCAGGGTAGAGAAAATAGTGGCATTGCTACAGAAGTATTTTTATTGGCTGAACCATCGATAGGATGTTAGGAAGTACATCAGATCCTACACTTCCTATGCCATTGCCAAACCAACCATCAAGAAGAAAGGCCTATATACTCCTATCCCTACTCATAGTTGACCTTGGGAATCCATCTCAATGGATTACATGATGGGCCTTCCTTCTACTAAGCATGGAAATGACTGTGTTTTCTTGGTCGTCGAAAGATTCTAAAAAATGACCATTATAACACCCTTCAAGAAAAGCATCACCATATAAGCCACTGCAAAAATATTCTTTGAACGAGTGTGGGTACCCTTTGGGATCCCATAGTCCATTATCTCAGGTCGGGAGAGCAAGTTCCTAAGTAAATTTTTGTCAAGTCTCTAGTCGATCTTGGATACCAAGATCAATAATTCCATGACTTTCCACCCCCAAACTGATGGCCAAAGAGAGGTCTTCAACAAGATGATCATACACATTTGTGCGCAGGTACAACTTGAAGAATCCACAGAAATGGGATGAAAGAATACCCTATGTCCAACACAACTAACACAAAGATCTCCATAGCTCGACTGGCCACACCCTTTTCAGGTGGTGTTGGGATTCTAGCCACTATGTACCATTCATGTGGCCATACCATTTGCAGCTACTCAGGGATATTCAACTCATGTCTAGTCTAAAGATGAAAAGGTGAACAAAATCATTGAGCGTATTTAGCACATTCGTTAGTTGGTCCATGGCTTATTGGAAATATTGAATGCTAAGTACAAGAACTGACATGATCAACATCGGGTGCGACACAAGTTCCAGGTGGGCTACAAAGTTTGGTTACATTTGGAGAAGGAGCGCCTAGCTCGGCCACACCGAAAGCTTCACCCACTCTGTTATGGGTTGTAAACCATCACTAAGGCTATAGGGGGCAATGCTTTGGAGCTCATCATTCCACCATTCCTTGCCCTGCACCCAGTGTTTAATGTGAAACTCCTTTAGCCATACTTTCCACCATTGTTGGGCACGTCTAACATTGCAGAAAAACTCACTCCAATGGAGTTGAACCCAAACTACATGAAACAAGACAAAATTGATCAAATCATGGAAACATAGATCAAGAATAGTCACCAAAAAAATACCCAACTATATCAGGTCATCAAATTTGGCCAACTCTTGTACCAAGGAAAGGGGCTCACCAGGGACCATGCTCAACAGAAGTTTTCCCATCTCATGGAGGAAATCAACACAATGGGGACCATTGATTCCTAAAGGGGGAGGATTGATCCAAGTAGATATTGGTGGCCACCTACCTATTCCACTTGGACCCCCACCATTGTTTCTTTCAGTTTTTCAGTTTCCTTAATTGTAGCACAATTTACTATTTTCGAAATTTTTTCAGGTCCTTGACTTCCGAAACCGTTTTGAGGCCCTAAATGAATTTTTTTGGGAAAAAAAAAGAAATTCATTAATATTTGTCTAATATTTTCCACTCAGAAGTTGTATTCCAAGGATATATATTTCTAACAAGGCATTATGTGCATCAAACAGAGATCGTATGCCAAAGCTACGACCTCGGGAAGTTGATGTACCAATTTACCCAAACGAGGCCCATAGTTTTGGGGCTTCATCTCCTAAGGTTAGGTTTTTGGATGTTTATGGTTTTCAATTATTTCTAAATAATAAATAAGAATTTGATCCTCATGGTAACACGGTTTAGAAGCATGTGGCTACCACATCTCTTCTCAGAGATAAGCTACCATTGCCCGAGCTAGTTTCTTTCCATCTATATGTAAGCATATTTTAGTTCCTTGATATTAATGAAATGAAGTTTTATTTCTATTACATATCTGTTTTTATGTTTATATATGTATTCTATTTCATTCCTGCATAAGTCTGGATCAATTTACCATCTTGGACATTGTAAAACTAAATGTATGCACCAATATAGATCATGCACCACAAAAAAAAGATGGACTACACACCACACAGACAATGCCACAACAAAAAACGATCTATCGGGGATTGGAATTTACCCTTGTACAATAGTATGAGGAGAAAAGTGACTGATTTTTGCACTTGGATCTAGTCAAATTCTCTAAAATTTTACAAAGAAACTTTCAAAATTTGACTTTTTACAATGCTCTTGAAATTTGACCTCTTTGATTCTAGCAAGTTAACTTTTCAGACTACTCACTCAAAGTAAATATATGACTTTGAGTTACAACTTTATCACCCCTAAAAGAAAAAAAAATGCACCTTATTTCTCCAAATTTACAAAAAATTACACCTTATTACTCCAAATATTACAAAAATTCCCCAAAATTAAACTTATCACTCCCAATATCACTCCAAAAAAATATTAAAAGGAATACTTATCTCTCCATTAAAATTACAAAATTAAAAATAAAACATACACCTTCTCACTCCATTAATAAACTTTATTTTTTAAATTTCATTTAAACTCCCATTAAAAAAGGAATTTATGAATTCCCTTTAACATTTATGAAGTCACTTGAAAAATTTAACAAATCGTCTTCAAATTTCAAAGAACACTTTCAAACAATTCACAAAGCACACCTTTAAGAGAATTTGTTGGAGAAGTTTCAAGTTACATACGGAAACAACAAAAATTTCCAACACATTTACTTATCAACATAGTCCTCTAGGAAAATGGCTTACACGTTGGCTCAATGTTCAATCCACACTACAGATTTCCATGGTGTTGTTAGCTGATCTCCACACAGGTGTTGATTTCCATTAAAAAAATTTAATAATTATCCTTTGAACGGTCAATGACATTCAAAATTTCATTATTGTAAAAATCTCCAGCCTACAACCGCAACAACCTAGTGGTTTTCTCCCTCATAAAACCAACGATATTGTTTCTTGATACTTCTAGAAAATGTAGCTATGATTTTTTAATTGATTAGCGTCCCCGCTTAATCGAAATAGAGTTTCCAAAGCTTACAACTTCTCCACATGGCTTTGATTTACGTTTTTTTTTTTTACATAACCGAGATCTCCTTCATTAATTTTTTTCATTGTTGAAAACAAACTTTATCTTTGACAATCCATGGTTGTTCAAGGCATGGGAGGGTGTGATTTCGATTTAGTGGCAGTTAAAATAATGAATATTTGAAGGATATGATAACGTTTCCTTGATTCAGAGTTTTTTCTGAGTAAAAAAATGATTTTTTCTCCAACCTAGCCAATAATAATGTTAATACACATTGAAAAAAAAAAACATTGCTCAATTAATAAGTGACAAAGTGACCAATTTGATGGACTTTTACAAAAGCTTTCAATGGGGGAATATCCTCCTCACACCACCTACATCATTTTTTCTCTAATGCCACAATAATAGCATAAGTTTCTTAAGACACACAAATTTTATTAATAAGGAAAAGAAAAATGACATAAATTCTACAAGAGATTACACACAATCACTCAACAATCTTGTAAGTGGAGAGAAAGAAGCTTTAAATAAGCTTGTGTCTTAAACTAGTTTTTTTATGGATCACTTATTTCATTTACAAGTTTCCATTTACATCTAATGCACTTGAAACAACACTCCTAACTATTTTCCTAAATTAGTTCCTAAGAAATGACACCTTTCTAGATGTCATATCTCTGATCAAAAATAGATATTCTAAGAAGCCTCTAAAAGTCTAAATAATCAATTAAATATTCTAAAAAAACTCTAAATAATTAAATATTAATTTATGGACTTTGGATAATATATCTAACAAATTACGACCCTTAAAAATGAGTTCTTTTGGCCTGGGATGAAGAAGGAAGTATAATAATATTTGGAAAAGTGTCAATATTGTCAATAGGTGAAAAAAAACATCAACACAGTGTCAGATTACTGAACCCCCTACTTTTACCAAAGTGGAAATAGGAAGTGATATCCATGTATTTTATTACTAGATTACTACAGACATGGAGAAAACATGATTCCATTATGGTGTTAGTATATAAACTAAAAAAGGCCACCCATTTTATTCATGTACAATTTATATATAACGCTGCACAGGTGGTTGAAATATTCATAAAGGAAATTTTCATGCATCATGGTATACCTAAAATAGTTATATTAGATAGATATTTGAATTTAACCTCAAAATTTTGGAGGTCGTTGTTAACTGGGATGGGTACACAACTAACTTTAACACTACATACCATCCAAATACTGATGGGAAGACATACAAAGTCAATAAATTTCTCGAAGACATGCTACACATGTACATAATGAACAAACCTACAAAATGGAAGGACTTTCTACACTTGTTTGATATCCCCTAGCTAAATATTTCTCTCAATGTAAATAATTGTAATTATGTTAATTGGACGAGAAATGGACACATATTCCATTTCTTGAGGTAGGATATTGTTTGATGATTTGGTTCTCTTAAATGGTAGGCATCTGTTGGTTGAAGTGGTCTTAAATGGGTTTATTGTGCAATAAGTTTAACCAATTAGAAAAGGATAGGCCCAAGTGTCCTTAGCCTCTAATAGTAAGCAGTATATGAAAAAATGTTAATGGAGCATATGTTGTCCAAAGAGGGGGCTACATGGAACCTTTGGAAGAGGTAGGTGGTTGGTGATTGAACGAACAAGGAAATATCAACCAATGGGACCTTTTGGATAACTCTTACACTCACTCTTTGGTAGAGAATATGGGGGGGGGGGCGGGGAGGGGGGGGGGGGAATATGTGCACAGAAAGGAGAGGCACACCGAAAGAACAAGATAGTATTAACTGTGAAATCCTAAGGAAAAATGATTCCTATCCTTAAATTTTGATCTTTGGATTAGAGCACCAACTGAAGAATCCTTTGAAACAAGGCTTGCTGGGTAAAAAGTATCATAGAGAGAGAGCAATGACTTGATTTCTAGTTTGAAGAAACTGCTAGAATTTGGTGACTTGAAGAACCTGCTAGATTGGAAGGATTCACCCTAGTTCTTGTGAGGACTGAAAGAACCACTAGAAGTTTCCTTGGGATAAAACTCTAGTGCTTAACTCATCGATGAAAAATCTAGAGACTGATTTCCTTACCATCAATAGCTTAACCACTGATGAGCCTTCCTTATTATGGCTCTCTTCTCCCATAGAGTGAGCTGAAGTTATCTATGTTGTGGTATCTTGGAATGAAGTGAATATACCTGAAATATTGAATATCATGTGGGTGTATAGTGGATGAAGGTAGTGTAGCCTAGTAGATTTTCTATTTTAGCTTTTCTACTGGTCAAAATCACACAAAAGAACTCCACCACAAGCTTTGGAATTTGGCTCAGGGGTGATAGTTGCAAGTGAGAACTAGTTGCAACTATATATGGTTGGGTGGAGAGTTAAAGTCCCACTCTTAGTTTGAACACTTATGTACTAAAGAAGATAAGTGTTTCGTATGGTATTTATTCACATTAAAAGCATGTTTATATTTCTCGTTTGAAATGTTATTATTAATGCATGAGACATGACTATGATAATATTATCTACATGATTTACTAATATATTGTGTCACTATTTTAAATGTGATGGAGAAACATGTGTTGATGTTGGTTATCTTCCAGTAGAAATTATTATGGGGATACTTCCTTATTGCAGTGACATGATTATGTTGCTTGCAAAATCTTAATAAGATTTCTTATGTGGTTGTGAAGTATTACTGAGGATTTCTTCCTCTTTGTTCCTTATTGAATTGTTTATTTTTCATGGTATCCTTCTTGAAGTCTTTAAATGTATACCCTAGGTCTGGGTTTATATTTCCCTATTAGAAGAGCTCTAGCAAGAGTGAAAATTGGTTTTAGTGTTGTATATGACACTACTTCATAAGCTTGAATGACTTGATTTATAATCCTTCACTTCACACAATGTTATATATTTTCTATGCACATGATGATCTGAATTTCTCAATGTTGGGTGTGATATTTTGTATGTGGTTTCAGTGCTAGAATGATGTGATAAATCCCTATTTGAATGGATAGTTATAGTCCTGGTGCTCAAATGGATTTTTTCTCTATTAGTTTTAATATATATATATATATATATATATATATATATATATATATATATATATATATATATATATATATATATATATAGGTTATTCTCTAGTAGTAACCCCTATGGAAAATCCTTCATAAATAGCAAGATCATGCACTTGTTTTGATTTTGAGTTCAAGGTAGCATATCAAAGATTTCTCTCTCCTCACTGCTCTATTGGTTTTTCTATTTCATCTGAAGGTTCTCTAGGCCTACCAATAATGCAAAATCAAGTTCTTGTGTAGGTATTTTTACCTTCTCCAAGTTTATGGTTGACAAATCCTTGTCCTCCTTGTGGTGGAGGAGATTACTTTAAGAGTTTTGATAACCTAGTTTATGCTTCCTACTATTGGCATGATATCGTATTTAAGACATAAGTATGATGTGACTTTTTTCCTCTATATGATTATACTCCTTTGTATTATTTTGGTTATTTATATGGTTTATAGTATGTTTATTAATCATCAAAGGAGACTGCAAACCTTTGAAAGTCTGAATCAATAAGTCCTTGTCACAAATGGACAAGTTCTTGGACTGTGTCTTGTATTTCTATGATCAAGAAGCCAGAGAAGGTATTATTGTAGTAAGCTCAGAAGGGAAATCTCTGAAATGTTCTTTATAAACCCTTAATGGCTATGGTTAAGCTCTACCACAAGTCTAGATGTTTGTAGAACCACCGTAGTCGGGCCATGGTAAAGTCCCTTCACAAAATACTCATAGTGTAGAGTGGGAATAAATACCTTAGCTCATATTTTTAGCCTATAAAACTTATCCATGATCGATATGTGATGTATTGGGAAATGTGAATGTTGGCTTAAATGGTAGGTCACTAGCCCATATGACCACAATGCATAATTGAGTACAAATCCAACACGATGAATGGTTGATATTGAATGAGATAAATCGATGGCTGAGAACAAACCCTGGATGATGTAAGCCAAATGGTTATGCCCAAGAAGCTTAGAATAAGTCATGTAGAGGGAAGGTTAGATTGATGAGGATCATGTTAGCAGGGTAGGGCCACTAGCATAGAGTAGGATTGGATGATGTGGAGGTTGTGCACTGGCTACCATGAGACTTAATTTCCACATAAATAGGGCGTGTCACAATGTTGGGTACTTCTAAGTGGGACCCATTAAGACGAAAATTATCGTGGTGTTTGATGGAAATGTTTTTGGTATTTGGCGTCTGTTAAATACCCCATAAATTCATACATTAATATAAGGCTGGTGTGAATGGTTCAATTGGTGTGTGTTTCTCTCTCTCTCTCTCTCTCTCTCTCTATATATATATATATATATAGACATATATATATGGGAATTTAAATGTAGAACCTATGCCATGAATGGGTCAGTAGCTAATACAAATTTTCCATGTGGTGTCGGGAAGTTGGCTAGGTAGCCACATGGCGGGTTGATGTCGTGGTGCCTTCTGATTCCTTAGAAATTCAAATGATCATATCTCTTGATTAGGAGGTTGAAGTAAAATTTTATATCATCGAAATAATGTCAACGAGACATATTAAATGGTGATGTTTTCTTAAGGCTTTAATCTACTTGAGAAGATCAAAAATTTTAGACCCCATTTCCATATCGTCACCTTAGATATTAGGTCAATGACAGTAACCACCTCATTTCAACTAGTGTTTTAGAAGGGATTAGGAAGGGGTGTGTTACATAGTGGTATTAGAGCATTCAAGTTCAACACTTATAATAGATGGGCTTTATCATGGACAAGTGATGATAGGGTTTCTGCAAAGGGGTTCATTATGAATTTTAGAAATTAACTAAACAAGTGTTTAGGTGTTAAAATTCAGTCTGTGATTGACTAATTTTATTCATTATTGACATAATTACCGTGTGATTATGTAGCATGGTATTAATGCATGAATCCTTGGAGCTGGGAAGGAGCTAAATTATGAGTGTAATAACTAAATGTAAGCATGATGATATCCTACTCATAACATTTGGTCTATATTTCACATTAACTACAGAAATGTTTGATAGGTTGACTTGATAAATTCCATTGAAATTCATGAGCTTGCTAGTTTTCACCTTGAAGGTATAGAAAAACAACGGTTGTGACCTTGGAGGTTTGTCATTTTCCTTAATTTTGTATAACTTCCTACATGGTAGTGAGAATGGTTTTTTGTAGCATATCATCACTTCTAGTTGAGTAATGTGATCTTGTGTACTTGGAATGATTATTCATGTGAATGCCCTTGTGACATGAGGGATGTGGAAAATGTTGGCATGTGTTGTCCTTGATGGCAACTTAGTTGATGAAATAAGATGATTGGCAATATAATGCAGAGTGTTGCCCTTAATGGCAACCTATCTGATGAAGTTGTACTTGATGAACTTGTTAATGATGTAAAACTGATGTATCTACAATCAGTACAGAAGTTGCAGAAGAAAGAATCTACAGTATGTGCAAGAAGAATGTCAAACAAGGTATGTAACGAAGCATACGCTGGTTTGTTTAGGAGAAGTCGCGTATGCACGCGGAAAAGATCGTGCCAAGTCGCGTATGCCTAATTGCGCTCTAAATTTATAAAACTAGGGGTTACTACCATGGTATTGACCCATTGTATTGAGCGCTGGATTTTCTATTTGATCCCGTCCAGGAATACCATTGGAAGTAATGTGGTTTTGACTCATGGTATTGAAAAAGGCTAAATCTATATAAGGAGAAGAATTTCATTGTGCAAAGTGTGGGTGTCTGGGCTTCAATGAATACTTCACTCTGAAGTATATCTGCATGGTTGAACTCTGCTCTTAATTGATAGATCTGAATCTATGATGCATCTATGAACATAATGAAGGTTCAGGATCTCTAGATCTTGAAATGGTGAATCTCTTGAATGATCTAAAATGAAGTGATGAAGACCCGGCGTAAATCTATAGAAGAAGTTGAAGAAATCTGGGTAAGTTCATAGATCCGGTTTGATCTGCAAAATTTATCTTTTATAGATCTATATGCAGGTTTGTTTAGTGAAAAGCACGTGTATACGCAGCTCTATTCAGACAAAAGCGCGTATGGGTTGTTAGGGTTTTTCTGATAAATTACACAAATGTATATGCAGGTTCACTTCATTAAGGGCGCGTGTATACGCGGGTCTGTTTAAAGAAAAGCATGTATGATATTTAAATTGCTGGTTGCTCAGAAGATAATTGAGGTTCTGCATATCTGTTCTGAAGTCTGGGCTGTCTCTGATATTTTGGTTACAGTGGTATCACTGTTTTGTTTGATGAAATGAGAAAAGGATGTTTGGTGACAAGTGAAGGATTGTGTTGAAGCTGTTTGATCCAGTTTGAAAATTTATGAAACGTGGTCTGCAGTGGATCTGAGGGTTGAAGCCTTCAGTCTGAAAGTAGAAGCTTTCTGCCAGTAGAGGCTAGTGCAAATATCAGGGGGTTGCAGCTCCCTTCCAGGAGATGCTGGTAAACGATAGAAGGTTGTAGCCTTCTACAGGTGGGTGCCTGCGTGCTGGTATGAGTCTGCGCCAGTACATAATTGTAAGATGTTTTCTTTATATAATAAATATTGAAGACTGAGACGATGGCAGCGATGGTTTTCTCCCGAATTGGGTTTCCACCTTAAATCCTAGTGTTCATGTGTGTTGATGATATGTGATTCTTTATTCTATTCTTACTGCACCTGTTTACTGCCTTCTTAACTTCTGATGAATGAATAAAGCACTGATCTAAGTTAAGAATTAACTGCTTATTTATATCTCTGTGCATACACTAGTTTCCTTCTGGTTATCTGCGTATATACGCGAGTCCTCTTCAGGAAAGTAGCGTATGGGTTTAAACGCAAGAAAAATAAATAAGTTTTCTAAATATAGATTCACCCCCCCCCCCCCTCTCAGTATTTTTTCAAACACTTGGTATCAGAGCAGGTCCTTCTGAAAAGGCTTAACCGCTAGAAGGAAGTTCAAGCAAGATGAGCAATCAAGAGGGAACATCATCCATCAAGCCTCCGCTCTTCAACGGAAGTAATTTAATCTTCTGGAAAATAAGGATGAGGTCCTATCTTTAGTCTATGGGAGCAGATATATGGGCCATTGTTGAACAAGGATATCAATATCCAGCCACTGTACCAACGAATGCAACAGAAAAGAAGAATTATGAGACAAATGCGAAGGCGGTCAATGCTCTATTAGGGAGTCTAACTGAATCAGAATTTGTCAAGGTCATGCAGCTGAATACAGCAAAGGCAATATGGGACAAAATCATTCTAAGTTATGAAGGTGATGCAAAGGTAAAAAGTGAAAAACTCCAAACTCTCAGAATTGAATATGAAAAGTTAAGAATGCATAGTGATGAGAGTATTGCTAGTTTCTTTTTACGTCTTGATGACATTGTAAATCGTATGAGAAATCTGGGAGAAACAATAGCAGAATCTACTTTGGTTGAGAAAATCTTGAGATCACTAACGACAAAATTTGAGTCAAAAGTTTCTATTTTTGAAGAAAAACAGGATCTTCAAAACCTTACTGTGGCGCAACTTCATGGCATTCTAACTGCTTATGAAATGAGAAGAGGAGGACCATCTGAAGTCAAAGAAGCCGTATTTAGAGCTTCTACAAAAGGGAAAGAAGTTCAAGAAGCAGAAGGATCAGGATATATTTCAGAAGAAGAGGAGGCAAAATTTGTAAAGAAACTTCAACTTGGTACAGGACGGTTTAGAGGTAAGCTTCCTTTCAAATGCTTTAATTGTGGAAGAGTTGGTCACTATGCTGCTAAGTGTCCTTACAAAGAAACACCTACTAAAGGAAAGGAAGTAGCAAGAAGAAATAAGAACCGGTCTAGCACTAGAAAAAGTTACTATACTCATGAAGACAGTGATGGGTTATCTAATAGTGAGGAAGAAGGTGAACAAGATCTTAGACTTCTTATGGCTTTTGAAAATGAATCTAAAGAAGAAAAGGATACTTTTATGGATGCTCTAGAGGACAATGATTTTCTTAATGAAAACAATCAACTCAAAATATGCTTAGAAGAAAGTAAAATAATCACAGAGACTCTGAAAAATCAGATTGAAGAAGAGAAGAAGCACAATGAAAAATTAGAATGTGAAGTGGTAAGTCTAAGAAAAGAACTTGAGAAAGTAAAGACTTTGAATCTTAGATTTGCTAAAGGATCTGAAACCTTGGATGAAATTATCAAGGTACAACGTTCTCCTCTTATAAAGATAGGTCTTGGATATACCGGAGAATCTTCTTAGGCTTCAGCACCAAACTATCTAAAAGCAGCTACAACTGGTCTACAACATTCTGCCACTCAGCAAAGCGATAAAGACCCCTCACAGGTAAAGAATGATCAGCTCAAGTCAAGGAACTTCAACTCAAATACTCTTCAAAGGAACACCAACCAGCAGGTAAATTCAAATAGAAGATTTCATGATCGCAGAAATTTCTACTTCAATGGACAATGTTTCTCATGTCACAATTTTGGTCATAAAGTTGTTTAATGTGTTGCATATAAAACTATCATGACAAGAGAAGAAAGAAAGAAAAGGACTGATATTGGAACAAAGAAGAATACCTATAACAAATTTTCTCCTCTTCAAAAGGAAGTTGAATGTACTTATTGCAATAACTTTGGCCATGAAGAATCTGAATGCAGGAGCAAAGTCCAGCCAAAAGAACACGTTCCTTCAAGCACCAAAGTGTGGAAAAATAAGGATTTACAGGTTGAAAATTGTGGCATAGCTTTATTTGCAGAAGGTGAAGAAAATCAATGGTACATTGATAGTGGATGCTCAAAACACATGACAGGTGACAAGAACAAACTTCTTGCATATAGTGCTCTAGAAAAGGAAAAGAATGTTACTTTTGGAAATGATACACCTGCTGTTATTAAAGGAAAAGGGTCTGTTTTCCTAAAAGAAAAGGTGAAATCCAATAATGTCATGTATGTGGATGGATTAAAGCATAACTTGTTAAGTGTAAGTCAAATGTGTGACCAAGGAACTGAAGTTGTCTTTAGTTCAAAAGAATGTGTGGTACGTGATCTTGATACAGGTAAAACAATTATAAAAGGAAACAAAACTCCAAGTAACCTGTCTGTATTAAAGAACTGCAAAGAACAATGTTACTTGAGAAAATATTCAGAAAATTGGTTATGGCATAGAAGGTTGGGGCATCTGAGCTTCTCTCAAATCAACAAGTCAAGCAGACTTAAAGCTGTTCGTGGTCTTCCCAATATTACTCTTCCTGAAAATATCATATGTAAATCTTGCCAATTCGGTAAGCTGACCAGAGTGAAATTTAATGCCAAGGAAGGATCATCAAGTGGGCCTCTTTAACTTATTCATACAAATATATGTGGACCTATGAGGAAAAAGTCACCACGTGGTGAAGAATACTATATCCTATTTATTGATGATTTCTCTAGAATGTGTTGGATTGGGTTGCTTAAACACAAAGATGAAGCATTTGAGAAATTTCAAATATTCAAAGCTCTGGTTGAAAATTAATTAGATCTAAAAATCAAATGTCTTAGATCGGATCGAGGAGGTGAATATACATCAAATGAATTCCTTGAATTTTGTGAACAACATGGCATAAAAAGACAGTTTTCTGTAGCAGGCACTCCACAACAGAATGGTGTAGCAGAAAGAATGAATAGAACAGTTCAACAAATGGCTAGAGCCATGCTTGATGATTCCGGAACACCTGACACATTTTGGGGAGAAGCAGCTCATACAGCGGTAAATATTCTCAACAAGGCACATGTTCGTGTAAATAGTGAAAAAATTCCATATGAACTCTAGTATGGTAATCCTCCCACTGTGAAGCATTTTAAAGTTTTTGGGAGCAAATGTTTTATCAAAAATAATGATGAAAATCTTGGCAAGTTTGAACCAAGAGCAGATGAAGGTATACTTCTTGGTTATTCCTCTCAAAGTAAAGCATATAAATGTTACAATAGAAGACTTCGAAAGATTGTTGAATTTATTGATGTTGTTATTGATGAGTCTCCTGCAGCTCCAAAAGAAGAAAAACAAACAACAGATGAAGGTGATGATGACATATATCCTTCTACGTCAAATAGAAATGATACAGACAGTGAACCCAATGAAGAATCTGGAGATGATTTATCTGAAAAAGCTCCATCCAGATATGTTCAAAAGAACCATCCAGAATCTCAAATTTTGGGTGACAAGGGATCAGGTGTACAAACAAGAAGGACTCTTGTGGGATCCTCTAGCTATTTGACATTTCTATCCACTGTTGAACCACACAATGTAAATCAAGCTAGAAAACATGAATGTTGGATTCAAGCCATGAATGAAGAGCTTGATCAAATTGAAAAGAATCAAACTTGGGAGTTAGTTCCAAGACCACATGATAAAAATTTCATTGGAACTAAATGGATATTCAAAAACAAGTTAAATGAAAATGGGGATGTTGTAAGAAACAAAGCTAGACTTGTTTGCAAGGGGTACACTCAACAAGAAGGTATAGACTTTGAAGAAACTTTTGCTCCTGTAGCTAGACTTGAAGCTATAAGAATGTTTCTTTCCTTCTCAAGCTTTCAACAAATCAAAGTTTATCAAATGGATGTTAAATCTGCTTTTCTCAATGGTGATCTAGAAGAAGAGGTTTATATAGAACAACCAGAAGGATTCATTTTGGGAAATGATATAAATCTTGTTTGTAGACTTAAAAAGGCTCTATATGGTCTCAAACAAGCTCCAAGGGCATGGTATTATCGTCTTGACAAATATCTTCATCAACAAGGATTTTCAAAGGGGTCTGCTGACAACAACTTATACACAAAAATTGAAAATGACAAATTATTGATTGTGATTGTATATGTTGATGATATCATCTTTGGAAGTAATGAAGAATCTATGAGTCAGAAATTTGCTTCTGTTATGCAGCAAGAATTTGAAATGTCTTTACTTGGGGAACTAACATTCTTTCTTGGCTTGCAAGTACATCAAACTACAGATGGTATATTCTTATCACAAGCAAAATACCTTAAGCAAATTATAAAGAAGTATGGCATGGAAGAATGCAAACATGTAAGTACACCAATGATAACCGGATGTAATCTCAGTACTCATGATGATTCTCCCACGGTGAATCAACCAAAATACAGATCTTTGATTGGAAGTCTACTCTATCTCACTGGGACTAGAACAGACATTATGCATGCAGTTGGTATTGTTGGGCGATTCCAAGCTAATCCAAAAGAGTCTCACCTTCAGGCTGTTAAAAGAATATTCAAATATCTACAAGGAACCCAAGACTTTGGACTATGGTATCCAAAGAATGCTGATCTTACTCTTCATGCTTACACTGATGCAGATTGGGCTGGAAATGTTGATGATCGGAAAAGCACTAGTGGTGGTGCATTCTATATGGGGCCTCGGTTAGTATCTTGGTTCAGCAAGAAACAAAGTTCTATTGCCTTATCTACAGCAAAAGCAGAATATGTGGCTGCCGCATCTTGTTGCACTCAACTCCTTTGGATGATGCAAACCTTGCAAGATTTTCAAATCAAATGTACACCTCCTATCTCCATTATGTGTGATAACACAAGTGCCATTAGTATCTCAAAGAATCCTGTTATGCATTCGAAGACCAAGCACATTCCCATCAAGTATCACTTCTTATGTGAACAAGTGCTTGAACAAAAGGTGAAGTTGGAGTATGTTCCCTCCAAAGAACAATTTGCTAATATATTTACCAAACCTCTGCCCAGGGAAGTGTTCGAATATCTCAGGCAGAAGCTATGTGTTGTCTCTACCTCTCAGAAGTTCAGATCTGATTAAATTCAGAAGATTACAGTGGATACGCGGGTTTCCTTAAAGACAGTTGCGCATATACGCGAGTTTATCCTCAGAAAGCCGCGTATGGTTGATTTCTGAAAATTTTTGTGTGGGTTCAGCACTATTTAGCACAAATGCAGTGATGTTTGATATCTCTGATACTGTATGGTATCTCTGGTGATGTTTTATCTCTTCTTATTTTTTGTTTCATTCTCTGAAATTGGGTGAAGATGCCTTGATGATCTTCTGTTGAAAGTGTTCAGGATGCACAAGCTAAGGGGGAGATGAAGAAATAAACTGATGTATAGGTTCAGGGGGGACATTAGCCTTGCTGAGTATTATGCATTGGGCATTGTGATTCTGAAATATGATCACTTTCTTGAAGTCCTTTTTGGTTTTGATTATAAAAGGTCATATTTGTAATTTGATTTAAAGGTCATGTTGAGATCAATGATGTAAATTTGTAATATTCAGTCATGTAAGGACTTGTTCAAATTTGTAAACCCACTTGGTTGGGTAGTTGAGTCAAAATGTGTAAACCCACTTGTTTGGGTGCTTGTGTCACATATGTAAATCCACTTGGCTGGATCATTGATGTAAGTATGAGTCCTTAGTCTTAGAAGTCATGCACTTTATTGGAAATTATGGTTGAAGTTTTAGCATGAACTCAAGGGGAGCATGGCAACTTTAGTACACATTAGATCTACAGCGCTCTTGCACTTCGTGATGGTTTGGATCCGCCCTTTGCCCTTGATGTCAAAGGGGGAGAATGACATGGTGTTTGAATAGGGGGAGATTGATCAAACACCATCATGGTTGCCATCAAGTCCAAAGGGGGAGATTGTTGGCATGTGTTGTCCTTGATGGAAACTTAGTTGATGAAATAAGATGATTGGCAGTATAATGCAGAGTGTTGTCCTTAATGGCAACCTATCTGATGAAGTTGTACTTGATGAACTTGTTAATGATGTAAAACTGATGTATCTACAATCAGTACAGAAGTTGCAGAAGAAAGAATCTACAGTATGTGCAAGAAGAATGTCAAACAAGGTATGTAACGAAGCATACGCGGGTTTGTTTAGGAGAAGTCGCGTATGCACGTGGAAAATATTGTGCCAAGTCGCATATGCCTAATTGCGCTCTAAATTTATAAAACCAGGGGTTACTACCATGGTATTGACCCATTGTATTGAGCACTGGATTGTCTATTTGATCCCGTCCAGGAATACCATTGGAAGTAATGTGGTTTTGACTCATGGTATTGAAAAAGGCTAAATCTATATAAGGAGAAAAATTTCATTGTGCAAAGTTTGGGTGTTTGGGCTTGAATGAATACTTCACTCTAAAATATATCTTCATGGTTGAACTCTGCTCTTAATTGATAGATCTGAATCTATGATGCATCTATGAACATAATGAAGGTTCAAGATATCTAGATCTTTAAATGGTGAATCTCTTGAATGATATGAAATGAAGTGATGAAGACCTGGCGCAAATCTGTAGAAGTTGAAGAAATTTGGGTAAGTTCATAGATCCGATCTGATCTGCAAAAATTATCTTTTATAGATCTATACGCAGGTTTGATTAGTAAAAAGCGCGTGTATACGCGGCTCTATTCAGACAAAAGCACGTATGGGTTGTTAGGGTTTTTCTGATAAATTACACAAATGTATACGTGGGTTCACTTCATTAAGGGCACGTGTATACGCGGGTCTGTTTAAAGAAAAGCGCGTATGCTATTTAAATTGTTGGTTTCTCAGAAGATAATTGAGGTTCTGCATATCTATTCTGAAGTCTGGGCTGTCTCTGATATTCTGGTTACAGTGGTATCACTATTCTGTTTGATGAAATGAGAAAAGGATGTTTGGTGACAAGTGAAGGATTGTGTTGAAGCTGTTTGATCTAGTTTGAAAATTGATGAAACGTGGTCTGCAGTGGATCTGAGGGTTGAAGCCTTCAGTCTGAAAGTAGAAGCTTTCTGCAAGTAGAGGCTGGTGCAAATATCAGGGGGTTGCAGCTCCCTTCCAAGAGAGGCTGGTAAACGAGAGAAGGTTGTAGCCTTCTGCAGGTGGGTGCCTGCGTGCTGGTATGAGTCTGCGCCAGTACATGATTGTAAGATGTTTTCTTTTTATAATAAATATTGAAGACTGAGACGACGGCAGCAGTGGTTTTCTCCCGAATTGGGTTTCCACCTTAAATCCTGGTGTTCATGTGTGTTGATGATATGTGATGCTTTATTATGTTCTTACTGCACCTGTTTACTTCCTTCTTAACTTCTGATGAATGAATAAAGCACTGATCTAAGTTAAGAATTAACTGCTTATTTATATCTCTGTGCATACGCGAGTTTCCTTCTGGTTATCTGCGTATATACGTGAGTTCTGTTCAAAAAAGTAGCGTATGGGTTTAAAAGCAAGAAAAATAAATATTTTTTCTAAATACTGATTCACCCCCCCCTCTTAGTATTTTTTCCAACAGGAAAAATCACTATAATGTTGTAGCCTGGATAACATGGCTTGTTTCTATTTAAATGTAGGTATATGTATATGAATACATTAATTAATATGGGGAAGTATGATTACCTGATTGTTATATGTAAAAGAGCCTTGGTAGAGGTTGATTATTTTTTCTTGACGATTGCAGACGTTATGTTTTCCTTAGGAATGATTGATTTTGGGTTCAATGCCTCCCCTTTTTGAGGAATGGGGTGTGATAGATGAAAATGGTTGGTTAAATCCTGTAAATATTGTCATCTTGCTAGGATATAGGACATCCATGATCAATACCTAAACCAATTAAGTTCAAAGGCAAGCACCTAGTATAGACTTTGTGGATGGAGGGTTTGTCACTCTGCTAGAGAAATAAATTTAAATATTAGAGTTTATATTGAATTATTAGGAGTCTCATGTGTAACATCATCCACTTTAATAAATACTAATCTTTCCCGTATGCTTATTCTTCTATTATGGTGGAAAAATAAATAGGATAATGTGGCTTAGATAATGAGTACATGGTTGAATATTTCAATGATATTGCTACATATGACAACCAACCTTAGGAGGTGCTTTGTTTTTGCTAGGCTCACATGAAGAGGATGGATATACATGCAATTTAGGTTTCTTGTGGGAAATTTACCTTTTGATTAGTGGTGATAGTCTTAGTAAAGAGATTGAATGAAGCCTATGAAGGTTGACACTCCTTTCCACTTCAAATGTTGATCTTAGCAAGTGATAATAAGGGTTTTGGTAAAGACATTGATATAAATCAATGGTGATAAATTCAGGTAAAATTATTTAATTTAATCCAATAAAGACATAATTATTCATGAAATGACGTTGGTGTGTTAAATGGTTTCTAATTAATTCCTTTAAGACTACAAATTCTCTTATCACTATCCTTCGTATAAAAGTTGAATTTAAACTATTTCATTGGTCTTGGTACTAATCTAGGTGGATCGGTAATGGCCCAAAAATGAAATTCATTAGATTGCATTGAAACTAGGACCAGATCCAATATCTCATAGAAATATTTCTAATGGTGTAGATGGTGCCTCAATCCAACTTCCTAGGGAGTTATCGTTAGTCAAAGATTTTCGTAAAAGAGGAAAAAAGTCAAAAGTCAAACAAAGTGGATGAGTCAACAACCTATACTACTGACATCAACATGACATCGGTGATGATTTCAATAGGGTGATATGGAATCCTGAGAGTGTTCCATGTGTCACCTTATCTGGAACTTATGGACCACCAAATGGACCAATAAACAAGTGTCATGTGGCACCACTAGGATGCGCTACATGGCACCACCGTACAACTTGTATGGCATGACATGGAATTAGAACGGGTACATGACTAAGTGGGGGCATGGTCCAATTAATGGGTGGCACATGGATGAATTTTTGGGAGATACATGGCACTCCATAATTGGACACTATGGTGTTTATAATCTACAATTCTATTTGTTACAACAGTTGGATTTGAACCTCGACTTTGGTGAGAACAAACCCAATGGATTTTGTTGCACCATGATTGTAAGTCATAATATATCCTAGTGACCACGCATATTTATCCTTGACTATGTACATGGTTATTTGGAGGAGCTCGTCAAACTTGGTGGTTCCACAAGATTTTATTGTTGGTTTGGAAACTATTAAATTATGTCCATATCGTGGTTGGATAACCCATAACTGCCATTGGAACCATCGACAGTCATAGTTTGAAAGACCGTCAAAAAATGATGGTCTTGTAGTATGAAATTTATTGACGGTATTGTTTATATGGAAAAAGGTCAACTAAACATTCATGAACCATAACTCGGCGACAGGTTATGTATATTGGGCAAAAGTTAGAAGATTAATTTGGAAAACAAGAAAACCATAATAGATTAACCGAGAAATACATTAAAATATATGCAAGAGGTTGTTTTTAATGATCCTACATACTATTGTTGGCAGTCAATAAAATATATATGCAAATATTTTTGGCGGCAAACAATTTGTGTGACTGTTTTACATGGCAGTAATGATTTGACCATTGACACATTTATTGGTTGTATAAAAATGGAGGCCTTGCAACTTGAACCCTTGATTGGCCTCGAATCATTCATCCATATTAACAAATTTCAAAACATTCCACCACCGGGGGGCATTTTTATATTAACACCAAAGAATTATATTAAAACCCTAGTTCATTTTCCTTGGAAGAGAGGACAAACAGGGCCAGAGTAGGAACCATGCACATGTCTTGAAAGTAAAAGGGTTAGGAACCCTAAAGTGAAACCATTTCATGGCACATTTTTCAATAAATATTATCAAAAATTTTCTATATGAATATTCCTACAATATTCCATTTTGATGTTGTGAGGAATATAAAATATTCTCTGAGGGGCCAAATTTGCAGGTGGTGGAATGTAGTCGACTTTATACTCATTTTAACTAGAATTTTGAAAAGATCATAATGGAGTAGTCATTTTTTTCATCTAGGTAGAAAAATTCAGGGGACATGGAATAAATATGCCTTCATCATTAATTCTTGGGCATGAAGTTCAAGACAATAATGCACCTGTCAGAAGTAGGTCATGTTAATAATCAAAATTCTCAGGAGGACAAGACAGATCTACTGGTGTTCTGATTGTTTTGATTTGAGCATCCTATTGGCATTATGACTAATTTATTGTCCTTGATGGAAACCTTCTTGATAAATATGTACTTGATGTCAACATAGTGATAATATGATTATTGTGATACTAATAAATATATCAAGAATATTGGTACAGATGTTATAAAGGATATGGAAAAAGTATTGGAAGTTTAGTTACAGATGGATAAAAAATGTGAAAATTTAAAAGTATATGTTCTTTCTATGAAGAAGGTGTTGGGCACCAAATTTGTATATTTTCTTCTCCCATTTTTACCCTACCTTTCTATCTCTTTGTGCCATTAATCATCTTAAAAGCATGAGGTAAAACCCTTCTTCCTATATTTTATGGGATATTTGATTAATGATGTACTCGCCATGGAGGTTTTACCTTTTCATGTATTAACTCCTATATTTCTTCAGATTTGGCTACAATAGGGACGTCACAGCTGCAAGACAGGGCACAACCCATCATTTTATAGCACCTCCCTTATTTTCCGCTACAGCATAACAGTCATGGATGTATCAGCGTTATCTTTGGGTTTCTTACAGTTTCTTGCTGGGCAATCCAGTTGCCATTGTAACAATGTATATTTTTGTAACAATGGATTTGTTGGGAGAAATTGGGGTGATCTCAGGGTTATGGTATAAAGAAGCCTATGGGCTATGAATCGAGGGACCCCTTACACAAATACAGATCTTAATTAATCTTCTTATTATTAATCAATACACAACAGCTCATTATTTCTCCTGTAATACTTGATTTTCCACAGCCCTGATCCAAGAGTTGGGCCCACTCTTGTGATCAGGTGCTTCGTTCTTCTTGCTTTTCTTTCAGTAATGTGTTTTGTGTGACTCTTTAATTGTTGTTACAGTTACATTAATTATTGTGAATGTTTTTTATTTATGCAGTTTATTTATTGATGTTACAATGATATTTGTGTTATAGATTAAACCTGTGATTCACAGCAGACCATAGTTCTTGTATCTGCATATACTTTGCCGTTAGTCTTGAAATAACTAACGCCCTCAGGTTGATAATTTATGTGGAAAAAGGGTTGAATCCTTTTCATATCTAGACATGTACATTTTGGCGTCGTTGCCAGGGAAGGCTAACAGGTGCAAGAACAGGATCTGCAGTAGATCTCAGATTCGATCTCTTGTCTTGAGGTGGGAATCTATTGCCTAGCTTCAAGTCCTGAGCATAAGTGCCTTGTATTTTCCTTTTTCTATCTTTCTTTCTTTTTTCTTGCATTATTTTGTTCTCTGTAAAAATTAAACACTCGTCTTGAGGAAGGTATTTTGTAAAACCTTGCCCTAAGTCCTGGGCATAGTCGAGTTTTTCTTTCTTTCCTGTTTTTTTATTTTATTTCCTATTTTTCTTTCTAGGGGCCAATTTCTCGTCCCAGGGAGGGTATGTTATTACACTGCTCTAGGTCCTGAACTCTGATTTATTTATTTTTTCTATTTTGTTTTGTTTCCTGTGAATCTCTTCTCTTGTCCCGAGGAGGAAGCTATCTGTCCTACTTTGGGTCTTGAGCTAATGATTGATTTTTTTTAATGAACCCTTTCTACAATTTGTATGAAAAAATATTCAAACAAGAGGGGTAGAGGAATACCCAGAAAGAAAGAGAGAGATTTGGGGAGGAAGACGTATATTCAAGAAATTATTCAAAAATCTAGATCTGAGGCATCATCCCGTGCTACTGCTAGGGTTAGGGTTCAGATGAAGTCCGAAGGGCAGTCTTTGGAACAACCAATGCCATCCACGGTACGAGAAGATGTTCGTTCTACAGCAGAAGATTTAATAAACAGGGTACCAATGGAAGAGAAATCCTTATCAACAGCAGAAGGGGAAGAAGTGGAAAGTAAGGGATCAGAAGAATTGAGCAACTCTAACTGGGAAGAAGAACCTCAAAAATGGTTTTCGTCCCCAAGAGACGAAGGCAGTGCTGTGAGAATTCCTATTGCTAAATTAAGAGACTCTGATCTGGTAAAGGAATTTTTTGAAGGGCTCTGAGTTACTAAGGGACCAGGGCATTGCAGTGCGACCACCTTTGGTTAAATCACTCTAGATACTGGCTGCGAAACCGAGAAAAATTCCAAGTGAGTATTGGAAGATATTCATGGCACCTGTAAGTTCCTCCATTGATTTTCCTGTAGGAAACATTACAAGTAATGCACCAATGAGACCCATACCTTTGACAGCCTTGCCTAGTTTTCATGGGCTCTCTTCGAAGGACCCTGATACATTCCTTTTTGAATTTGATATTGTATGTCGAGGATACGAATATATGACTGATGCTCAGAAATTGAAAATATTCCTTGTTACCCTAAAGGGGACATCCCTAAAATGGTTTATGGGTTCAGGGGGAAGCACGATTACTTCATGGGATGAAATGAAGAAGGCCTTCTTGGAAAAATACCAATACTATTGTAAGTCTTGTGACATCAAGGAGGAAATATTTAAATTTTCACAGAAGGAAGATGAAAATATGGAGGACTGTGTAGAACGATTTAAATACATACTGCAGAGGTCTAGACATAGTGACCTAGATAAGGACATTTTAAAGATCATTCTGCTTAGTGAACTCAGAGAAGACTCTCTACAGCTCCTGAATATAGTGGGTAAAGGAGATATTTCAAAAGATAATTTTGAAACTATCTGTGATTATTGTATCAAATGTTCAAGGGGGGATGCAAGAAGTGGATAGGGTATTTGGTTGTTAAATACCTCTGGTGGAGGAGTCACAAAAGCAGATATTGGGAATATTTTAGATAATCTGAGGACCGATATCCTGAGTATACTATTAGCAAAAATGGACACTCTACAGGCAAAACAGAAGCAGATAGAGCTAGAAAAAACCATGGCCATATGATGCCCTCAGTGTAGGAAGCAACACCCTTTGAAAG
This sequence comes from Pinus albicaulis, assembly GCA_034641835.2. NCBI lineage: Eukaryota > Viridiplantae > Streptophyta > Pinopsida > Pinales > Pinaceae > Pinus > Pinus albicaulis. The sequence continues at coordinate 1,104,616,140 of CM076584.1, forward strand.
AATGCCTGCTGAACATGGTGGAAGACTGCGCAATCTGTAAACAGACTCACACGACCAGTGCATGTCCTTCCTTGCCCGGGCTAAAAACGATTTTCCAAGGAGAAAGTGAGGAAATCACAATGGAAAAACTATATTTCATGGGACAGAAAAATCCATGGCAACCTCAACCAATAACGGTGAATGAAGGTATGTTCCAGGACCCATCCCAGTATTTTCATAATTTTAGTATGGGTCCCCAATCTGCACCATTTTCAGCCATGTGGCCTCAATACCAGTATCCCCCTTGGCAACAATGGGTTGCTCAAGCGAGTCTGAATCCTTCATGGAATCAGACTTGGCATGGATCCCCTCCCATTGGATAGTTTCCTCAGCCTATGCCTCAGCAACAACTTCAGTCGCCTTCCAATGTGCCCCCAGGAAACTTAGCCATTAGAACTCAGCTTCCTCTCCAGCCCAACCCAAATCCAAATAAAAAATGGGTTCAACAAACAAACACGTTGAACCTTCCATCCTACAACATTTCTACTGCAGGGCTCAATGAGATAAATATATGGTCTGGCCAGGTAGTAAATGCACCTAGTTCACCCATTATTACAGAACAACTTGACAGTGAAGATATAGAACTAGAACAAAGAATAGTGAGGGAGAATGTAAATCAAAACATAATAAACCAGACACCTCTCCAAGCCGTTCCTAATTAAGGTCATTTAACATTTCCCCCATATGCTGAAAGATTGACCTTGATAAAACCAAAACCTCAAGCAGAATTTGATTTTCTAGGGGAACTACAGAATCTTTTTGTTAAAATACGTCTTTTACAAGCTATGAGGGACGTACCTATTTATGCAAAGAATTTGAAATAATACTGCTCAAAGAAATCGGGTAGAAAGCCTAAGGATCCGTTAACTGTGTATGTAATGGGCAGAATATCTGATATCATGCTAGGAAAGATCATGCCTATAAAATACAGAGATCCTAGGAACTCGATTCTAACAGTACAAATTAATGGGATTGAAATCCCAAATGTACTGGTGGATTTGGGAGCATCCATTAACATTATCACTGCTGAAACAATGAACACATTAGACTTTGAAACATTAAATCAACCCCTACTATCTTGGAACTTGTAGACAGATCCACAATTAAACCAGTAGGGAAATTAGAGGATGTGATCATTTCAGTAGACTCATGACATTACCCTGTGGACCTCCTTATATTGCAGACTCAATCTTTGGTAGGTGGTCACCCATTGATCCTAGGAAGACCTTGGTTGGAAACTATAGATGCCTATATAGGATGTCGGTCTAGATATATGATCATATCAAATGGGACAGTTATGAAGGACCTCAAGCTTTATTCTCCTGCGAAGCCAAGCCCATTTGAAAAATCATTTACCAGTCAGAAACCTTTACCTGCAAAAGAGCCTGAACCTAAAAATGAAGATGTTAAACCAATTCTCACTATTGGCCTGGCCCTTCAATTTAAAACAGAGACGGAAGATTATTCCATTAACGCTTTCATGAATGATTCCAGTTTTGTTCTTGATCTAACTCAATTATTCTAGAATCTACTATGAGCTGTGAGACACAGGAAAAAATTGAACCAGAAGATGACAGAGAAGACATTCTTGTGACCCCATTCCATGATAGTACTCCAATCGAGATTGAACTAGGGAAAACACTTAATATAAACCCAAATTTGTCTGAATCCCAGACCAAACAACTTTTGAAAGTCCTTCAAGAACATCAGGAAGCTTTTTCCTGGGATTATACCGACATGAAGGGTATCACTACTAGTCTATGCACTCATAATATTTACATTAAGGAATATTTCCGCCCTATAAGACAACCTCAACAGAGGATGAATCCTGCTCTAAAAAAAATTGTTAAAAAAGAATTACAAAAATTGTTGGATGTAGGATTCATTTATCCCATATCATATAGCCAATGGGTATCCCTCCTAGTTATTGTTCCCAAAAATAATGGTAAATGGCAGATCTATGTAGATTATGGAGAATTAAATAAGGCAACACAAAAAGATCATTTTCCTTTGCCATTTATTGACCAAGTCTTGGACACCTTGGCTGGAAAGAAATTATTTTCCTTCCTAGATGGATTCAGCGGATATAACAAGATCCAGATAGCCCCAAAAGACCAGGATAACACAAATTTCACATGCCCATGGGGAGCCTTTGCATATAGGGTCCTTCCATTTGGCCTGTGCAATTCTCCTGCTACCTTCCAGAGGGTAATCTTGGGAATTTTTTCTGATTTGGTCGTTGTTAGTGTTGAAATCTATATGGATGATTTTACTCCATATGGGAATTAATTTGAGGAGGGATTGGAAAATTTTGAGAAGTTACTCAAAATATGTAAATAGACCCATGTATCATTGAGTACAGTCGAATGCCATATGATGAGGGAAGAAGGAGTAGTACTGGGACATTTTCTCTCAGTCGCTAGAATTCAAGTTGTTCTGGCTAAAGTAGAGGTAATATTACATTTTCCAGTACCCAAAACACCCACACAGGTACATAAATTTCTTGGTTGTGCTGGTTATTATAGGCGCTTTATATAAAAATTTTGCTAAAATAGCACATCCATTATTTCAATTGCTAACAAAAGATGCATAATTTTTATGGACCAAAGATTGCGAGACAGCTTTCACGAAAATTAAAGGGATGGTGTGCGCATCCCCAATCATTCAAGGACCTGATTGGGCATTACCATTTCACATGAATAATGATGCTTCTCAGGTAGAAGTAGGGGTTGTTTTAGGACAAAAAGTAGATAAAACACCGTATGCAATTTCTTATGTCAGCAAAAATCTAATTCCTGCTGAACTAAATTATACGGTGACAGAAAAAGAATTCTTAACTGTCATTTATGCCATCAATAAGTTCTAACATTACATCACTAGGTATTCTACTATTTTCGATACTGATCACGCAACAATCAGGTATTTGATGAATAAACCCATTACTCCTGGTTGTGTTATGATATGGTTACTATTGCTTCAAGAATTTGATATTAAAATAGTAGATAAGCCAGGAAAAGATAATGTAGTAGCTGATTTCCTATCTAGAATGGATAAAAATGATGAATGCACAACAATAGAAGATAGTTTCCCTGATGAACATCTTTTTTCAGTCTCCACTAAACCTCCATGGTATGTAGATATTGCTAACTATCTTGCTACAGGGAAAGTGCCTCCTCATTTTTCATATAGGGAACAACGAAAGATTATTCATCATAGTGCCCGATATTCTTGGATGGTAGGGTACCTTTTCAATACAGTAGCAGATAAGTAGATCCGGCGTTGTGTGTCTGAAGATGATATCTATGAAATATTGAAAGTTGCCCATGATGGCCCTTGTGGAGGGCATTTTGCAGACAAAATAATAGGCCATAAGGTGCTACAAATGCGATATTATTGGCCTTCCATTTTTCATGATGCTCATAATTATGTCACGAGGTGTGATAGTTGCCAACGTATGGGGCAGCCCAGTAAAGTGGATGAAATGCCTTTGTAGGCATATCTAGTTCTCGAACCTTTTGAGAAATGGGCTATTAACTTTGTTGGACTCTTTAATCCACCCTCCCAGCAGAAAGTCCACATCTTGGTATGTACTGATTATGTTACTAAGTGGATGGAAGCCAAAGCAGTTGCGAAAGAAATAGAGCAGTTAGTCTCAGATTTTCTATTTGAAGTAATTTTTTCTCAGTACAATACTCCAATAGAGGTTGTTTCATATGGAGGAGCACAATTCACATCACAAGAGATAGAAAAGCTTATGCAAAAATATGGGGTGAAGCACAGAGTGACATCTCCATACCATCCCCAGGTGAATGGACAAGTGGAAAGCACAAATAAGACATTAGAAAATATTTTGACAAAAACTGTGGCATACCATCGTTAGGATTGGGCTCAGAAACTTCCAGAGGCTCTATTGGCATACAAAACAACATGATGGAATACAACTGGTTTTTCACCATTCGAGTTGGTTTAGATCTATCAAATTCCCAGAAGCACCGACTGGCTCAGCTTAATGAACTTGATGAAATACGTTCAATGGATGTCTAGCAAACTACTGTTATTTAGCAGCAGAGAACGAAATGGCACGATAAGTTTATTAGAAGCAAGGTATTTCAAAGTGGAGATTGGGCAATACTTTATGACTCTCATTTAAAGGATTTTAAGGGAAAGCTTTGCACTCGGTGGATGGGACCTTATGAGGTGAATGCTATATTTGATAATGGAACAGTCAGGCTAGTCACAATTGACGATACACATACCTCCTTTATAGTCAATGGACATTTCTGGAGACTATACCATCGGCTGACCTCTAAGGATGCTTTTATTAAACAACTCTCTGAGAAATCTGGTTTGAAGGTTATCAGTGTAGAGAATATTTCCACTGCACCCTTGTAAATATATATATATATATATATATATATATGAATAAAATAATAATAATAATAATAAAGAATTTTGTTCTATTTGCAGGAGCTGTGACTAAGAAGTAAAAATCAAGGAATCTTCATGTTGCTGCTACTCAATTGTTGTCACTTGGTTGCTGCTACTCCGATGCTGCTACACCGAATGTTGTTACTCGATTGCTACTACTCATGTTGCTGTTACTTGTTTGCTACTACTTCGATGCTGCTACACCAGATGATGTTACTCAGTTGTTGCTACTCATGTTGTTGTTACTTGGTTGCTACTACGCCGATGTTGCTACACCGGATGCTATTACTCGGTTACTGCTACTCATGTTGCTGTTACTTGGTTGCTGCTACACCGATGCTACTACACCGGATGCTATTACTCAGTTGCTGCTACTCATGTTGCGGTTACTTGGTTGCTGCTACTCTGATGCTGCTACACTGGATGCTGTTACACCAATGTTGTTACATTGATGCTATTACACCAATGCTATTACATCGATGTTGTTACACCGATGCTGTTACACTGGATGCTGTTACACCAATGCTGCTACACCAATGATATTACACCAATGATGTTACACCAACGCTGTTACACCGATGTTGTTACATTGATGTTGTTACACTGATGCTGTTACACCAATGCTGCTACTCCGATGCTGTTACACCAATGCTGTTACACCATCCCATCATTCAGGTAGGCCGTCAGGTACACCTCCACGTGACTTGTATTGATTTAATTAAATATCCCATGTGAAGACTCTAATGCTGTGGACGTCAAAAATTAAGTTGGGGGGGTGTCGTCATCCCAAGGACGATGTAATAGTTACCCCATAAGTAAAGAATGACATCTCACTCATGCTACACCTTACGAATCATCAATATGTGGTACCATCATTTAATCCCACTGGGATTCAAAAAATGTCTCATCTATCCTGTACGATTAATTATTATTCCTATTTTATTACACTTACCATACTCTTTATGATTTTTCTCGGTTTTTAAGAATTACCAATCGTATTTACCGTTACCACCTGTCCACTTTCACTATGTTGCTCCTCCAAATCTGGTATCCACCACCTTTCCCAACGATCTGCTACTACAGGAAGTGCTAATACAAGTCTCCACAGTATAGGTGGGTTGGCTGTGCGGCATGAGCCTGAAAACACAGTTTCAGTTTGCAGTAATCTAGAGGTTTGGAAATTTTTTGTTGATGCAGGTTGGGATGTCTACTTTGACAGATTGCAGGGATTCAATGGAGGTATCAAAATGGAATTTGCACTCAATTTAGAGGAGAAAAATTTGTGGGTTAGAGGTCTAGAAATTTATGTTACAGAGGAAGTAATTGCAGAGGTTAGCGGGCTGAGACAGCAGGGGAAACAATGGTTTGCTCAAAAGGTTTCTCTCCCAGAGTTTCCTGAATTGTTTTTGTAGGAAGGAGAAATTGTAGTTCAATTGGGCAGGGGATACGAGTGCAAAATTGTACCATATCCTTGGAATGAAGTTACAGTTTTCATGATTAAATACATTACCTGCGAGGGTCGGGCCTCAGCTCTGTTCAACTATCACTTTAAAATTATAATTCACCTCTGATTTCCATAGAATCAGGAGCATGCCCTAAACATGCCATTATTTCTATTAAAACAATTGCATTATACAACACAGGCTGCTTGACGCTCCCGTCGGATGATGGCAGTACTTTCTAACCATGCAATAAGAAGGTTGTGGGTTTCTTGGGTGGAACTCCTTGAATCCTCAGAAGAAGTGGTAGCAGTTATGGTTGCTGCTAGAGAAGAAGAGCCAGCCTCTCTGGCTGGGTAGGTGGAAGAAGAACCTTCAGAGGAGATCAATCAAGAGGAACCCGAGGAAATGGAAACATAGATTGATCAGGAAGAACGTGAGGAAGAGGAGATGATGATTGATCAGGAGGAACATGAAGAGATGAGTATGGGGGAAGCAATCGGCAATGAAGATGAGGCTTTCCCATAAGAACTAGCCTCACTGGAAAAAGCCACGGAAGAGGAAATAAGAATGGAAGAGCTGATTAGTGACACAGACGAGGCTGCCACAAAAGAACCAGCTTCACTCGAGGAACCCACAGAGGAAGGGATTATGGACATTATGCAAAAAATTGATATTGTGATACAGTCGGCAACCGTCGCCAATGAAGAACAAAGGGATGGAATTGTGGACGAAGAAATGGCAAGTGATGGGGTTTCATAAGAAACAACATCACTTGTTCTGATTAAAATGGATGTTGATATAGTTGGGGGTGCTACAAAAGAGCCACACCCAATTTGGCCGGAACAGGAGGAGTCGACCCACGGAATCGATGTTGGACCTCAAGAGTTGGTACCAACTGTGAAAACGAGGGAGATTTCCGGGGAAAAAGAAGCTAAAGAAGGGATGAGTCGGGGGGTCAATATTTTTCCACAAGAACCAGTATCGACCCATGAAGAAGAAGTGATAAGAAAAGGGCAGGAGGAAAGAAAGGAATTGAGCCATGGACTCAACATTGCTCCACAAGAACCAGCATCGACTTCGGTTGAGGTAGTAATGCATGAAGTCTCAGTACAACCCGGGAATGATGATGAAGGGTCTGTTCCCTGTTTTCCGTTCCAATCCATGATTCCCAGAGGGGCAAGGGGATTTTTTTCACCTAAACGATTAGTGGAAGAAGTTGTTGTTCCCCCGGTATTAAAATTTGTTGACATGACCAAGGTTGGCCTAGACACCATTGAACAAGAAAAATTGGAGGTTCACCAAGAAGAAATAGTTCTTGTAGAAATATCGAAACACAGAAGGGTTGATGAATTTGCTGGCCAAACAGCAGAAGTTTCTGGAAGAAATGTAGAATAAGAAGGACCTGTGGGTCGGGGACCCAGCCAAGATGGTTTGATGAAAGAATCGAGAAAATATGCCAGAAGTATCTCGCCGCCTTTTGAGCTTGTCGTAGGTCCAGAACCTGAAGTCACTGTTAAACAAGAATGGATCGAACAGTGCAAGAAAAGAAGGTTACCTCTCAAAAAGAGGTACCAGCTACAATTCAATGAAACCATGAGACTGAAAAGAGAAGTTCAAAGTTTGAAGAAGCAAGTTTTGTGTTTAAAAAGGAAAGTAAAAGTCTACAAATGGAGGTCAATAAAGCCGAAGGCTGAAATATCCACTACGGCTACCTAGACTGGCCCAATCGAAGAATTGTTTGAAGGTTGGGAATTCGTATTGGCCACTGAAATTCAAAAATGGCAGTCTGCAGCGAGTAACCACAAGAAAGAAATAGTTAGGGTTTGAGAACAGGTTGTTGGAGTTGTTACAGGGTACATAAATCAATTATACAAGGCTCGATTAAAGCAGGCCAAACACAAGGCTAGGATAGAAGAGTTGGAAGAACAGGTTTAGTTACTAAAGACAGATAAGGAGAAGATGTTCTCCCTAGCGCAATAGGTAATGGCTTGTAGACCTCCTGTACATAGCTATGCCTTATTACTTCATGAACAATTTCTTTTCTTTTGTCTTGAAAGTATTTATAAGGATATTTGGTATGAAATTGAGGACCCCATTCAATTTCTTCGTATTTAAAAAATTCATGATGCTATAGGACAAAATTTAATGTGTGAGCTCTACATGCATGGGTATTATTTAAGGCATGATCAGTCATTTAACCCCGTTCCATTCGTGGGGGACATAAATTTAAGGGCTTTTACCTCCTATACCATCAATCAAATTAAATGGAGAAAGCCCTGGGATACATTTGAAGAAAATCAAGTCGGAAATCCATTAATGGTAAGAAGGGAGCATGGTTAGTTCGCAAATATCTACAATAAACATTATACCTTTCTACAGATTAAGGGCTGAAAGGAACATATGACGACAACTTAGAAGTGGTGTGCTGACCTGTGTGTCAGCCAAATTATGACATTTCGTGAGGAAGCCCTAGAAAGTTGTCAGAAAAGATGGATGCTATCCTCTTCAGCCGTCAGGGGAAGAGAACCATTTGGGGCACCTAACTTTGCACGTGCCTTAGAAAGAATGCCGCATTATGTGGCATGTATTCATACTTGTGGGGTTAGATGGATGGGATTGAGATTTCGATTTCCTCTTTTATGGCTGCCAGTTGAACAATATACTCCTACTTATAACGTTGAACCCGACTGGTGGAAAGACATTGTTTTCACAAAAGGATATAAGCCACCAAGAACAGAGATGGTAGTAGAATATGATCTCATAGAGCTTCATGCCGATCATGGTTAGTCCAATTCGGACCTAAGGATACGACGAGCTGCATGAGGACATGCAGATAGATCAATTTGGGGGAGATGTTGGGCACCTGATTTGTATATTTTCTTCTCCCATTTTTACCCTACCTTTCTATCTCTTTGTGCCATTAATCATCTTAAAAGCATGACGTAAAACCCTTCTTCCTATCTTTTATGGGATATTTGATTAATGATGTACTTGCCATGGAGGTTTTACCTTTTCATGTATTAACTCCTATATTTCTTCAGATTTGGCTACAATAGGCGTGTCACGGCCGCAATACAGGGCACAACCCATCAGTTTCCAGCACCTCCCTTATTTTCTCCTACAACGTAAAAACCATGGATGTATCAGTGTTATCTTTTGGTTTCTTACATTTTCTTGCTGGGCAATCTGGTTTTCGTTGTAACAATGTATATTTTTGTAATAATGGAGTTGTTGGGAGAAATTGGGGGGATCTCGGGGTTATGGTATAAATAAGCCTACAGCCTACAAATCGAGGGACCCCTTACACAGATACAGATCTTGTAATTAATATTCTTATTATTAATCAATACATAGTAGCTCGATGTTTCTCCTGTAATACTTGAGTTTCCACAACATTGGTCCAAGAGTTGGGCCCACTCTTGTTATCAGGTGCTCCATTCTTCTTGCTTTTCTTTCAGTACTATGTTTTGTGTGAATCTTTAATTGCTGTCATAATTACGTTAATTGATATGGATGCTTTTTATTTCTGCAGCTTATTTATTGCTATTACAATGATATTTGTGTTATAGATTAAACCTGTGATTCACAGCAGACAACAGTTCTTGTATCTGCATATACTTTGTCGTTAGTCTTGAAATAACTAACGCCCTCGGGTTGATAATTTATGTGGAAAAAGGGTCGAATATTGTTCATATCTAGACACCAACAGAAGGGTCATGTAAGTATGCAGGTTTTGTGAGAAAACGTTTTGTACGTAATCCGAATCATGTAAATATGGATACTAGGGGTCATTTCCATGGTAATTTCCCATAGTAATTGAGACAAAAACTTTTATTTGATCCTATCAACAAATACTAACAATATTACCAAGGGATTTACCTAAGGTATTGGATAAAGAAAGAATTGTATAAAAAAATGGAGATCAAGGTGTTAATTGTGCAAGTGATGGATTATTGATGTGTGATATGATCTGGAATAAGTGTAAACTAGGGAGAAAGGAAAATACTCAAATCTAATGATATATATGCTTGAATGATTTTATTTTTAAGTAGCTAAAATAATAGATCTCTGGTTATAGTGATGTTGTGATCTAAATGTGTTTTCAATAATCTGAAGTTTTGATGGTGAAGGTTGTGGAATGTGAGTTTTTCTTTCAGTGAAGGTATAACTCAGGAATTTAAGATTTGTACACTGGTTTTATTTTGGGTAGTCGCGTACATACGTGGATATGCTTCAGGTTAGTCATGCATTTATTATGAAATATTTCTTTCAGTATTTTGAAACGTGTACATGTTTATTGCACATGTTAAAAATTTATATACACAAGTCTTCTTAATAACAGTCACATATATATTTTGAGTTATATCTGGTCAGGGTTTATAGTGTTGCTTGATGATGATAGTTGATGATTTCTATTTTATTTATTTTTATCTATCAATGATGTATTCATCGAGACAATTTGTATTTGTTATTGATTTTTTGTGCATTGGTTTGAACTAGTTACAATAGTTGGTTGAGATGGCGTTTAATGATTGGTTTTCTTCTGTATTTTTTGTGATCATGTTATGGTGATTTAGTTGGTTTAGTGATTGTATTTCAGATTTAATATTCAATTTGGTATTAAGGATAATGTTGGGTGTGGATCCAGTGTGAAAATATGATGAAAGGTGGCCTATAGGTTGTTTGATAATTGTTTGACATGTGGATCTAGTATAAAAAATTCTGAAACATGGGCCACAATGTGTTGAGGGTTGCAACCTTTAATGAGGGGGTAGGAGCTCCCTTCCAATAGTATTCAGTAAACGATATTAGGGGGGTTGTATCTCCCTTCCACTATGTGTTGTAGAATGAGTCGAGGTTGTAGCATACTACAATGGGTGACTGCATGCTAGTAAGAGTCTCCGAAACTACATGATGTACTAAATTTTTTATTTATAATAAAAAAAGAAGACAAAGATGACGGGAATGGTGATTTATACCACATTTTCTTTCGACCTAAAATCATGGTTTTCATATGTGTTGATATGTTTCTTGTGTTTTGATGATTTATTTGCTCTTTATTGCTCATGGATTATGCCTAATAAATGAATAATGAAAAAAATGATGCATTGGTTAAGGATAAAAAATTGATGGAACATATGAAAAGCTAGCTATATGGATATATGCAGTTCTCATTCATCATAGTCCTGTACATATGCAGATTTCATGAAGAACAGTAGCATATAAAATTATGAATGTGAAATTTAAATTTTAAAGTGAATTAAAAATATTGATTCACCACCCCACCCCAGCTCTCAGTATTTTTCCTAATACAACCAGATTTCAAGTCACTTCCAGGAATGGAAGTATAATGATGTATTTTTCCATGTAATTTCCTTTATTTTTTATGATCTAAATGAAGCACCCTCTGCACTATTGAAGCAGGTCCCAGAGACATAGTCCACGCTATACAAAATTTATATAAAATATTATGTGTGTTTTCTTATGATATAATTTTATGTTGTTTCTTCTTTATTTGTTTGCATACATGGTTTTTACATTCTCTTTCATGAAATTATGCTAAAATAAACTGAAGAAAAGATCTTAGATGATGCTAGAAAATTAGAGATTTCAAATCAATTTTGGTATTGGAGCGGTCTTCTTGGTCATGTGAATTGTGATTGTAAATGATAACCATAGATTGAACCTACAACACGAAGAAGGAAAATGGATAAGGACAAGGCTTTGTGTCATTCCCTCTACATGATGGTAGACATGGTAGATATATTGTTTGCATATCATGAGGAGAGATTAGTGCGAAAGGAAAATAAGAAGAAAGATAAAGTAGACGAATGGAAAACTCAATCTCCATATTCCTGTGAATATTCTTCTTCATCATATTTTTCTGATCATTTAGATGAGGATATCAAATAGAGAATTCAAGAAGAGAATGTTGAATTGAGGACACTTCTACAAGAAGAAGAAGAGGAGAAGCATATATTTCAACATTAGTTACAAGCTACAAAAGAGGCCTTGGAAAATTTAAAGAGTAATTAAGGCTTAATGAAACCATCACTGCCCGCATTAGAATTGGAAAATGAGGTAACAATGCTTCTTCAGTTTCATGTTCTCATTATGATCATGATTTTTGTGCTTTTCAAAAGAAAATTACAGGTATTGGTTTGAATCTCATGAAGAAGATGGGATATGAAATACCATGATACGTGAAATTGTACTATGTTATAAAGGAAGAGACAGGAGAGTATTCAAACGACAAGTTGAAGACAGTGAAAATCACATAAAACCATTCCAACGATCGCGCCTTAGAGAAGCTTTATGTATAAAATGGGCCAGCTAATGAATATTAAAGAAATAATAGTAGAAAAAATAAATTAAGATTAGATTACATCATGGAATTTTGGAGGAAAAAAAGAAAAACTACTTTTTCAACTTATATCATTGCGGTTTTACTAAAATTTCGAGCCAAATATGGGAATAAAGTCCATTAGCCTAGTCAGGTAATATGTGGGTAGCCTTTTTAAGTAGTTGAGTATGGCCACCATCGCAAATCAAATGTTTCAAAAATGTTTGTAAAATTCATGAGGGGTATATCATCATTTGTGTGAAAAATGGTGATATTTTGGCACCTAGTTGAATAGAATGAGGAATCATATGATATATGACATAAACTTAATCGAGAGTGTGCTATAAAATCCTCGAAAGTATGGTCCTGGAATTTGGACATGTATTAGCAGCTACATATTTTCATATGCATATAGGGGCCAGTTTCAATACTTCAGGCTTTGAACTACAAAGGTGAATCAGAAGAAAGTGTGTCCTTTCAGAGGCATCTGTTATGCAGATCAAGATTGTCGATCATGTTTATACTTTTGGAAGCCCAAAATTCCTTCAATGGGGAGGAATGATCTAGGTGGATCCTTAATGGCCCAAAAATCAAAGTCATTGGATCACAATGAAACCGGGACCATATCAAAGAGATCTTCGAAATATTTGGAATGGTGTAGATGGCGCCTCAATATGAATTTGTATGATGGAGTTATGATCAGTAAAAATTTTTGGTCAAAGAGGAAAAAAGCCAAAGTTAGACATGGTGGATGGATCAACAATCCATACTACTGAAATCATAATGACATTGATGATGACATCATTAGGTTGATGTGGTAGCCTAAGAGGTGCCATGTGTCACTTGATTTAGCACTTATGGACCACCAAATGGACCAATAATCAAGTGTGACATGACACCACCAAGGCACACCACATGGTACCACCAAGGCGTGCCACATGGAACCATCATACATCTTGCGTGGCATGATGTGGAATTAGCATGGGAATATGACTAAGTGGGAAAATGGTCCAATCAATGGATGGCGCGTGGCCCAATCATTAGGTGACACATGGTGCCCTAGGATTGGACACTATGATCTTTACAATCTAAAATTTTATTTTTAACAACAACCACATTCAAACCTCAACTTCAGCGAGAAAAAACCCAACGAATTACATTGCACCATGGTTTTAGGTCTTAATAGATTCCGGGGAACATGCATATTTATCCTTGACTATGTATATGGTGTGTTGGCAGAACCTGGCAGACTTGGAAACTCCACCAGAGTTGACTTTCTGTTTTGAAACTATTGGGTAGAGTCCATACCATGATTGGATAACCCAAAAATGCTGACAAAAGCATCAGCGATTACAGTTGGAATGAAATATAGAAATAAAAGGTTTGAAATAATAAAATTTGTTGATGACATTTTTTATATGGAAAATGGTTAACCGAGTGGTGGTGAACCAAAACTCGATAACATGTTATGTATATTCAGCAGCAGTTTACAAATTAATTTGGAAAACAATAAAAATATAACGGATTGACAGGTAGTATTTTAAAATATATGTTGGTGGTTAATTTGTTTAATGGTTTGGAAAAATATTATTTCCAGTCAATAAAATCTATGCTAATGGTTTTTGGTAGCAAACCATTTGCTGGTGGTTTTACATTGCAGTAATGGTTTTACTGTTGGTGCGTTTATTGGTTGTATTAAAATGGAGGCCTAAAAATTTGAACCCTCCAACAACCTCCAACCATTCTCCCCTATTAAAAAATTCTAACCATTGCACCACCTAGGGGTGCTTTGATATTAATTCCCGAGCATTATATTAAAATATTGGTTCATTTATCATGGAGGAGAGGATGAACAAGGCCAGAGCAGGAACCATTCGTAGTTCATGGAACTGGGAGGGTCCAAAACCATGAAGCAGAACCCTATTGTGACACATTTTTAACGAAATATTATATGGAATAGTTTTTAGAAAAATTCCTAGGATATTCTTTTTTTGACGTTGTGAGGATTCTAAAATATTCCCCGAGGGGCCAAATTTGCAGGTGGTGAAATGTGGTTGACTTTATACTCATTTTAATCGTAATTTTGCAAGGATCGCAATGATGGAGTAATATTTTTCATTTGGGTAGCAGAATTCAAGGGACATGGAATAAACCCACCTTAATCATTGATTGTTGGGCACAAATTTTGAGACAACAATGCACTTGTCAGAAGTAGGTCATGTTTACAGTCAAAATTTTTAAAAGGATAAGAAATATCAACTAGTTTTATGATTGTTGTGATTTCAGCAGCTGAATTTCAAATCACTTTCATGAATGGAGGTATAATGATGTATTTTTCCATGAAATTTCCTTTATTTTTTATGAGATGAATGAAGCACCCTCCCCACTATTTAATCAAGGATTATCGATGTAATCAACACTAGATGAAATTCATTATCAAACATTGTGTGCATTGTCTTATGATATCCTTTTATGTTTTTTCTTCTTTATGTATTTTCATACAAGGTTTTTACATGTTATTTCATGCAATTTTTCTAACATCAACTAAAGAAAATATCTTTGATAATGTAGGTAAATAAAAAAAAATGGTCAAGTTTGGAATCAGATCAGTATTCTTGCTGATGTGAATTGCAAGTGTGAATGATAACCAAATATTAAACGTGCAACATGGAGAAGGAAAATGGAGAGGGAAAAAGATTTATGTTAATCATTAAACAAGATGGTAGACATGGTAGATATATTGTTTGTGGATCATGAGGAAAGATTAGAGAAAAATAAAAATAAAAATAAAGAGAAAGCATGAGATGCTTTGGCGAATGGAGGAAAACCTCCATCTCCAAATTCAAATGAATATTATTCTTCACTTCCTCTTATCATAATTGAAATGAGGAGATAAACTAGAGAATTCAAGAAGAGAATGTTGAACTGAGGATACTTCTACAAGAAGCATAATAGGAGAAGCAGAGATTGCAGCTTCAGTTTCAAGACAAGGAAGAGGTCTTCGAAAAGTTGAAGAATAATGAAGGCTTAGTGAAGACACCATCATCTACTTCATAATGAACAAATGAGGTAAATATTTTTCTTCAGTTTCATGTTCTCATTATGATGATGATTTTGGTTCTTTTGAAAATAACACCACAGGTGTTGGTTCAAAGCTCATGAAGAAGATGGGATATGAAGAAAAGCGCCTAGGATTTAATGGCCAAGGAACTGTGAGCCTAATACAAGTGGTAGAATTACCATGATATGTAGGAGTGGGATATGTCATAAAGGAAGAGACATGAGGGTATTCAACTGACAAGTTGAAAAAAGTGAAAAGAACATCACACCATTCCAATGGCCGTGATTGTATATCATCTCCAAAGGGAGGTGAAAATTTAGAAGGAAGGGCTAAGGGAAACTCTCTTTGTCATACGTACACTAGAGATAATTGTTTAATGAAGGTTATGTCAACTAGGAAGGAGTCACAACATAAGGATGCCTCTCCACATCAGGGGAGAAAGAAGTTCAAGAAATTTTGGAGGAATAAGATCCATTGCAACAATCATGGAAATAAAAGAGAAATCTGTTGGAAGCTCCATCTAGAGTTATGCCCAAACAAGGATATGGAGCATGTGAAAGCACCTGTGAAGGAACCAAAAATTGAAGTAGTTCTACAAGGAAGCCAAATACAGGAAGAAATCCCATTAGCCTAGTTAGGTAAGATATGGGTAACCTTTTTAAGTAGTTGAGTATGGCCACCATTGTAACCCACGTGTTTTTAAAATTTTTGTAGTGTATAACATGACTTGTGGATGCAACATGGTGATATTTTGGCCTTTAGTTGGATATGATTGGGATATGGTTTCTGATATAAACTTGACCAAGATTGTGCTCTAAACTCTTGTAAATTATTGTCTTGTTTGGTCTTGTAACTTGGACATGTATTGGAAGCTACAAATTTTCATATCGATAAAAGTGTCAATTTCAACACTTCAGGCTTCGAACTACAAAGGTGAAGGTAAATAAAGTGTGTTCTTTCAAAGGCATCTGTTATGAAGATAAACATTACTAATCATGTTTATACTTTTGGAGGATCAAAAGTTCTTAAGTGGGGAGGAATGATCCAAGGAGATTCCTAATTTTGAAAAATGGAAAGTCATTGGATTTGTTATCACTCCGTAATTCTGAGGCTGAAGGAAGAATCCTGAAGGGTAACATCAAAACTGCTTCGGGCCTAGGATCTAGCCCTCCTAGACCTAGAGAGGGATCTATTTGTAGGATTTAGATTTGTGTATTGGGAATTTTAGGCTAGTTAATATAAGCAGAGTTGGGTTTTGAACTTTGTTTTTTGGGGAAAGCGAGGGAAAAGGGCCATTGGGAAATGGAGTCAAAGGGCTCAGGTGACCAATTTGCAGAAGGAATCAAAGCATGAGAAAAATAGGGCAATCAAGGAGTACTACTTTGGATCTCTAAGACTAAAATGGAATGGGAAGATAGAATAAAAGTGGAACTCAACAGAAATCGGGGAGTAGTTAAGAGTGTAAGGTTCAGTAGAAAACCGAGGAGAAATGAAGGATTCCTTGGTTTTGAATCAATGGAAAACATAGACTACTGTAGAATCAGCTAGAACATGGTGCTCTAAAATCAAATCCTAGTCATAATTTTTTGTTCTAGAGATTAGAAAGAAGAAATACTAACACAGTAGGACAATGAATAACACATAAAAAAGGAGAAACTTCACCTTTTGGTGCACCACTTGAGTCATGAAAGCTTCTCTTGTATACTTTGCACTAAGTCACCACATTACAAACTAGGACTCTGTCCCTCATTCAAATCCCCCCCCCCACCACATAATACTTCAAACAATGAAGTATATAATCTAATCCTACTAACTCATTACAATCAGCACTATCACTAACAGTTGCATTCTTTCTTAATGCATAACAAAGAAGGACATAAAATCATTGGACATGTGTAAATAAAACTACTGGAGTTATGCAGCGCTGCTGGACATCTGGCATTTCTTTGATTCCTCTGAAATCAGGTTTGTCATATGTTTGTATGTGTAAATCTCGTCAAATCTTAACACTTGGGCTATCTAACAGTCCCTCCGAGTGCTAAAATCTTGACTTGGATCTCCGTGTGGCTTTTTGACTTGAAACACTCCATTTGATCGAATCTCCAATCTTCTTAAAATAGGAAAGACGGTTACAGAATTGAAAACTGGGCTGAATTTGATGAAAATGAGGCACACTCAGACATTTTTTTCTCCCCAACGGTTACACCTACGAAAACTATGAGAGAGATTATTGTTCTACCCCTCGTTTTTGTCAAAAACCTCTCTTTTATTTTCAAAAATCGTCTCCATATTTCCATAGTATCTGCCGCAAGATCATGACCAAAATAGGAAAAACGGAAAATCTGAAAAATATGGATGAAAGATGGCTTTGATTCTCCCAGCTGAAGACACTTGTGGAAATTGTGGGAGAGGTGTTTGTTCTTCAACATGTTATAAAAAAAAACCTCTCTCAAGTTTTCAAAATTAACTCCCATTTTCTCAGAATATCTCTAGAACACGGACTGGTAAAACTCGCTTAAAAATTGTTTTTTATTTGTGGAAAGCGGTTTTGAAGGAGAAGAAATGGTATTTAGGACCCCCCATGAAGTGGTAACTGGTAATACGGGGGGGGGGGGGTCGAAATTAATGAGAGAATGACACATAAGGGTGGGGGGGAGGGGGGGGGGTATTTTTGAAAACCACCCATTTCAGATCCCCCCTATGAGGATAAAGTTAGGATGATAGGGGGGGAATGAAACATAGGCCGTTGGATTAAAGTGATGGTGGGTGGATGAGGTGGAAAGTGGTGGGGGTTTTAACTCCATGATGTGACATGTAAAACTTTTAGGATATATTTTTCTTTTGTTTTAATATTTTCATTTCTTATTTTTATTTTAATCCTAAGCTTGTTTAGGCATGTAATGACGAAAATGACGGAGGGGTGAAAATGGAATCAACCAAGCCCAGCATATGAAGACAATTTCAATCCATGCCTCCATGAAACACTACAATAATATATGAGAAACAATTATTTTGCGACATTCTAGAATAGTGACGATGGAATTTTTATCACATAATCCTTTTAAATATTCCCTATGAAGAACTTGATTCGAGATGCTTTTGAATTTGAACCCCACTTTGCTGGATAAAACCTTGTTTTCATCCTGCAATCAAAACCAATATATATAATTCAGCAATCCTGATTTCCCTATAATCATAGGGTCCTAATAGTGGCTCCTTCTAGGGGATTCTTCCCTCCCAGCGAGGTAGTAGAGAACCACAGATCTCTAAATCCGACGACTAGTGCATTGGTGATTAATATGGCAACAATATGCTCTACCAGAAGACTCCTGCAACTTGAAAATTTGAATGTTGAAATCTAAAATATGCCGAAATAAAAAAACTGAAAGCAATCTTAAGCTGACGACTGAAAAGCGGTCTGAAAATAAAAATGGAAAGATGCTCAGGGTGCTGAGCTTATTTGTACATCTACCTACTCTAGTCTAAAAAATTGTCCCATCAAATAATAATAAAATTTCCAATGTAACCAGTCAAGCAAATGAGTGCTTGATTGATTCTTGCTCACTTCTTTGAGTAGGCTGAGAAAAAAAAAATGACCACTCCCATCTTATGTGGTGTTGAACATAAGTGTTCAAATTTTCCTTGAATGCTGAAACAAACCATCCATGGCATAATACCCTCCTTCTCTAAATGATTCTAAGAGGTCTGCAAAGGGATCTTAGACAAACACTTGGTACTGAGGATCCAGATGGCTAGCTTCATTCATGACTGCTCTTTGTTCCAACTAATCAGACTCTGGATCCTTCTGAAAGAAGATATCTTTACATTCTCCTTGATTATTTGATGTGGCATCTTCATGGTATACCATTATGTTGTCCTCAACAAAATATGATATACCTTGACTGAGATTGCTATATTCTTTCTAAAGACCATCCTTTTGATGAGCATAAGTGATTTCCAGCAATGAGCTTTCTTGAGGATTTGCAACAAAATCAGCATCAATATGTTCTACATTTGTTTCTTCAAGAGGAAAGACTTCAATATATAAATCAGCAGTAGGACCAATAGAATTTATCTCTCGATGACATAAATATTGAGAAGTTGGCTGCATGTTTAAAATCTAGTTAATCTCTTCTTCAGTTAAAGGAGGGCGTAGTCTCTGCTTTCTTTGGACCGAACAATAATGGTTGTCTTTCACTCGTGAAGAATGATTCTGACGCTGAATGGTTTCTTTAGTTTCATACAAAAGAGTAGGAAAATCATCATTTGTCTCTGAAGATATATCAAGTGAGCCTACTTTCACTTCTCAATTCATCTCATTTTCAGCTATCTTCCCTTGATTGTCATGAAAATTAACGTGAGAATGGAACCGATAAAGTGCTTCTAACACATCCTCATCATTCATATCTACTATGTCTTCATCAATAATTTCAATGTATTGTATGAAAACCTCAAAATGATCACAGTATTTTTCCACTAATGACAAAAATGGGGAAGATTATTTATAATGCTTATAAAACACTTTGTGGAAATCCTTTAAAGAAAATAAACTACTAGGGTTTAAAGCTTCATACCATTCCCTTGCTCTTCCTTCTAAATTTTCCATGAACATATTCACGTGGAAGTCCTCATGCCATTCAACTTTCAACTTCCATGAATGTATATGAAATTTAATGAGATGTAACAACGCATCATCAACATTATCATCTTGAAAAATAGGAAAATTTCTTTGCCAATTTACCTAAGGCATTTTGTTTGGGAATCCTAGAATGTAATTTCTATTCATGGGAGCATATCTCCTTGCCATTGATCCCATTTTGATCTTGTGGAGTAGCCAGTGAATCTCTATTTCTAGATTTTTCTACCAATGGAGTCGCCAGGTGAATGGAACAATCTTTTGGTGTTTGAATTTTGTTCACCAACAAAGGCCAAAACTAAACTTGATAAGTGTTACTGAGGAAGATAAAATCATCCCCAGTATGGTCGTCATTATGTTACCACTCTGTAATTCTGAGGCTGAAGGCAGAATCCCAGGGGCAACATCAAAACCTCTTCGGGCCTAGGATCTAGCCCTCCTAGACCCAAAGAGGGATCTCTCTGTAGGATATAGATTTGTTTATTGGGCATCTTAGGCTATTTAATATAAGAAGAGTTGGGTTTTGAACTTGGTTTGGTGGGGAAAGCAAGGGAAAAGGGACATTGGGAAATGGAGTCAAAGGGCTCGGGTGACCAATTTGTAGAAGTAATAAAAGCATGAGCGAAACAAGGCAAGCTAGGAGTACTAATTTGGATCTCTGAGACTAATATGGAATGGGAAGATACAAGAAAAGTGGAACTCAACAGAAACTGAGGAGCAATTAAGAATTCCTCAACTAAACTGGAGTGTAACGTTCAACAAAAAACCGAGGAGAAATGAAGGATTCATTGGTTTGGCATCAGTGGAAAACACAGACTACTATAGAATCAACTAGAACAGGGTGCTCTAAAAACAAATCATATTCATCATTTTCTGTTCTACAAATTAGAAAGAAGAAATAGTAGGACAACAAGACAATGAATAACACATAAAAAAGGAGAAACTTCACCATTTAGTGCACCACTCGATTCCTAGAAGCTTCTCTTGTATTACTTTGCACCAAGTCACCACATTACAGATTGGGACTCCGTCCCTCATTCAGATTCCCCCCCCCCCCAGCATAATACTTTGAACAATGAAGTATATAATGTAATCCTACTAACTCATTACGATCAACACTATCACTAACAGTTACATTCTTTCTCAATGCATAACAAAGAAGGAAATAATATCATTGGACATGCATAGATAAAACTACTGGAGTTATAGAGGAGTGCTAGACATTTGGCATTTCTTCTATTCCTCTAAAATCAGGCTTGTCATATGCTTGCAGGTGTAAATCCCGTCAAGTCCTAACACTTGGGCTATCTGACAATTCCTCTGATTGCTAAACTATGGATTTGGATCTTTGTGTGGCTTTGTGACTTGAAAATATCCATTTTATTGAATCTCAAATCTTCTTAAAATAGGAAAGGCAGTTACAGATTTGAAAACTGGACCGAATTTGATGAAAATGGGGCACACTTAGACATTTTTTTCTGCCCAACAGTTACATATATGAAAATTCCAAGATAGGTTATTGTTCTCCCCCCTGTGCTGGTAAAACTCCTCTCTTTTTTTTTCACAATTTGTCTCCATATCTCCACAATATCTACCACCAGATCACGACCAAAATAGGAAAAACGAAAATCTGAAAAACAGGGCTGAAAGATGGCTTTCATTATCCCAACTGAAGACACCTGTAGAAATTATAGGATATGTTTTTTTGCTTCATCCTGTGACGAATATAAACCTCTCTTGGTTTTTCAAAATTCATTCCCATTTTCCCGAAATATATCTCGAAAAAGGACTAGTAAAACTCGATAAAAAATGGTTTTTTTTGGGGGAAAGTAGTTTTGAAGGAGAAGAAGTGGTATTTCGGACCCCCCCTGAAGTAGTAAGTGGTAATAGGTTGGTGGGGGGGTGTTCGAATTAATGATAGAATGAGATCTAAGGGTAGGCCCATTTTTGAAAACCACCCATTTTGGACCCCCCTGTGAGGATAAAGTTAGGATGGTGGGGGGGGGGGCGGTGGGGGGGCGAAATGAAACATAGGTTGTTTGATTAAAGTGATGGTGGGTGGATGAGGTGGAAAGTGGTGGGGGTTTTAACGCCATGATGTGACATGTAAAGATTTTAGGATATAGTTTTCTTTTATTTTTAAATTTTCATTTCTTATTTTTATTTTAAGCCTAAGCTTGTTTAGGCATGTAATGATGAAAATGATGGAGGGGTGAAAAGGGAATCAATTGAACCCAGCCTATGAACACAATTTCGACCCACGCCTCCATGCAACACCAGAATAATATATGAGAAATACTTATTTTGCGGCATTCTGGAGCAGTGCATATGGACTTTTTATCACATAATCCTTTTAAATATGCCCCATGAAGTACTTGATTCAAGATGCTTTTGAATGTGAACCCAACTTTGCCGAATAAAACCTTATTTTCATCCTGCAATCAAAACCAATATATATAATTCAACAATCCTGATTTCCCTATAATTATAGGGTCCTAACAAAATCATGGTGAAACTAGGGAAAGATAGGAGAGCTTGTCGCAAGCTTTCCAATGGCATAAGTGATGTCTCAATATAACTTCATATGATGGAGTTATGGCTAGTCAAAGAGGAAAAAAGTCAAATAAAATAGGGTGGACTATTCAGTAGTCCGTACTATTGATGTAAGCATGATGTTGGTGATGATTTTAGTAGGGTGATGTGGTAGCCCAAGAGTGTGCCATGTGTCACCTAATTTGGAACTTATGGATCACCAAATGGACCAATAAATAAGTGCCACATATAACTGCCATGGGTCACCACATCGCACTACTATATAACATGTGTGGTATGGCATGGAATCAGCATGGGAAAATGAATAAGCAGGGATGTGGTCCAATCGGTGGGTGGTTCATTTCCCAATCACTAGGTGACACGTGGCACCCCACAATTTCCCATTATGGTCTTCATAATTTAATTTTTTATTCATTACAACGGCCAGATACAAACCTTGACATCGGCGGGAAGAAACCCAATTGATTACCGTTGCATCATGACTATAAGTTTTAATATATATCTATGGCCACACATATTTATCCTTGACTATGTATATAGTGGGTTGGCGGAGCCTGCCAGACTTGGAGGATCCACTAAAGTTGATTGTCAGTTTGGAAACTATTTGGTGAAGTCCATATTTTGATTAGATAACCCAAAACTACAAGTGGAACCATTAGAATTTATGGTTGGAATAGAGGATGAAAATTGATGGTCCGACAGTCTGAAATTAGTTGATGGTATTATTTAAATGGAGAAGAGTCAACTGACCGGTGGTGAACTAAAACTCAACAAAAAGTTATGTATATCCAACAGCAGTTGGTAGATTAATTTGGAAAACAATCAAACTGTAACTGATTGACCAAGCAGTATTTTAAAATATATGTTGGTGGTTGTTTTATTTAACAATATAGAAAACTATTGTTGGTGGTCAAAAAGCCATATCCTAATCGTTTTTTGGGGAAAACTTTTTTTGCAATGGTTTTATATGGTGGTAATGGTCTGATGATTAGATATTTTATTGGTTCTATAAAAATGGAGGCTCGATGGTTTGAATCCTTGACCGACCTCCAACCATTCACCTCCTTTAATGAGATGCCAAATGTTGCGTCGTTATTGGGCGCTTTGATATTAATGCATGAGTATTATTTTAAAAACTTGGTTCATTTATTGTGGAGGAGAGTATGAACAAGGCTAGAGAGGGTACCATGTACCAATTGTGGAACCAGGAAAGTTCATAGCCCTGAAGTGGACCCCTGCCATGACACATTTCTCAAGAAATATTCTAGGGGAATATTTTGTAGGAATATTCTTAGAATATTCCATTTTTATGTTGTGAGGAATCAAAAAGATTCTTTGATGTGTATATTTTTAGGTGGAAAAATCTGGTCGAATTTATACTCATTTTAACAATAATTTCACAATGATCCCAATGGTGCAGTCAATTTTTGCATCTAGGTAGAAAAATTTAGGGGGAGATGGTAGAAAACTGCCTTCACGATTAATTGTTGGGAACAAAGTTGAAGAAAAAAATGCAGCTGTCAAAATTAGGTCACTTTTACAGTCAAAAGTCTCATGAGGACAAGACGAATATACTGATGTTTTGATTGTTGTGATTTGAGTGGCCAAATTTCAAGTCACTCCTAGGAATAAAGCTACAATGGTTTATTTTTCAATGTACTTGTCTTCATTTTTTATGAGATGAATGAAGCGTCCTCCACACTATTGAATTAGAGTTTGGAGACGTAATCCACATTGGAAGAACTATGTTCTCAAACAATTTTTGCATTACCTTATGATATCCTTTTATGTTGTTTGTTCTTTGGTTTTGCATACATGTTTTTTACATTCTCTTTATGCAATTCTACAAACATCAACTAAAGAAAATATATTGGATGATGTCGGTAAATTAGAGATTATGGTTCAACCACAAATACTAAATGAAATTATTGAAGTTAGTTTTGGCATAGTAATTGGTTTCCAATTATAGTTGAACTTGACAAGGAAACTAAAAAATTCTGAAAATATGGTTATAAATGAGCTTATATGTGCATGTGCATGTAGAAATTATGTTTTTTGAAAATTTACATTGAAATAATTATGTCATAGATTTTAAGACGTGTGTCGTTGTAGGTAAGTTTTCTTGGTACAAAAACACAAGGAAACTTGTATATTTGTCTATATTTAATGATGCACTAATATTTAAGTGTATGTGGAAACACATGGCAAGAGTCATTCTTTTTGAAAGGAAACATGTATCATGGCATGGTGCAACAATATATGGACCAAGGCCATTGAGAAAAAGAAAGAGGGACATCTCTCTAAAGGAAAGTAACCTTTATGAATATGGAGGTTGAGCTCAAGAACTTGGAAGATGACTTGAATATCTATAGAGAAAAATATAGAAATCTCACTAGGAAACAACAAGAGTTGGTTGAGTGGAACATTGAACTAAAAAAACTGTTTCAAGAAATGACATAAAAAGTTAATCCTCGAAAAAGAAAAATGGCATTGGCATGAATGGGCCTCGTGAGGCTAAAAGGGAGAAGAGAATATTTTCCTATTGGTGTTGTGGAGGAGAGCATATGATAAAGGATTGTCCCCATAGGAATAAGAAGAAAAAAATTATCCCCTATGAACCACAATGAAACACGTCAACAATATAGGTTGCCGAGAAGGAGTAAGAGGAATTTCCTCAAGCTCCTTGACATATGTGTGTGTGTGTGTGTGTGTGTGTGTGTGTGTTGAAAATATCCCATGTGAACTTTTGTGGAATGTAAGACTTCTAAGTGGTTGTGAGCTTTGTAAATAAGGATTGAACTTATTTTTTTATATCAATATGCATATGTACTTGTATATGCATGCACATTTGTATGATGGTTCAAAGTTCCATGAATGTCGTACTCAAGGGGACAAAATTTAAATTTTGGGGATTGTTTTATGTTAATTCCTAAAAGTGCTCGTTTTAATTTACCCTTTTCATGAGTGACATCATTTTGATTTTAGATTTGTACATGACCATGTTATCTTATTTGTGGATTCCTTTATGATTGTGATAATAGATTTTATTCTCTTTTGTGGTGTTACCTCTTATTTTTACTCTTACATTTCCTACTGATGTTATGGAAATCCTTTAATGTACATACTCGACGATTAGGTCGTTGAGTAAAATCGATTTAAGGTCGAAGGGAGACCATGAATCTTTGGTGAAAGAGAGCTAAAGAGGGTCGCATCAAATGGACATGGATAATGATTAGTTGAGAGAGTTCCAAAAAATTAGGAACTTCAAGCAAGGTAGATGGGCTAGAAAAATGCCAATGCTGAACATATTGGAGAGTTACTCCTAGAAACAATAACAAGCATAGGAGAAAACATAAGTGGTTGGAATTTGTTGCATAGAAGCAAGGTGAAAGGAAAAGGTAAAAAGGTGGAATCATAGAAGAGAAATCCTTTAAATAATGTGTGCCTTGTTATGTTAAAGGATTTATCTAAACCCTAGTTTTATTTGATATAAGACAATGTCTATTATGCCTATGACTGAGTGAACAATGACGTGATGGAAAAGTGGTTGGCTAGTGCATGTGAATGATGGATAGTGGCATGATAGCCATGAGAATGACACAAGGGAAGTTCTCTAACCTTAACTAGATATAGATATAAATTTGTGAGATTCCCATGATCAAGCCAATATTTATATACGTATGTAAATACCATTGTGACTGATAGGTTTTCTCCAGAGTCATTCTTATAGAAGAATGATGGTTTAAATTCATTTTATGTAAATGTGGATGGCATGGAGGATTCTTGAATATGTTAGGAGTCAAATGGGAAAATGTAGCCCTCACTAATCTATTATTTTAATATCATGAGATGACAATTCCTATATTATTCCCATGTTTATATTTTGAACAGGGAATGTTGAAGGATAAATTAATAGAATGAAAGAATTGTGACTTGTGGCATTTCAAAACAGCTTGGATAGTTAAATAAACTATATATCCTTGATATGTATTACAGATGCACACATTGAAGCATGGGAAGGACACAAGAGGTAGTTTTTTCATGTGTCTGAGGAAAGAGTTGACATAGTCTCAAGGCTTTCAACATTTTTGTGTACATGTAGTCTTATGCCATGTTCATTGTGTATGTATTGTGTTGTACCCTGTGTAACTATTGTGTTGTACTATGTGTATATGTGTGTGTGTGTTGTGTAATGTTTTGGGAAAGGCGGGTATTGAATTTCCCAGGCCCTTGTGTTGTGTAATGATTTTGGATAGACAAGCATTGTGGGACTGTTTGGGCATGTGTTGATTTAGGACAGATAGGCTGCCAAAATGGGGGTTTCCTGAGCCTATAAAGGTGTTGAATACACCTATATTCATATCAACAAAAGAATACCTATTTGGTAGTTCCCATATTCATAGGGAAACAATTGTGATTATTTATATTTATTTGTTACTAATTTATTTCCTTGGGTACGATGAACGAATTAGTAAATTTGAAATCGAAAGCAAGAGAAGAGAGGAGAAGGCACTAGGTGCTTGTTCTATTTGGAAACCAATCTAGAGTGTGTATGAGGTCAAACATAAGAGAATGAAATAGGTTTTTGTTGAGTTTTGAAACTGATCCAATGTGCGAGTGAGGTCAAATATAAGAGAATGAATTGGGTGCTTGCCAGGTTTGGCAACCGATTTGGTGTGTGTGCAAGGTTAAGGAGAAGTGAAGGCATTGGGTTCTTACTTGGTTTGACCATCAGAGAAATTTTGAGATCTAAAACAGGCCTCCTAAGAGAAATGCACTACCAAAATAAAATTTATAAGAACCAATAGGATTCAAGATGGTGAGGTCAACCATGGGGGATGATTCACGATTTTTGGGGTAAAAATGTCAAAATATTAAAAAATAATAAAATAATAAAACCACTTTTTCGATTTGTATTTTAAACTTATATCCCGAAGTTTTATCTCAAATTTGAAGTGGAATTACTCATTGGATGCAAAATTGAATTCCTCATTCAAGGAGTACCCATGTTTCATACTTTTGATGGACCCTCCTACACGAAAATGAGAAATTCATGAAACAATGTTATTGCAATCATGTATTTCATGTTTTTATCAATTTTGTGTAGTATTATCCATATAAAGTATGAAACATGGGTACTCCATGAATGGGGAATCAAATTATCCATCCAACGAGTACTCCTGCTCGAAATTTGAGTAAACCCATAGGGAGATAAGTTGAAAATACAAGTTGAAAAATTAGTTTTTTTATTTTTTCCTTCTAAATTTTGATGATGCAATCTAATATTATTTTATTATTTCCACTATTATTTTATAATATTCTTAGGAGGCCAATTTTGTACCTCAAAATTCCCCTAATGAAGAAATTCAGTGTGTGTACGAGGTCAAAGAGACATTGTATGCTTGTCAGTTTGGAAACCGATCTAGTGTGTGTAAAGCAAGAAAAAGAGAGAAAAATAAAATTTGGATTGAACACTTCAAAAGAATCAAAATAATTCAAAGGGACATTGGAATTTGGTTGAATTTATAAAGTAATGATTACTCACAAACAGGTAATTCACATTGCATATAAGATGTGTTGTAAAATCTAAAACGAGCTATGTATATAAAGTCCTGCAATCAGCAAAGCTTGGTCTAATTACATATTTTCATATATTATTGTTGAACACTAAGTATGATGTTCCCATCAAGGAGAAGGGGACTGTGATATCCCTTAGGTAAATATTTCTCTCAATGTAAATACTATTATCTTAATTAGTTGACAAAGGGACACAAATTCCATTACTGGAGGTAGGAGATTTCCTACGGAATTAGATGTTTTAAATGACAAGCATGGGTTGGCCAAAGTGGTCCTAAATGGGCTGACTATGAAATAAGTATAACTAACCAGAAAGGTAGGAAAAAAATTAATGGAACATAATGAGTTGCATTGTACAAGGAGGGGGATGTGTGGAACCTCAAGAAGAGGTAGGTGGTTGACCATTAAATTAAATAGGAAATATCATTTGAAGGAACCTTTTGGGGGAATCTTACACTCACTCATGAGTAGACACTCTCGAGTGGGGGAGGGGGGGGGGGGGGTGGTGGGGGTGATTCATGCACAGAAAGGAGAGGTGCACAAAAACAACAAAAGTGCGGAAAATTCCAACAAGAAGAAACAATGATTCATATCCTTATTTTTTCATCTTTGGATCACATAAATAGATAAGGAATCATCCAAAACAATGCTTGTTGGGTAAAAAATATCATAGAGAGAGTAATGGCTTGCTTTCTAGTCTAAATAAACCAGTTGAAGCTGGTGGCTTGAAGATCTTGATAGATTGTAAGGGTTCACCCTGGTACTTGTGAGGACTAAAAAAACCACCACAAGTTTCATTGGGATAAAAATATAGTGCTTAACTCACTAATGAACCACCTAGAGAGTTATTTCATTACCATTGGTAGCTTAACCACTGATTTACCTTCTTTATTATGGCTCTCTTCTAATGAAGAGTGGCCTAAAGTTCTCTATGTTGTGGTGTCTTAGCATGAAGTGAATATACTTGAAATGTTGAATATCATGTGGTGATGGTGGATGAAGGTAGTGTAGCATAGTGGAAATTTTTCTTAAGTTGTTATGTTGGTCAAAATCCCACAAAAGAAATCCACCTCAATCTAATCTAACTCGGGGTTGGTAGTTGCACACGTGAACTAGCTGCAACTATTTATGGTTGGGTGGAGAGTTGAAGTCCCACTCTCATTTGGAACACTTTTGCACTAAATAAGATAATTGTTTCTTATGCTCATTATTCACAATAAAAACACATTTACATTTCTGGTATGAAATGGTGTTCTGAATGCATGAGACAAGATTGTGATATGATTATCTCTATGATTGACTAATATGTTATGTCAGTATTTTAAAGCAATTGAAGAAACATATATTAATGTTGTTTATGCTCTACTAGAAATTAGTATGGATATCCTTCCTTATTTCAATGGCGTGATTATGTTGATTTGAAGCTTTTACTAATATTGCTTATGTGTTTGTGTGGTATTACTACGGATATCTTCATCTTTGGTCATCATTGACCTATTTATTTTACATGGTAGCGTTCTCCATGTCTTCAGTAATGTATACACTGGTTGTGGGTTTATATTATCCTATTAACAAGAGATCAAGCTATAGTGAACCTTGTGTTTTGGTGTTGTGAATGACACTGCTTCATGAGCTTAAATGACTTTAGTTACATTTCTACACTTCATACAATGTTGCATCTTCACTATGCACACAATGATGTGAATTTCTTAATGTTGGGTGTTATATTATGCATGCAGTCTCGGTATTGGAATGATGTGATAAATCCTTATTTGAATGGCTAAACTTATAGTCATGGTTCTCAAATGTATTTGTGATCTATTAGTGTGAATATTGTGATCAGAACCTATTTTGATTGTGAGTTCAGGGTATCATATCAAAGATCCCTCTCTCCTCACTAATTTTCTTATCTGTCCATTTCACTTGAAGGTTTTCTAATCCTTCCAAGAATGTAGACTCAGGTTCTTAGGTCTATTTTTTTACCTTCTCCAATTTTATGGATGAGAAAAACGTTTCCTCCTTGGAGTGTAGGAGATTACCTTAAAATATTAGATAACCTAGTTTATGCTTCCTAGTATTGGCATGATACTAACTTCAAGCCACAATTATGATGGGAATGTATACCTCTATGGACTCGTACTCCTTTTCATGCTTCTGGTTAGGTGTATGGGTTATGGTACATCGATTTATCATCAAAGGAGACTAGAAACCTCTAAAAAGTATGATGGATAATTCCTTGTCTTAAATGGATATGTTGATTTATCATCAAAGGAGACTGCAAACGTCTAAAAGTTTTAATGGATAAGTCCTTGTCCTGAATGGACAAGTTCCTAGACTATGTCTTGTATTTATATCATTAAGAAGCCAGATAATGTATTCTTATAGTAAGCTCAGGAAGGATAGCTCCATAATTTTCTTTATAAGCCCTTAATGGCTATGGTTAGGCTCTAGAATAAGTCTAGATGTTTGTAGAACCATCATAGCCAATACATGGTTAAGTCCCTTTGAAAAGACTCATACTATAGAGTGAGCGGAAAGACCTTAAATCATATATTTAGCCTCTTGATCCTATTCATGATCATGGAAGGATTTATTGGGCCACATGAAGGTTGGCTTGAAGGCTAAGTCACTAGCCCACATGACCTCAATGTATAACCATGTGAAAATACGACACGATGAATGACCAATATTGAATGAGAAAAATTGACAGATGCGAATAAACCTGGGATGATGTAAGCCCAAAGGTTATGCCTCAGAATGTCACAAGAAGCCACGTACGGGGAAGGTCAGGATGATCAGGATCAGGCTAGCGTGGATTAGGTTGAGATGATGTGGAGGCCATGTATTGGCTGGTGGGAGAGTTTACTCCCACTTAAAGAGGGTGTATCACAACGTTTGGTAGTGGTAAGTGGGACTCGCTTAGGCGGGAATTATCATGGAATTTTATAGCAATATTGTTGGAATTTGGCATTCGTAAAATACTGCATAAATGTGTATATTAATAACGTTAGCATTAATGGGTCAAGTGGAAAAACACACACAAATAAACACACACACACACACACACACATATATGCACATTTAATTGTAGATCATATGCTATGAAAAATTTGGCAGCTAATGTGCATTTTAAAAGTGGAGTTGAGAGGTTAGCTAGGTATCTAGGTTGGTGCCACTGGGGGCATTGATCATATATCATGATCCAAAGGTAGGATTGAAGTGAAATTTTATATCACTGGAATCATATTGATGAGATATATGCAACAATGATGTTTGTTTGAGGCTTTAATCAAGTTGAGAAGATAAAAAAAAATTCACCTTATTTCCATATCGACAGCTTGGATATTGGGTCAAACATAGTAACACCTCCCTTTAACCAATATTTCAGAGGATATTAGGATGGTGTGTGTTACAACTTGGTAGAGATTTCCTATAATAATGGTTATCAGGCATCACTCAAAATGAGTCCCTTTGAGGCTTTGTATGGGAGAAAGTGTCATATTCCTCTAAGTTGGAGTTTACTTTAAGATCTATTGTTAGACTAGACCTACTACAGGAAATGAATCAAATGATAAGAAAAATAAAACAAAATCTAAAACAACATACAATAGAAAAAAAATCTATGTTTATTTGAAAGAACCCTTAAGGAGTTTCAAGTGGGGGAACATGCTTATTTGAAAGTGTGGCCAAAGAAGAGTTCCCTGAAATTGGGAATCTCTTCTAAACTAGTTCCTTGGTTTAGTGGGCCATTTTAGATATTGGCTAGGGTAGGGCGAGTGGCCTACCAACTAGCATTACCATCTCATGTAAGGAATTAAAATATATTTATGTGTTTATTTTAAATAAATATGTATAATCCTACTCATATAATTAATTGGAATGTTGTACATGTCAAACCAGAAAGAGAGTTCCAAGTTGAGCCTTTAAAAATCCTGGATCAAAGGGAAAGTACTCTCCAAAATAGAACCATTTCTCAGGTTAAAGTGCAATGGAATCACTTTGGGCCTGAGGAGGCCACTTAGTAAATGGAAGAAGAGATGGGGAATGTATTTCCTATGTTATTCTAAATAAGAATGGAATCTCACACACCAATTATGATGTCCCGATTAAGGGGAGGGGAGATGTGACGCTATTGGATAATTATTTATGACTTTTTCATTTAATTTCGGCTGGTAAAGTTAAAAATACTACGGATGTGACATGTTGATGTAAATATTTACATTAATTAATGGAAAAAGAAATTATTTTATTGTGTTAACATTCTTGGTAATGTGTTAAGCGAAATCATGTGGGACTTAACTCCTAACTGCTAGAAACAATTGGAATTTGTTATGCCCAAGAAGAAGGAAGGAACAAAAGAGGGAAAATTCTCCTTTATCCATCATTCAATAGAATTTGGTTGTTATGTTCCAAAATTTTAGCTTCCAAGCTAAATGGAACATTAGAGTTAGTAGTAGCTATAGTTGGCAAATAAATGGGTAGAAAAGCCCATAAGTCTCCTAAGGAGGATAAAAACACTCCAAGTGTGAAAGGAGACACTCTTTATAGCTCAATAAAACACCTCCATGTGTGAACAAAGACAAGATGAAGCTGCTTTGACCAAATTCAACAACGCAGTTTTAGTGGAGGAAGAATCTTAGGCTGGAAAATGCAATTTTGGAGGGAAAGGTAGCTTGGGTTAGAAGCAACCTAAGTAAGTGGGGCCAAGGGAAAGAAAACTCAATTATTATATAAGGAAGAGGATGGCAGCATTTTCCACATGTTGTAGATTATTATCATTCTTGCTTGCCAAGAATTGTTGCTGCTTGCTGCTTAGCAAGTTGCAGTGTTGTTTAGCACTGGGTGTTCCCGGGCGGGAATCCCACCTCTTTCCTTTGAGGAGCTCATTGGAAGAGTTTGTATTCAGCATTCCACATCAGGTTTTCAAGCCAAACTTCATCCATCTCATCAGCACAGCTTTTCCGGAGATTGTGTCGTGTTGTTGGGTGCAGCAGTGGTAGGGATTGGAATCCTGGCTTCTGAGCTACTTTCTCATTAGAGGAAGGTTTCCTTCACTTGAGAGATATGTTTGGAGAGCTGTAGAGATTATTTTAGATCTGTGGTATCAGACCACACATTTCTCTCACTCTCCCAACACTGTTTCTACTAGGGAGTGCATTTTTCAGGAGGCATAACTTATTGCATGGTTTGGTGGCTCCATTGCTGAGTTTCCTTGTGATTGAGAGGTTCATCCTTTCATGGGAGGAAGCCCTTGAGAGTTCTTCATCAGATAAGACATCTTTCAGCCTATTTCAATAATGTACTTCAGTGTTGCAGTGATTATTTAGTCATTTTATGAATATCACATTTTATATATAGAGTGTTTGACAAGAAACCCTTGCTGGTTTCTTTTGTATTTTTAAAAGGGAGCTTAGATCTCTATTCTCCAGAATTTTTTATCAATACATGAGTAGATATATTCTTCTCTGATCATTTTATGTGTAAACCCTATCTTAGACTACACAGTCCCTTGAGCATCTACTCCAGCAATTTGCAGACTTGGGGTTTTTCACTAGTTTTGGCTACACTAGTGTGGGAGGTCTGTTTAGCCCACCTATTTTGATTTGTTTCAGCTCTATTCTTGGATTTAAATTACATATTGAGTATTTTATGGGATCCAAGAGTCCATTTCAGTATTTGTTTTGCATATTTTGCTGGAAAAACGTTTTTCATGCATGTTTTATGAGTAATCCTAAAAAGGGAACATTACAGTGGTATCAAAGCATGATCTTTGGCTCAGCCTGTGGCTTCAAGCCAAAGTACTAAATCCCTGAAGGGGAATGTTTAGAAATATATAGACAGAGTTTTCAGATGGCTAGGTAGCCTCTGGATGTCATCCTTTTTTCAAAGGTGACATATCCAGTAAATGCCCCTGCAATCAATCTCTAGAATAGAATTTCGATATTCCTGATAAGGGAAAATTTCCAATGCTATCAGAAGAAGGAGAGATGGAAAGAAGCTAGGAAGCTTCAACATGTGCAAAAATAAAGGAAGACAAGCCCCCAAAGCTTCTTCCAAAATCAATGAAGAGCTTTCAAGGAGAGCTGCAAAAGATGAGATTGGAGATGGGATCTCCAAAGGAGGTTAACTCTAGAGCTAAATCTAGATTTTCACATGGTAATTGTGAGCATGCAGCTGCACTCCATGATGCACAACGCAGTCAAATTCCCAGAGCTATCCTGAGATGGATGGGAGGAGGAATAATTCCTAAGAGAATGACTCTTAGTGATTTTTTGCGAGAGTATGAATCTCAAACTAAGAGGTTTAGAGATCATACTGATTTCCAAGAGTTTTGCAAGATCTAGATGGAGAAGAGCTAGCAGCAAGATGCAGATAGATTTCTTCTATCTACTTTTTTCGAATCACCTACATGCTCATTTGGAGCTTGGGTGAAGGAGCTAAAATCCTATTTGCAGTTGCACCATATTTCCGAAGATGAAGCTCTCAGAGTTGCAGCACTTCATTTCAGAAGTAAGGCTCATGCATGGTGGATTTTTGAATCTTGTTCCTTAAATAATGCCAATACCTTCTCTTTTGCAAGATTCATAAAAACATTGATGGAGAAGTTTGGTGAAAGACTTCCTAAGACACATGAGCAAGGAAAACTTGAGAAACCAAAACAATTGCATGTGATGGGTGGAACTCCATTTCAGAAAACCATGGGAAGAGCTGATGTCTTGCATTACACATTGCTGGAAGCAACACTTCCAATTAATATTCTTGAACAGTAGGGCATGGGGATCACTTTTTCTCAAAGGGATCCATTGGTTGAGATGTTGCCCATACACATTTATGAAGAAGAGGGCAACAACGCTGTCACATCTAGAGCACATCCAGTGCCTCATGCAGAGGAAGGAGGAGCACATGCTTCGACAGGAGGGATTCTTGTGACTTTGCAAGAATTTCCCCAAGATCTCACACATAGAGGTCCAAGCACAATCAGTGAGTAGCATGATTGTGCAAAATTGCAGCTGGAAGAAGGGGAGAGGGAGGAAGAGAAACATCAGCTGATGAGGAGCACACACCCTTCTCTATTTCAGAGAGCCAATGCAAGAAAGAGGCAGACTAATTTTCATAGTCAGGGTAGAGGCAAGGTTTCCCAATCACATATGCAGTCTACTCTTGACATTGATGTCTCACTTCATGGAGGCATTCCACCTGGGAGGCCACCTGATCTTCAGTTGATGAAAGATGTATTGTATTTGGGTTCACCACTCTTGGATTTTGGAGAGGTGAAGAGTTTTGAGGAGAACTTTGGCATGGGGGATGTCAAAGTAGCAGGCAGTAGCATGAGTGGAGCTTCACATGCCAGATCACCAACGCTGTCACTGAGGAGGATTGATCCTTATTGGAGGTCTCAACTTTTTGTAGAGTACTCCAAGGATATTGGTGCATGCATAATTCTTGATGACCTGGATGGAGATGACAGATACATGGTGGATGATGTGTTCATCTATTCCTATGGCAGGATCTTCTTGACTATATCTTCTAGTCTCAAGGAGAAGCTGCTACATGCAGCACATGAGGACTTCTCTTCTATGCATTTGGATGCATACTTGCCTTGCTAGAGGAGTTCCCTTGGGAGGGCATTCAACATGATATACATTAGCATATGGATAGATGCAAAGCCCGATTGTTTTGGAGAGGTTGGCACAACCATTCCCTTACTCATTGGAGGAGAGGGAGAGCACTCAGTTGAGCCATTTCAGCTCAAGACCTCAAGTACATAATGGAGGAGGTATCATTTCATATTTTGTATTGTACTTCTTCCCTTTATTTGAGTAGCATGGTGTAACAAGAAGAAATATTTCTTCTTGAATATTATATGATGATGTACTTGCAGCTACTTGTAGCATTGATCTTGGCTAACATTTTGATGAGCTATGGGGGGAGCCATATGTCTCTTGGTGTGCACCAATGACACCATATTGTGACTTCATGTTTTCATTTTATGAGATGACTGTGGCAGCAAAAAAGTGGCTGGTCAAGCACTTGTTGATTCTTATCTTGATGCAGGCCAAGTGTGCACTGCGCTGGTTCCATGAGAGGGACCAAGATTCACTCCCCAGTTGTCAGCTGGAAAATTGTTTATATTGTATCTTGCTCCCATGTATTGCTGATGTGTTCTTGTTCAAAGGAAGATTGTATGAGGGAGAGATGAGGCAGAAAAAAAGGTTGTTGTTGCTATGGTATCACTTGGGAGAGTATGGGCAAAATTCTTCCCATAATTTTCATGGTATTCCTGAAGAGAAGGAAGGCACATTCATGGTGCAAGGAGGCTACCCTTCAGCATTGAAGGATCATGAGAGACTTCCATGTTGGAAAGAGATCTTCTCACATAGAAGCATGACGGTGGATGGATTTGGCATGTGGAATGTCAGAGGGAGAAGTCATGGAGCCTTATTACAAAGGCCTACAAGGTTGTCACATAGGAGCATGTTCTTATGGATAAGGAACACTTGCCATATGACATTCTCAAGCAGTAGTTGGGAGAGCTGCGCTATATCCACCAGAGATACCATATGTATCATCCAAAATTGCACATAAATTTCAGCCATTTTCTGATTTGGATGCCATTCATCTTGAATATAATAGTTTGGGTTGGCATCACTCATGATCTTGGACAAAGAGTCTTTGGAGGCTCAATCTTCTTCTTGCCATTGGAGGGCAATCATGTTTCAGCCCAATATCAGCATACCCTCTACACTTATCATGAGTGGAGAGGAGGACAGTGTGGGATAGGCCCTCTTGCCTATCGTCTTCACTTATTCAGCCCACCTTCATTTTCAAGAGCACAAGGTGGAAGATACTTTTCATGAGTTACCATGTTGGAGGGTGACTCACTTCATTTGGACAATTGCATGGATGAGGGAGGCACTCATTCACCATGTTCATCATCACTCCTACTTTGTGCAGGCCATGAGACAGCTAGCATGTTTCCATTCACACTTTCCACCTTTGATTGATGTGGACACTTTGGTTTTGCACCCTTGGGAGGAAGCATTGGATGACAGTTTATTGGCAGATTCTCTTGATGCAGTGATGGAGGCTATTGATGGAGGCTACATGAGGAGAAGGGGAGATATTTTTCTCTCCTTATGAATTTTCTTGAGGAAAAGAAAATATTTTGGACGGGAGGACTATAATGTTCCAAAATTTTAGCTTCCAAGCTAAATGGAACATTAGAGTTAGCAGCAGCTATAGTCGACAAATAAATGGGTAGAAAAGCCCATAAGTCTCCTAAGGAGGATAAAAACACTCCAAGTGTGAAATGAGACACTCTTTCTAGCTCAATAAAACACCTCCATGTGTGAACAAAGACAAAATGAAGCTGCTTTGACCAAAGTCAACAACGCAGTTTTAGTGGAGGAGGAATCCTAGGCTGGAAAATGCAATTTTGGAGGGAAAGGTAGCTTGGGTTAGAAGTAACCTAAGTAAGTGGGGCCAAGGGAAAGAAAAATAACTTATTATATAAGGAAGAGGATGGTAGCATTTTCCACATGTTGTAGATTATTATCATTCTTACTTTCCAAGAATTGTTGCTGCTTGCTGCTTAGCAAGTTGTAGTGTTGTTTAGCACTGGGTGTTCCCAGGCGGGAATCCCACCTCTTTCCTTTGAGGAGCTCATTGGAAGAGTTTTTATTCATCATTCCACATAAATTTTTCAGGCCAAACTTTATCCATCTTCATCAGCATAGCTTTGTCGAAGATTGTGCCGTGTTGCTGGGTGCAGTAGTGGAAGGGATTGGAATCCCAGCTTCTGAGCTAGTTTCTCATTGGAGGAAGGTTTCTTTCACTTGAGAGATATTTTTGGAGAGCTCCAAAGCTTATTTCAGATATGTGGT
Organism: Pinus albicaulis; assembly: GCA_034641835.2. Lineage (NCBI taxonomy): Eukaryota > Viridiplantae > Streptophyta > Pinopsida > Pinales > Pinaceae > Pinus > Pinus albicaulis. The sequence goes on from CM076584.1 coordinate 1,104,654,103, forward strand.
ATCAAACCACACATTTCTCTCACTCTCCCAGTGTTGTTTCTTCTAGGGAGTGCGTTTTTTAGGAGGCATAACTTATTGCATGGTTTGGTGGCTCCATTGCTGAGTTTCCTTATGATTGGGAGGTTCATCCTTTCATGGGAGGAAGCCCTTGACTGTTAGTCATCATATCAGGCATCCTTTAGCCTATTTCAGTCATTTACTTCAGTTTTGCAGTGATTATTCAGTCATTTTATGAATATCACATTTTGTATATAGAGTGTTTGACAAGAAACCCTTGTCAGTCTCTTTTGTATTTTGAAAAGGGAGCTTAGATCTCTATTATCCAGCATTTTTTATCAATAAATGAGTAGGTATATTGTTATCTGATCATTTTGTGTGTAAAACCTTTCTTAGAGTACGCAGTCCCTTGAGCAGCTGCTCCGGCATTTTGCAGTCTTGGGGTTTTTCACTAGTTTTGGATACACTAGTGTGGGAGGTCTGCTTAGCCCACCTATTTTGATTTGTTTTAGCTCTATTATTGTATTTACATTACATATTGATTATTTTATGGGATCCAAGATTCCATTTCAGTATTTTTTTGCATATGTTGCTGGAAAATTGTTTTTCATGCATGTTTTATGAGTAATCCTGAAAAAGGAACATTACATTGGTAGAGATGGAACACCAAACATTAGAGGAATTTTGATGTCTAAAATGGGTCTCCTAAGAAAAATATACAACCAAAATAAAATTTATTAGAACCAATAGGATTCAAGATGATGATGTCAACCATGGGGGATGACTCACCATTTTTGGATAAATAAAGTAAAAATATTAAAAAATAATAACATATTAAAAGTAATTTTTAAATGTGTATTTTCATCTTATATCCCTAATTTTTTACTCAAATTTTGAGTGAGAGTACTCATTGGATGAAAAATTTAATTCTTCATCCAAATAATACCCATGTGGCATAATTTCGATGGACATTGCTACACTAAAAATGGGAAATGCATGAAAAACGTGATTGCAATCACATTTTTTTCATGTATTTTTTATTTTTTGTGTAGTCAGGTCCATCAAAAGTATGCAACATGGGTACTCCTTGGATGAGGAATCAAATTATGTATCTGACCAGTGTTTTCGCTCAAAATTTGAGTAAACCCATAAGGAGATACACCTTAATTTTGTTAGGGTCTACCTTAACACCCTCGTGAGATACAATATGACCCAGATATTCCACCTCTTGTACTCCAAAGAAAAATTTGGAGGTTTTTTCATATAATTGTTTCTCCTCCAATAATTTGAGCACCCTGTCAACATGCTAAACATGATACTTCCAAGACCTGATGTAGATTAGTATATCATAAAAAATACTAACAAAAATTTTCTAAGGAAGGGTTTGAAAATGGAATTGATAAACCCTTGAAATGTAGAAGGTGTGTTGGTAAGGCCAGAAGGAATGAAAAAAAATTCATGACCCTCATGAGTTCGAAATATAATTTCAGAATATCTTCAGTCTTCATTCTAATTTGATGATATTGTGAATGAAGATCCAACTTGCTAAAATATATTGCTCCATGTAATTCATCCAATAATTCGGCAATCATAGGAATGGGAAATTTATCTTTAATAGTGAGCTTAGTGATCTCCCTATAATCTAGACACATGTGCCATGAATCATCCTTCTTATGCACCAATACTACTAGAGCAGAGAAAGAACTTTCAATAGGTTGACTTATATGAGCCTCTAACATTTCTGCAATCATACATTCAATTTTTCTCTTTTCGACATAAAGATGTCTGTAAGGGCTGATGTTTGGAGGAAAACTTCCTGGAATTAAATGAATAGCATGATCATGATCACGAATAGGTGGGAGTCCTTTGGGAGTTTTAAACACCTTGGAATGATTGTCCAAAACTTTTTGGAGATCCGGAGAAATAGACGATTTTGATGTTGGAACTTCTAGTGAGCATAATTGTGAAATTACACCTCATTATTCTTTCTTCCAAAGCTTTTTCATGACATTAGAGCTTATTATATTTCCTAGATTCCCTACAATACCCCATAATTCGAATTCCTTTCCTTCCGAAAAAAATTTCAAGAAAATTTCGTGAAAATTAAATGCTACCGTCCCAAAAGATTGTAAAACTTGTACTCCTAGTACAACATCAACACCTCCCATTGGAATGGAAAGCATTGGACTATTAAATACATATTCCCCAATGGTTAGCTTGATATTATGGAATTTTCCAGAGAAATTTATCATTCCTCCATTTGCAACCATCAATTTACATTCTGGTGCTAAGTATAGGAAGAAATTCAATTCCTTGGCTACCTTACAATGAATAAAATTATGGGTACTACCTAAATCAATCAACACCATTATCTTTTTCTTCTTGACATGCCCTTCTATCTTGAGAGTTTGAGGAGTGGTAATTCCTGCCAATTCATTACATGATATGGTCAGACTCATTTCTTATTTCTCTAGGGCTGATTCCTAGTGTATATCCTATTATTTTGAAGTTTCTTGTTCATTTTATTCCTCCTCTTCAAAATATATGTAAAATAATTTCTTCTCAACACAATTATGACCTTTAGTGGATTTGCTATCACAGCTATCATAAAGCCCTTTTTCTCCTTTTTCTTCCAATTGTTGTGGTGTCAACCTTGTAGGTTATGGAAGTCTAGGAGTAGCAACACTTCCATCTTTAAATATGTGAGTGGTAGGTTTCCTTGTTTCCATAATTTTACATTCAATTTTTCTTGCCAACTTGAATGCCTTCTCCAATGAATCAGGTTCCCAAAATTGAACCTCATGTTGGATATTATCCTTTAAAGTCCCTATGAAGAAATCAATCATGTGTTCCTTTGGAATATCATTTACCCTTATATTAAATTTTTCGAAGTCCTCAATGTGCTCCACCACTGAACCCTTTTGTTTGATATTTATTGATTGGCTAAAGAAGGTCTTGCTCTTTGTATCCTCATAATGTGCTATCATTTCCTCCGTAAAAATTGGCCAAGTGACAATTTTTTTACGGGAGAAAAAACCATCGATACCATACAAATATATTTTGTTCTAAATATAAATTTGCAATGCGTACCTTTTGTGTGTTTTGCACATTATTGAGATCAGAATATTTCTCCATATATAGTATCCATGTTACGGGATCCTTGCCATCAAAATTCCTCATATCGATCTTTGGAATATGGTGAGTCTTCCATCCAACATTAGATTTTATGAAATCACTACTAACATTTATTTTGTTCTCATCATGACTTTCCTCTACTATATTTTTTCCATTAGGAGTAATTTCTTGTATCAACTTTATCAAGCCTTCCATGTCTTCTTTTATATCATTCTTCATGTCTTGCATTCTTTCTTCCATGTCTTCCATGAAATTATTCAAACCATCCATCTTAGCTTCCATGCCTTTCTTCAAACCATCCATATTAGCTTTTGTGTCCTTCTTCAAACCACCCATATTAGCTTCCATGCCCTTCTTCAAACCATCCATGTTAGCTTCCATTCCTTTCTTCGAAACTTCCATTTAATTTTTTTTTTATCTTTGCAAGAGTGAAATTTGGTGCACTTTCTCTTATAATTTTGATATATTATGTTGCACTACTTCATCTTCATGAGTCATAGTAGAATATTATGAGGGATTAATGGTTGTTTAATTATTTTTAGGGGGGATTTTAGAACCCAATATTGATATATATGCTTCAATATGCCCTTGTAATCACTTTAAACTAATTTTTTAGACAAGACTTGTGCAATTTGAAAACAAAATACACACCTTTTTCTTTCTTTTGAAAAGCTCGATATTGAAATTGAATTATCTCTTTGATTTTAGATCTTCAATATCTAAAATTTTGGCATGTAGTAGCCCTCTGAATCTTCTTTCGAATGCCACGGGTCTGACTTGATTTGGATGCTTCAAGTCAAAGTTATGCCCAATATCCCACAATGACCTAATTATGTACTAGTTCAGTAGAGCGAATTTGTACGGCATGCCACCTGTCACTATTTCGTCCTTCATCTCTGAAATTGATACAAAATAAATTAAAGTCTGTGTAATTTTGGCCAATTTTTACAAAATTCCAATCTAATGCTAAGAGAGAGTTATGACGATTTTCTCAAGGTCACCTCTTTTAGATGAAATTTAGGAGCCTCTAAAAACCCTAACTTCCATGGATCATATCACCAAAAATATTGTGAAAAGGATCTAAAATTTTTGCATGAAGTTCCTCAGTATTTCAGCTTCGCATAGTAAAAAAATTTTCTTCTGAACCTTCATAGAAAAAAATTTATAGAAAAAATGCCAATATGACATGTTTGGAGTAGTGAAACCCTAGAATCCAAAGCCTTGATTCCAAATGTTATGAAACCAACTCCAAAAATAGAAGAAAAGAGAGATCAAAGCCTTAGAAATAAGCCACTTCGAGGGGTCAACCTCCTTTACTTTACATAAATGAACAATTCTTGAATGATACAAATGAAAAAACCTCCTTCTATAAATAGGATTCCATGGGATCACAATACAATCCTAGGTGACCTAAAAATAATAATGTAAGGGCACAATAATAATAAGGGGGTTATAGGGGTACAACAATAACAATAAGGGGGCTACACTAACAAAAATAAGGGACTACACTAGTAATATAGGGACCTAACAAATATTATTTTATTATTTCCATTATTATTTTATAATTTCCTTAGGAGACCCATTTTAGACCTCAAAATTTCGCTAATGAGAATTCATGACTGAAGATAAATGTCATGAGGTGGAATATGAGTAGGAGCACTGTGGGAGAGAAAGATAATTGCTTCTAATGTGTAACCAATGGGAGAGAAACACTGGTTAAAACCTACGAAATTAAGAAGGAAACTACCATAAGGGTTTAGGAAGAGAGATATTGGAAAGTTCCTTGATTATTTCTCTAATAGAGAGGAGTGGAGATCATGGGTAGCTACCTATAAAAGCCAGTTTAGGATGGGGGGCTTGTGAGAGACCTTAATTAATTCCAAGGAATAAATTTAGATAAATGCTCTATTGTTTTCAATTTATTGTTGAATATATATGTTTGGACAAGTTTGAAAAGGGAAATAAAAACAAATTTATATTCAGGAAGTTAAGAAAAATGAATCTGTGTTTCAATATTGGGTTATAATTTTCTATTTGTATAACCTACAAGTTCATTTGTCATGATTGGTACATGTATTTATAACTTGCAACAATAAAGGAAAGATTGTAAATAGCAGGTAATTTATTATTTTCATTGGAAGTTTTCAAAAGATAGACAAGGTAAAAAATTCCTGAAAAACAAGATTTGGGATGGAAAGGAAAGATATGAAGAATTTGTCTAGCTATTCATACTAGTGTGGTTCATTTCCATCATAAGAGGTAAGAGTAGTAATAAAATTGAAAAATTATGTAATAATGTGGTATGTTTATATGTATTTACATATATTGATACACATGAGTAAATTAAAAAAAAAAAAATTAAGTTCAAATCAGTTGCCTTAGGATTCAGGTAAACAAGGGTTTTGTATACTTACCCTTTAGTAATAGCCCTAAATTATTAGATTAAGGAAAATTTGGTAGATCACATGACAGGTTCCCCAAAATATTTCGATCTAAAGATTCTATAAAAGAAAACATAAAATACATATATATTTGATTCATCCATCCATACAAACACACAGACACACATAAAGATAATATATAGGTAAATAATATTTGTAATAACACACAAAGTAGAAATAGTAAATTATCTCTTTTGGGATAATAGAAATAATTGTACTTTTTCGTTTGGAAAGAAACATTTATATTGAATAATTTAGAAAATTGAATTAACTAAAGGAATGTAGCAATCCACTATAATAATTGTGATATATATACATGTGTTCAAGAACCAAGAAAAATTTGAAGAAAGAATTACTCCTGAGGGTTTCATTAATTACAAATAGTGGTGTCTTTTTGAAACAAATCATGTCTATAAAATTTTCCAAAGGGTAATAACATTATTATATATATGTGGATAGGTATTTCAGGTACAAGATCAATTTAATAACATTATAAGAAAACCATGTACTATAATTCTTGCAGAAGAAGCCAAAATAAAAACCCTTGGGTGGAAATTGTACTTACCAAGGTCGACCAGGCCCTATGCATTTAGTGTGCAAGTTTTTTTTCTTAAAAAATACATCTATAAATTTCGTAAGTGCTCTAGAAAAATATATAACTCAATGGACAAGTCCTTTATTCCGGTTCAAATCCCAAGCATAAAAAAAAGACTCTAAAAGGGTCTTGGCCACCATGGTCAAGTACCCTATATGAGAATATGAACTAAATAAGAACCCAAATAAGCTAAAACATTGTGAGGAAGAGGCATGAAAAATCCAGAAAATAGACAACAATGTTATGGGTAATAGGTATTGAGAATATAAACGAGGCTAAAGAAAATTTTCTTTAAAAAGAAAGAAAGAAAAAGATGATAATAAGGGAAAAAAGGAATTAAAAACAAATATTAGCAGTTGAAGGGGAGAGTAGGACATCATAACCCTGTCATTGAAGTCACAGAATGACAATTGTTAAGAAATGTAAATTAATTAATAATTTGACCTCAGGTTGGAATGGACAAAGTTAGAATTTACTAGAAAAATTTTGTTTGGTTATTACACACAACGGTAGCCACCTCTTGTTAGTCATTTGAGAAAGAAAATCTTGTTCCAGCGGAGATTTTTTGTCATAAAATTCAACACAACAAGAACAACCAAGGAATTTTTCACTAAGCTAAGAATGTAACCCAAAAAAAACTACCATAGAATAAAATTGTAAAAGAGTATACTATAATTAGAATATTGCCTATAAACAACCATTACAGGCCATGTAGGAAATTAAAACCTAACCTGAAGAAGCCATTCCTCATGTAGTTGCAACCAGATTTCCTATGAATGCACTAGACCCTGGAACCTTCAAACTGTGAAGTTGGGTTACAGGTTTTTCCCTTTTTGAGAAAAAGTATCATTTTTAGAAGTTCTTCAACTTTCTGCAAGCCAAAACAATTTTTTGTTTAGAATTTCATTTTACGATAAAAAAAAACTTGTGAGAAATTTTATTAGCTTTCTATTACTTCTTTTTTGGAATTTTTTTATTCACAATTGATATGTAAACTTAACAATTATTTGAGTGTGTGTTATTTAACAATCAAAGGATTTATAAAAATTCATGTTTTGATGCGTTGGTGTATTCTTTGAAAACTTGGTGATTTTGAGAAAAAAAATATGTGTTACAACAATCTAGACAAAGTTTACTTTGCTATCGTTATATTTATGAAACCAGCTAATGCATAAAACAATTACTAGAATTTTTTGAACTGAACTAATATGAAAAAACTGCATATTTGAATATGTTTTGGTCTGCGTCAATTTTCTCAACATATTAGTTATAAACTAAAAATCTAAAAACTACCCATTAAAAACGACAAACCAGTCTAATGCACCATAAATTTTTCATTTTATTTTTATAGTGTATTTCAGGAAATACAAAATTTTGATTTCACTAAATCATAATGACCTTTAGAAATTTTTTGCGCCCATTTTATTACGAAGTTAATTAAAATTAGTAAATATTTATGGAATTCCATTAAATTTATATCTCCTTAAAGTAGATTGAATTTTGAAAATGCTAGCCTTGGTTCCGAAATTTAATTCATAAAAATTGATGGAGTTTAACCATTCCAAAGTTGAATAAATGTATTCAGAGTCGAGCTGTAGTCTTAGTTCGACCTAAATTTTGTAAGATTTAGGACGAATATTTTTTGCCGCTCTATCTCGTTAGTTTTTATTACAAAAATTTTTCTTCCAAATCCTATCTGCCAGAAAAAAATTGATGAAACCCCTCCAAAAAAACAAATTTCGCAACTATATCAATAGCCGAAAATGGAAACATTATTTTCTCACACTTATTCATTTGAACTGAATTTGAAAAGGAATTTTTTTGGGCTAAATTTAGAAAGGAAATTTTTTGGGCTGAATTTGCGAAGGTATTTTTTTGGGCTGAATTTAGAAAGGAAATTTTTTGGAGATATTTTTTAAAGTGACATGTTTTTAGAGTATGTGTTTTGGGTTTAAAATATTTTATAATTATGTTTTAAAGTGAGTTTTTGTCTAAATTTTTAAAGTCATTTTTTTTTGTAGGACTCTGAAAGAAATATTTTGAGCTTCATTTTTAAAAGATATTTTTTTAGCGGAATTTTTAAAGTAAGTGTTTTGGGTTGAAGTATGCCTTTTGTGCAAAATAATTAAAGTGATTTTTTTTTAAATTAAATCTTTTGTGATGATTTTTTGAAGTGAGTTTTTATCTAAATTTTGATAGTGAGTTTTTTTTGTAGGATTTTGAAGGAAATGTTTTGAGCTTCATACTAAATTATCATGGGAAATCAAAGAAATTGCAAAAGAAAATATGATCAAACAAGAGACCCTGAGACACGAAATCAGTACGAAGAACATGCAAAAAATATCTTGGACACCTCTCAAATAGAGTTTTTCAACAAGTTAATAGAAGAGAATAGTGAAATTAATGTCTTAATTAGTACTTTTGTGCAACAAAAACCATTGCATTCTAAACCTGTCATTTTATGCAACACTTGTTGTTGTCATTATCATGTAGAATTTCAGTTATATAATGACACATTCCTTAATTTTGGTAAAATATTTTGGAAAAAATCGCCTCCTCCTTCCACTTTCCATGATTTCATATATCTCAAATTCTATGTGCAAAATAAATCCATGAATTATTTTACCAAAAGAAATGTGTTTGTGGTAAAACAAAATTCGATCATTGTGGAAATTTGAATTTATTTCACAACAAATATCTTATTGATATAAATGATCAATTATTGCTCAACATAAAGTGAAATGGAAGAGATGTGAATATATTCATACATGGATTGGTTCAAGTAGTACTACAAATTCTAAAAGGATTGATTTACAAGAAGAAGAATTTTTTGTGATAGAGTTTTTGAGAAAGTTTGAGGCAAAAATTTATAAATACACAAGGCATTCCCATAGATCTCGATGGCAGGACTTGCAATTCAAAAACGCCCCGTGAAGTTTATCCACCAAGGACCATTTACACATGATACACATTTTTTACACATGATAATTCCTTTGGTTGAGTCGTCTTCATATGAAAACCCACATTAAACATTGTTGGAATTTATTTGAGAATGGTCATGGAAAAGGAGAACATGATGATGCAGGGGCATGTATAAAATGATCACTCTGAATATATCAAATGGAACAGTCTTCACACCGACTTGTCATAGCTGAACAAGTTATTCAATGGTGCATCACTGCACTAAGTCATGAGACTAGCTGGTCAAGGGAAGTACAAAGGTAGATGTACATATATACAAATTAAATTGCATATATATAGATGTAGAACATTCATATACATGATATAATTTTTATTAATTTTATAATTTTAAACATTATTTATCACAATGATTATATTTTATTGTATTTTGTATAACATATTTATATTATTGTTTGAATTTTCCATATAGGGGTTTTTGGCATATTTTGATCCAAGTTGCAGATAGATCGATTAGAAATGACGTTGAAACAATAAAAGGGACTCGAAAATCACATTCAATTAAAAAAAAAAAGTACTAAAATGTGTTTGCATTTGATAAAAGAAAATATTATTGTTTTTTTCATGTTTTCATAGATGACACAAAATCCAATGATGTTTGTGAAAAGAAAATGTATGTAAAAGTTTGTCAACATACATAACTAAGTACAAAGTGGAAAATGTATGTTTCAAAATTTAAAGAAATGCAATCAAAGGAGACTATAGTATCATCTGAAGGTGATTGAGTTTCTGATCTTGTTATAGAAGGTAACATTTCAATTGCTTTCAAATGATAGAGATCTAGAAATAGATAATAAAATCAAGTACACATGTTAATTTTAAATTTAATTATGATCTAAATTTATGTAAGTTTGTTTTATTGTTAATGATATGTTTTTTTGTAGGTGCACCTACTAATAACGTAGAAAATTTCAAGTATTATTTGATGTGTTTCACTAACCAAAAGATGAAATTATTGGAAAACTATGATGATAAAATTTGTATATATGACAAAGTGTCTATTATACTAAAAGGTTATTTTTTACAACAAACTAACCAAAGTGAGGAATATGTTTACTTTCAAGGCTATGAAATTGATATCATAAGTTTTCAATATATTCACATGGTGTGTGCAACATGCATAAAATTGATAGAACTTCAATCAAAGAAAAAAATAAAAATTAAGAAATGGAAAATATCAAAATTTGATCATGAACGGATCATTGAAGATGCCATTCCATTAGGTTTTTTTTTATTGAACTTCCCAATAATTTCTTCTCCTTGGATTCATCTTTTAGAACTTACAGAACTCAAGTAGAAATTGTTAGCCTTTTTTTGTGCATTCTTAAGTTTTACCTTATTATATGTATATTTTATGTTATGTACCTGTGTTTTCACATGTACATTGTTTTTGCACATGAACACAACAAGTAATTTATACACATGTACACATACATGTAGATTCTCTGGTCTTAAACGATTTCATACATTCTATGGTATGAACTAGTTAATTTTATGTCATTGTTGCAAAAAATATGTATCTAGCATATTTGATATAATTCAAATTTTAAGTTATGATTGTGTTTTAGATATCTTAAAAAAATTATAATATTCATTCTTAAATGCAAAATGTGTGGAACGTGTTGTATAATTTCCATTTTACTATCAACTGACATCTATAGTAGCCTTTCTATGTACATTAATGAAAAAGGTTGTGTACTGGATATTTTTTAATGAAATTTTAAAATTTTAGGAAATTTTTTGACACATCGATGTACATCTAGAATTTTATGATTGTTTTTATAAGTACATCTATATGCATTGTATATTAAATCATTATAAAAATGATTTCAAATGCAAAATGTATGAATTAAATGCAAATTTTCTTTCATTGCTACATATTCATGAACTTAAATATATATGTATTTAACCTGTAATATGTAAAACCATATCTGATTGTTTTATTTATGACACATGAACATGTGTAAAATTTAACTAAATATAAATTTTAATAGATGTATGTCCTAATTATATAACATTAATACCTGTTCAAATGCATTTAACATGTACCATATGTTTTTTGTAATTTTCAATTTCAATCTAGATTCGTTTTAAATAACAAATACAAAACAACTTGAGTTTTAAAAACAAAACATTTAATCTAAGATTGAATCTAAGTTAACATTATAACAACAAGTCATTATATATTCAAAATATAATGTAACTAAATGCATTTATGTACTTCAATCATTGTTACATATTCATGAACTTAAAAATGTATTTAACCATCTATACTTTTTTAAATGACAAATAATCATGTGAAAAATGTACACCTAAATATCACTTTTAATAGATGTATGTCCTAATTATATAACATTTATACATGTTCAAATGCATTTAACATGTACCACATGTGTTTTGTAATTGCAATTTCAATATATATTCATTTTAAATAACAATGAAAAAACAACTTGAGCTTTAAAATCAAAACATTTAACCTAAGATTGAATCTAAGTTAGCATTATAACAAGAAGTCATCATATATTCAAAATGTAATGTAACTAAATTCATTTATGTAATTCTATAATTTTTATATATTCATGAACTTAAATATGTAAAACCATAGATATGATTGTTTTAAATGACACATGATCATGAAAAATGTACCTAAATATCACCTTTTATAGATATTTTCACCTAATTATATAACATTCACATGTTCAAATCCATAACATGTACCACATCTGTTTTGTAATTTGAAATTTCAATCTAGATTCATTTTAAATAACAAATGAAAAAACAACTCGAGTTTTAAAAATAAAACATTTAATCTAATATTGAATCTAAGTTAACATTATAACAACATGTCATCATGTATGCAAAATGTAACAACTAAATGCAAATGTACTTCAATCATTGTTACATATATTCATGAATTTAAATATGTAAAACCATAGTTATAATTGTTTTAAGTGACACATTATCATGCAACATGTACCTAAATATCACGTGTCATAGACATTTACACTTAGTTATATAAAATTCACACACGTTCAAATTCATAACATGTACCACTTGTGTTTTGTAATTTTCAATTTCAATCTAGATTCATTTAAAATAACAAATGAAAAAACAACATGAGCTTAAAAAAAAATCATTTAATCTAAGGTTGAATCTAAGTTAACATTATAAAAACATGTCATAATGTATGCAAAATGTAACATCTAAATGAAAATGTACTTCAATCATTGTTACATATATTCATGAACTTAGATATGTAAAACTATAGATATGATTGATTTAAATGACACGTGATCATGCAAAATGTACTTAAATATCACCTTTAATAGACATTTACACCTAATTATATAACATTCTCACATTGTCAAATTCATAACATGTACCACATATGTTTTGTAATTTCCAGTTTTAATCTAGATTCATTTTAAATAACAAGTGACAAAACAACAAGTTTTAAAAACAAAACATAATCTAAGATCAGCTAAGTTAACATTATATAACAACATGTGATCACATGTCAAATATAACAACTATCCAAAATTTAAAATCGTTCAATAAAATTAAATGTAGTTCAACTATCCAAAATGTAATATATGTCCAAAAATTTATATCATGAACAATAAAAACAAATATAACAATGTATCAAGTGCTACAAGAATCAAGTTATATATAAAAGTAAACATGACACATGTTTAAGTTATAAAAATACTAGATCAAATAAAATGTTTCATGTGCATCAATCAAATAGAGAATTTGGATGCAATGTATTTTCCAGCAGCCTCCTGAGCCTCCTTATGTTATCATTTGAATAATACAGAACCTACAGAATGTGTAAACAATAAAGCAAACAAAATGAAAAAAATAATCATGTAATACCTCATGTAGTTCCCCCTCCATTGTCCTATGTTTCCTTGCATCAATGCATCCTCCACGATAATCTGTACAATATACATGTACAAGTATATATATATATATATATATATATATTTCAAATGAAAATGTATAAACTAATGCAATAATATTAAAAAAAAAAGTTAGACAACTTCTTGTTCAAATTGTTTGGATGTTCCTATCTCCATCATACACTCCTTTGCTAAAGTACTTGGAGAATGGAAATCATCTCCACAAACCTAAAATTCAAAAATTTTAAAACTATAAATCAACTTAAGATCTAGATCTCATTGTTAATGAAACTTCCACTTCAATTTATAACTTGAAACATACGTGAAAAATTGAATACTTGTGATGATGGATTTGACACATCTCCTAACAGGGAAGAAAAGGGTGACTCCATTGTGAAAACATCAGACGGAATTGGAATATGTTAACATTTAATTATATACATGTGTGTACAAAATTATTTCTTTTAAAAATATTTCATTATGATACCGATATAATAATAGAATAATAATTTTACATCAACGTCATAAACTCTCAAAAAACAATAACATTTCCTAACATATCATCTTGATTGCGAGGACCTCAACCTTCGACCGTGATATTATCAAAATTTTCATTCAACAAGCATGGTAACTGCAAATGGTGAACATATGATACATTTTTGTTAGACTAACATATACAAATAAACATGTATATGTAAATTACAAATTACATTAAACTATTCACCATAACCATTAACACATACCGATCCCATGCCCTCTTCCTCATGAAGAATTAAGTCCTACCAACCATTGCGACAATGCTTTGCATATGTTCTAAGCTCTTCAATACTCATGTTCTCTATCTAATCATTTATATTATACACAAAATTAGCACGTGCACTCTCTCATTATATTTATCGATTTGGACCAATATCAATTCCACCAAGTCCAGTTTGAACATTGTCTATGATGGCATCCCTTGCTTCTCGACTAATTTGAGAAGTGGCATGCATCTTTGACCACAAATTTACCACACGAAAAGGTCAGCTTATCGATGGTGGCTCGAGGCGAGGAATCTCAACATCACTCTTAGTGCCCCTATAGTCACATAATCAACCTTTACCAAGACTAAAAAATTCAGAAAGAAGGTCATTATAATTGGGTTTCATTCCCAAAAAGAATTCTACATAAAAAAATCTTGCAAAATAAACAAGAACCTCGTGAGTCCATGCTAGTCTTCCATAGGTTGTAAGGTACCTATCATACAAATGGAAAGATATATTAGGGTGCTTGAAATATTGCACCTTTAAAATATTTCTTTTTGGCCCTTATTTGAAATTAAACATATATTTTTCCATTTCTTTTGTAACTTTGTTTTTAACATCATCCCATGTTTTGGGACGCATTACTATTTCCTTTATTTTTCTCATCACTTCTATAAAAGTATCAGTGGTTGGTCCAAGATTTTTTTAAACATCTACAACTGTGGTTAAAGAGTGCATAACTATTTCTAAGCTTTATCGACTCTCAATGAGGATTTTCAAGACAGAAGATCTTTCTTCAATTTTGAATAAATATGTCCAGACCTTTGTGATGTGCGTTGTTGAATGTTTGTTTCCCAAGGTAAATAATCGATAATTTCATAAGGATAAGTCGTGGTTGGTGTGCAACCTTCTTCTTAAATAACATGGTCTGGCCTAGGTCTTTTCCGAGTAACATCTTCACCCTCTGCATCAATATATAAAATTATGTATAAATAAAAAAACATGTGAACAAATTTGTACAATTTTTTTTTTTACCATAAAAATATTATATAAGTAATTTAAAAAATTAATAATTGAATGAAAATAATATTCAGATTGATGGCCACCTTGAGATGGCTGAGCAGCATTATGCCACCCTAAGATGGTTGAGAACCAGCATGAACACCCATTGGTTGAGAACCAACATGACCACCTATTGATTGGCCACTAGGGGAATGTGTACCACAACCCTCATGCCATTTGCCACCACCTATTGAGTGGCCACCAGAGGAATCTGTACCACCACCCTCACGTGACGAGAGGGAAGCTTCATAAATAAATATGAATTTCTAGTCAATTCAAAAATACATACATATATATAAATACATGCATATGATTGAGTAGATTATGTGAACCATGGCCAAGCTCCATTGACTGAGTAGATGCTATTTTCCTCCAAACTCCTAAAAAATGAAATTTATTAAAAAATAATTTAACTCAGAAAATTGATAAAAAATCAATTCCATATGTATACATGTATGTACATGGGGATAGAATTATATATTAAATAAATATCAATTCCACATGTATACATGTATGTATGGGGATAACATTATATATTAAAATGTCATTAAAAAACATACACATTTAATATAAATACCATGAACATCCCCTAATCCATGATCCCCCTCTCTCGTAGAGGCATGGGACTCTGTTGATGTTCGCCTCGAAGAATCACATGCCAAATGATCATCCTCCATGATATATATATGGATATCTACATTGGATATCTATAGTTACATAGATACACATAATGTTTAAAGCCTCTAAGAATCATGTGGAAAATTATCATCCATGATATATATGGATCTATCTACAAATATATAGATACATGATGTTTAAAAAGTTACCTCGTGCATTTACAATTATTTTTAAAATTACTATTAAAAAAAAAAAGTCAAAAGAATTCAAAAAATTGATGTAATTTACAAAAATGTTGAGCACAAATACAAATTATGTAAAACAAAAAACTTTCAAAGCACAAATTTATGTGTAAAAATCAATTTAAAAAAAAAAATTGAAGTCTTGCACATTTTGAAAATTAAATACAAAATTTTCTAAAACATGAAGTTCACAAAGTTGTGCTCACATGGTGGGAGCACACTTGGTATATAATTGAAAAAAAAAACATGGTCATTAAAAATGACGCATTTATAAGTAAACACACACACACACACATATCAAAAGTATGTTACAATGTCCATCAATAAATTTTGAAGGAGAGCGTCTCAACACTATTTCATCTCTGAGAGATGAATCATCAATCAATTTTGAAGGAGAGTGTCTCAACACTAATTCATCTTTGAGAGATGAATCTTGAATTGGCATTGCCCCATACAATAGATCACCATACATCTTATTAACATTTTCACAATGTCTTATACTAAATTATTGAAATTTTCTAACAATATTGTTTGCTTTTCCATTAAGTTTTTTTAGCTTCTCCTTTTTAACTTGGTACATGCCTTTCATCTATTTGCACACAAGTTCAGAATTGGTGAAAACTACAATTCCATTTGATCCATACTCCCTAGTTGTTCACAAGCCTTCTATCAATGAAATATAATATGCTTCATTGTTTGTTGTTCTTATAGGTATATTCATTTTACTTTGGAGGACTTTGTTAGTCACAATATTGCATAGCACATATGTAATCACTGCCTTCCCTGGATTTGGATAACAAGAAACATCTATGCATAATGTCCATTTTTAAACCATGTTTAGTGGGCCTTTTTATCTCTGAAAAAAACAAAGTCAATAAAATATAGTAAATGAACATTTCTTGCAAATGCCCTAAAGTTTATGGGAGCAATGACATGTACATGGTTTCCAAAAACACTAGGACCACAATGAAATATTAAATGAACATTTATTGCAAATGCATTGAATTTTATGGGAGAAATGACACGTACACGATTTCCCAAAAAAACTATAAAATGCTTTAAAGTTTATGGGAGAAATGACATGTACATTGTTTTTAGAAGCACAAGAAAATTCCTTAAATTTTATGGGAGAAATGACATGTACATGGTTTCAAAAAACACTAGGACCATCCTTGCATTTAGATATATTTTTTATAAAGGTGATACACATGTGATTTTGAAAGCATCCTTGATGTTAAAAAGGACAGGGGCTAAATGAGTAACAACACATCCTCACCATTATGTTTGGTTAGTTGATAGTGCACCCCTACGAGATGATAGCCACATTTAGCTAAAAGTTTTATAATTGTTGTTAAAAAGAACAGGGGCTAAATGAGTAACAACACATCCTAGCCAGTATGGTTGGTTAGGTGATAGTGGACCCCTATGAGATGATAGACACATTTAACTAATTTTTTTATAAAGGTGATAGACATGTGATTTTGAAATAATCATTATTGTATTTTCTAATTGTTGGGTTTATGAGAAATGACATGTACATGGTTTCCAAAAACACTAGGACCATCCCTACATTTAGCTAAAAGTTTTATAATTTACTGCCAATGAAAATGAGTAACTTCACATCCTCGCCATTACGGTTGGTTAGGTGATAGTGGACCCCTATGAAGTGACAAACACATTTAGCTAAAAGTTTTATAAAGGTGATAGACATGTTATTTTGAAAGAATCCGTACTTTATTTTCTAAGTGTTGAGTTTCTATGAAATGACATGTACATGGTTTCCAGATCATTATAAAATGTATTAAAGTTTATGGGAGACAGGAAAAATGAATTATTTATGTAGAGTTATAAAATTTAGTTCTCGGTTTTAAACATGTAATTTAAAAATTTAACATAACAATTAAAATAATTTACAATTTAACAATTTAACAAAAATCAAAAATCATGTACTGCCATAAAGATCATACAATATTTTTGGAGTTTTCTATGTCATATGACATGTTATTTAGATACCATTGACCTATGAAAAATATGGGCCTGTGTATCTAAGTTAAAGTTTTTGTTACCTTTCCTATCTTCTTCTCTTGTGTCCTCTTTATCTCCCATTTCTTTCTAAGGGTTACGTGGATCATTTAAGTTTTCTTGACCTTGAAACTCTTTATTTACTTACCTCAAGTCCAATGCATTGGATGTGTACTGATTGTGGGTTTCTCATGTTGTTTTTATTTTCTGTTAGTTTCCAATTCATTGGATGTGTACTGATTGTGGGTTTCTCGTGTTGTTTTTATTTTATATTAGTGTTGATGGCCTTGGTTCTACTTCCCATTATTACCATTTTCCAACTACGTGAAATTTAGATTAACTCTAATCCAATTGAAGGAGACGTCTCATCTTTTGGAACACTTTTCAAAAATGGTTGTATTCATAGATGAGAACATTCATTACATTAAAAAGGAACTTATTTGTAGTTGATATTCTAGATGTGAGTCCAATTGTCAAAGTCAAGTCCAATAGAATTTTGAAGTCCATTTGTAGTTCAACTTCTATGTGGGTAGAAGTGCAAGCGTAAAAACCTTCTTCTGTCTCGTTTTCATTTAAATTTTATATTTAATATAACTATTTTTTTGGAGAGATAGGAATAACCTGTAAGGTACTTCAAATATGAAAGAAAAATGTCACATCAAACCTAATTCCCAAATAATTTTGGATTTGTGCTTTCAAAAAAACAGAGGCATATCAAAGGTAGCAAGCTCTTCATGAGAGACTTGGATAAGGATATAAATTTGGATCTATGCTTTCACCAAAAGAGAGGCATATTAGAGGTAGATCATAAATACAAAGTTATATCATAAATACAAAGGTAGATTAGAGGAATCAAGCTCTTCATAAGATCCTTGGTTAAGGATGGGCCTTCAATTGTGTAAATTTAGGCATTGTAAACAAAAGAATGGCCTAGATGATGCGACAAAAAAAATGCCAGTGGTTGATGGTAAAATTTTTAAAATAGAGTAGGTGAATTATTTATGCAGAGTAATAAAAGTTAATTCTCAGTTTTAAACATGTAATTTAACAATTTAACATAACAATTAAAAAAATTAAAATTTAACAATTTAACAAAAATTAGAAATCATGTACTACCATAAAAATCATACAATAATCTTGTATTTCCGTAAATATCATACAATAATTCTAGAGTTTTATACGTCATATGTCATGCTATTTATATATCGTGGACCTATGAAAAAGATGAACCTAAGGATCTAAGTTAAAGGTTTTGTTTTCTTTCCTATCTTCCTTTGTGATATTCTCTTTACCTCCCATTTATTTCTAAGGGTTACATGAATCATTTAAGTTTTCTTAAACTTGAAACTATTTATTTCCTTACCCTGATTCCAATGCATTGGATGTGTACTGATTATGGGATTCTCATGTTGTTGTTATTTTCTATTATTGTTGATAGGATTGGTTCTACTTCCCATTATTACCATTTTCCAGCTACGTGAAATTTAGATTCACTCTAATCCGATTAAAGGAGATGTCTCATATTTTGGAACACTTTGCAAAATGGTTGTATTCATAGACGAGAACATTCATTACATTAAAAATGAAATTATTTTTATTTTATATTCTAGATATGGGTCCAATTGTTAAAGTCAAGTCCAGTAGAATTTGGAAGTCCATTTGTAGTTCAACTTCTATGTGGGTAGAAGTGCAAGCATAAAAAAATTCTTCTATATCATTTTCCTCTAAAGTTTATATTTAATCCAATTATTTTTTTAGAGAGATAGGAATAACCCGTAAGGTACTGCAAATATGAAATAAAATTTCCACATCAAACGTGATTTCCAAATAGATTTGGATCTACGCTTTCAGCAAAACATAGGCATATCAGAGGAAGATCATAAATATAGAGGCATATCAGAGGAAGCAAGCACTTCATCAGAGACTTGGTTAAGCATATAAATTTGGATATATTCTTTCAGCAGAGGCAGATCAGAGGCAGATCATAAATACAAAGGTTGATCAAAGGAAGCAAGCTCTTCATGAGAGCCTTTGTTAAGGACGGGCCTTTAATTGTGTAAATTTAGGCATGGTAAATAGACATATGGTATCTATGATATGACAATAAAAATGCCACTGGTTGATGGTAAAAAATTTAAACAACAATAGGTGAATTATGCAGAGTAATAAAAGTTAATTCTCAATTTTAAACATTTAATTTAACAATTTAACATAACAATTAAAAAAAATTACAATTTAACAATTTAACAAATGTTAGAAATTATGTACTACCATAAATATCATACAATAATCTTGTACAGTGCCATAAATATCATACTATAAATTTAACAAAAATCAGAAATCATGTACTGCCATAAATATCATGCAATAATCTTGTACAATGCCATAAATATCATACAATAATTCTGGATTTTTCTATCATATGACATGTTATTTAGATACCATGGACCTATTCAAAATATGGACCTATGGATTTAAGTTAAAGGTTTTTTTTTTTCTTTCCTGTCTTCCTTTGTGATGTCCTCTTTATATCCCATTTCTTTCTAAGGGTTACATGGATCATTTAAGTTTTCCTAACCTTGAAACTCTTTATGTACTTACCCCGAGTCCAATGCATTGGATGTGTACTAATTATGGGATTCTCATGTTGTTGTTATTTTCTATTAGTATTGAGGGCCTTGGTTCTATTTCTCATTATTACCATTTTCCAGCTATGTGAAATTTAGGTTCACTATAATCCAATTAAAGGAAATGCATCATCTTTTGGAACACTTTGAAAAATGGTTGTATGCATCGATTAGAACATTCATTACATTAAAAATGAAAGTATTTGTAGTTTATATTATAGATACGAGTCCAATTTTCAAAGTCAAGTCCAGTAGAATTTGGAAGTCCATTTGTAGTTCAACTTCTATGTGGGTAGGAATGCGAGCATAAAAACCTTAGATTCTATCTTGTTTTCCTCTAAAGTTTATATTTAATCCAATTATTTTGTTGGAGAGATAGGAATAACCTGTAAAGTTTCAAGTTTGCAAAGGTTGAGAAGCAGAAAAGGAATACCAATGCATAGCAAGATGAATTTTGTGGCCTGTTTCTGTAGGCGAAATTAAAATTTCCATTAGTCTAGGTACAGTCTACAGGAACCTAAAATCCAAGGACCATTTCTAAAAACAAAATTGATATCACTCTACAGTGAAAATTGGAAAGGGAAATTTGGAAATTTGAAAAGGACTTCTACCTGCAAATGAAATATCCAATGCTTCTTAATCAATCCCTCTAGTGTTTTATTATTATACTATTATGTAGTAAATATTTCCACTACAATGTGGTCTGTGGTTTGCATGATACAGAGACATATTTTCTGTATTTATGGAGAGGAATTTAAGTTTAGACAATTCTTATGTTTTCCTAACAAGCACAACTTAGAAGTTGCAAAATATTTTGTAGTTTTCTAAGAAAAAGTTGTAGGAATATTTTCCAAAGATTTCAAAAATGTTTAGAAAGATAAAAAGGGAGGGAAAGTCACCCTCTTTGCCTTAGAAAAACCATTTTAGTTTCTTAGCTCAAGGATTTTAAATGCAAAATTTATTATCTAGGATTACTTTCAACTATACGAAAATGGATTAGGGAAACAAACACACTATCCTATGGGACTTAAATAAAAAATCACATTTGGAATCACAATTATTGATATGATGGCTATTATATTGTTTGAAATGAAAGTTCCACCTTGCATAAAGATGATATTTTATTTGAGATAGAATGATAAATGAAGGATTTTATTTTTTGATATAGAGAATTATAAAGGAAGATTGACATTTTTTAAGTACTTTAATTAAAAGCATTATAACTAGCCCAAAGACATATTGCATCTATAACCAACTTAACTACTATGAAATTTAGAGTTCAAACCTACTAACAACGTGCAGTTAAGGCTTAATTTAGAAAATTTGGGGTTCAAACCTACCAACAACTTGCAGTTAAGGCTTACTTGGGAATTCATAAAGCTAGAGTTCACAACATGTTGTGACAATGATTCATGTCATGTGGAAATATCCATATTAGAATGAAATCCTCAAGGAATTTAATTAAAAGCAAGGAAACCCACAAATCTGTGACTTTAATCAAATCAAGGAAAGCAACCCATGCAAGAATTTTTTAATTTTCTCGTCCTTTTCCTTAAAATAACAGAAATTCAGAGGATAAGAAGATTATTCTCATATAAAAATATTATAAATGTGTGTGTATATATATATATATATATATATATATATATATATATATATATTAATCAGAGACAAACACTGACAAAATTTTTTACAGTCATTACTTATGATTTGCAAACAGAAATAAAAGCGGAAGAATACTGGGAACCGAGACAAGATTTGGCATCACAATTATTGATATGATGGCTATGCTATTGTTGGAAATGCAAGCTCCACCTTGCACAAAGATCATATTTTATTTGAGATATAATAATAAAATAAGGGTTTTGTTTTTTTTAGATAGAGAATTATAAAGGAATATTTTCTCTTTTTAACTTTTTGAGTTAAAAGCATTATAACTGGCCCAAAGACACATTGCATCTATAACCAACTTGACTGCTAGGAAATTTAGAGTTCAAAACTACTAATAGCTTGCAGTTAAGGCTCACATGGGACTTCATATTTATAGATTCCAGTTACAATAGATTTAAACGTGTATTTCAGAAATAAAAATAATTAATCAAAATAGTTAAATTCATAGTCAACCACCAGCATGGAAAAAACATAGCCTTAATTTCAAAGAATAATGCACCATCAAAAACAGTCTTTTACAGTCAACCACCAGCATAGAAAAAACACAATCTTAATTTCAGAGAATAATGCACCATCAAAAATAGTATTTTACATTCAACCACCAACATGAAAAAAACACAATATTAATTTCATAGAATAATGCTCCATAAAATAAAAATAACTTGAGAACCTACTTTTACAGTCATTACAATAATGATTTCCAGCAATCACCATATGTCCAACCCCTCTACCTACATTGGTCTAATTGTTAGGTGGAGAGGTTTAGTCTCCATAGGTATCAAATTTGAGTACATCGTCAAATTGTCATCAAGGTCACATGGAATGTGTCATACATTTCATATATTGAAACATAACTTTGTCAAGTTTGACCAGTAATCTCATATATTGAACATAAATTTGTCGAGTTTGACCAGTAATGCTACTTTCAAATGGATTTTGACAAGGAATGGTAATTTTTTGGATGGATGGTGATTTCTTTGTTTGGTTTTTTATATTATCGAGTGTTCTTTCACATGGTGTTAAAATTTAGAGGTGCATGAGTGAGCATGAAAAATGAGGTTAAGCAGATAGAAAATTCAACTCTGCAAAATATAAAAATACATATTTTCTTTCCTTGGCCAAGTAGTAGCTATGTTATGTATAGTACACTCTTCTTCTTACTTATGAAACATATATGGTCTAATTTGGAGTCAATATCAAGATCGTGTAGCCTGTCAAATGATTTTTTAGTTAGTACTTGGAATCATATTCTCTATTTTTCTTTCACAGATGATTAAAATTTAGAGGTCAATGAGTGAGCATGAAAAATTAGATCAAGCAGAGAGCACATTCAACTCTTCAAAATATAAAAATATATCATTTCATTTCTTGACAAATTATTAGCTGTCTTATGTATATTACACTCTGGCTCAATCCGAAAAACTATATAGAGTTGAGAGCTACTCCAAATGCATTTCATTAATTGAAAAAAAAATCATTGTTTTTTGATACAAAATTATGTAAATAATCTCAAAGTTACAAAACCTTCTGACGCAAAGTTTTCAGTGGCATAAGGGGTACACAAAGCTTCAATAGACAGACAGAGAGCCAGATTTAATAGAGATTAATCAAGAGGACTATGCACCAATCTAATTCGTTGTACAAGACCAAGCAGGTTCCATGGCGAATTCATTTACGTCGATTCTCTATGAAAATAAGAGTCATAAGAAAGAGATTAACCGGGAATAAATATTCAGTTTTCAGAGGATGAGGATATGTTTAGCAGACATTTTTCATTATTTTTTATTTTTGAAGTTGCTCCATCACTTTCAAATTTGAGTAATTTGGCCCACTTTCAGTTTGCTGCTAAGATCAAATATCTCAGGCAGGTAAGATTTTGGCATTGAATGGTAATTTTCCCAGATGTTGACAGAGCCCAATTCATCAGAGCAAGTAGTTTCATTATCCGCATATCCCATTTTAACCAGTTTCATCATCCATTTCCAATTATTGACACCAATCAGATGATAATTGAGAATGAAATAAAATGAGTTTTGAGCCTTCTTCTAATTCCGAGGGGTGTCCCTAAACATAGCTCTATAGAAGGTTACTAGGCTTTAGCTTTCGAAAACCTATGCTATGACGTTTATTTTTTTTGGTTCACTGATTGAGGATCCATGGGGTGTGAGATTCACTGTGGGCTTTCAGTTTCAAATTCAAGTCATTTGGAAGATCGAAATAAATATAATTTCAGAGAATAATGCACCTACATTTACAATCATTACAATAATTATTTGCAGGTAGAATTAAAAGCGGAAGAATAATTAGAACTGAGATAAGGAGACAGAGCACATCAAGGAGCTAGAGAAGATGATGAGGAGGTAGAATGGGCACGTCGAGGACACAGAATAGACCCCAGTAATCCTACAAAAATCCTACAAAAAAAAAAAAAATCAAATTAGTATTAAAAATAGAAAAACAAGCATAAAGAAAATAAGAAAAACAAGAACTAGCTAACCTCTCCTTTACCTTAGTTTGCTCCCCTGCTGGTTCAAGATCAGTGCAACACAAGCGAAAAGAACACCTAGATAAAACTCTACAATGGTCATTTCCAATAGAAAAATCGCAGTGCTCTCCAACAGTAACGCAAGTCTAGGGGCCACTATATCTATAACAAAAAATTTGGCTAAACTTTTAAACAAAGTTCAGTTGAACTAATATTCTGGCCGAACTATTGGGAGAGTTAAACTTTCGAATGCATTTCTCACGAAAGTGTAACCCAAATTCACATTTTTACCCATATATATATATATATATATATATATATATATATATATATATATATTTGACCTTCGAGTGGGGAAAAGGATCTTGTAGTCATGGATGAAAATAAATTCTAAGTTGCATAGCTCTACTCAAGCCTCGAGTGTGCAAATGGGACCGGAATGATGAAGAGATTGTGGGAAATGACTCCAAACTAACCCTATATCACATCCACATCAATCATAGACACTATGCATTTTTAGCGTCATGGTTATATAACCTTTACACTATGTAGGACCTTGTGATGGGTTGATTAAACCTTTCGTGAGCTGCAATAGTATTATCATGCACCATAAGTGAGCTAAATAATGTTATTCCAGTTAATTGTAACTTAGGAGCTATTTTAACCTTAATACATGGTTATTGTTTCTTATGTGTAGAGGATGTGTCTCTTCTCAGAACATATATCTTCTATAAGGTCAAGATGTCCATTATTTTGAGTATGGAAAAGGAGGAAGAATGGACCTACGTTATCAATATTGTAGAATATCTGTGTGTGTGTGTGTGTGTGTGTGTGACTTTGGTGGAATATTCATGGTAAAGAAAATAGATCCTAGTGGTTCGTCAAAATGCAAACAAATATAGGACTATTATCATTCCTATATTTCTTTCTAAATAAATATATTTTTAAGATAAGAATTAAAAAATAAATAAAAATATAAGAAGAACACAATAAGGATATTACATCTAACTTGGTACTCTTGCATTCATAATGAATTTTCTCAAACCTTTAAATAGGCTTCATCATAGCAAATGCAATGGGCTATGCAATACCTTGGACTTGTTAACCATGGTAATTGAGAGATGTTGTATTGTTGTGTTATGTAGACATGTTTACTCAGTAAATTACATAAAATTAAATAACACAACTTATCTTTTTTAGTTGAATTCAGGATTCTTTTGTGATCCATATTATGAATTTTGAGAGATCTTTAGGGAAAAATCACATAAAATAACTTTTATTCGATGAGTTTCAAACCATCTAGTGTGGTTCATCTTCAGGACAAGATGAAGAACAAGATCATGGCATTCGATTAAATAGATGAAGAGATGTATTTTCTAGTCGTTAGAATATAACAACTAATTTTCACTAAAAGGTTATCATTAATTAATAAATAAATTTTCATTAAAACAAAGTAATGCATAGAAATTAGTTGTAAATAAAGGATTAAATTATTTCTATTAATATTATTATTTTAATCAAAACTAGGTGAGTAATAATAAGGTCAAACTTAGTTATTATAAACAATACAAATAAAAAAAAATCAATAACAAACTGAAAACAAATAAACAAATAATAAATGAATAAACAAGATAAAATAATAAAGTCAAATTTATCTATTCTAAATAATAAAACTAAAAATAGTAATAAGGAAATGGAAAAAAAATAAAGGTATATAAGAAATTATGTTTAATAATAATAATAAGTAAATAAATATTATAAAAACTTAGAATTCAAGGTAGGGATCCAACACCAACTAATACTCCAAATCGTCATTGATAGGTCTCCTTTCAATTTCCAAGGCCTACCTAAACTTGCGGTGATGAAAATGATCAGTCCTTGCAATGACCCTAACCTCTTTAATGCATATGTGATGTTTTGTCTTTTCCGCATGTTCTTCCAAAGCTGAGGATCGTTACATTCCATGTTTAATGCCAGTTGTGTGCTCATGAATCCTCTAATTAATTAAGCGGCCATTTTCAATAATGTGTGGAGTTCCAAGGAGCAACAGAAGGCATAAACACCCCATGTTTAGGGTTCACAGGGTCTTTCATTGATCTTATGGAGAATTTTAAAAAATTCACTACCTCAAATTACATTTAAAAAAAATTAAAAATTAAAAAAATAATAATAATTATAATTATTAACCATTAATAATTAAATTAGCATACATCTATTTTAATTCCAAATATATTAAGCGCTAAGAGGGGTCAAATATCTCTAGGTGCACAAATTCAAAAATATGTTTGCACACTAAGAGATTTGATACTTTATAATCCACATTCAAGAAAGATCTAGGCTAGTTTTATAATTTAATTTAACTTTATATTTTTTATAGTTAAAATTAAAACTAGCCATTTTATTTTTTACTTTTATAATTTTAATTATAAAAATATTTACTACTCTTATTTATTTTTTACCAAATCAAAAAGTTTGTGTTTACATTATAACTTCACTTACATAATGTTTAGACTAAATAACATCTCTCAACACAATTACATAAATATAAATAATTAAGCTATAAAGCATACCTATTTGAGAAAAACTTTCCTAAATTGCTATGTGAACCATTGTGCACCGTTGATTTTCATGTTAGACGATTCAAATAATCTCTACCTTAGAATTAAACATTGTTATTTTTAATCAGTTACAGAGGAAAATATATATTAATGAACATTAGAACTCTGTGAGGGTTTCTGCTTTCATACATCGAACTCATTTTCATCTTTGGTGGCTACGAATTTGTTGACAAGGGCAAGGGCATTACTGATTAATGCATCAAGTTCATTTTCTTTTCTTGTGGCTACGAATTTGTTGACAAGGGAAAGGGAATTACTGATTAATTCATCGAGCTCATTTTCTTCTCCGGTGGCTGTGAATTTTTTGAGAAAGGCATTAGTGATTAATTTACTTACTTTCTGCAAGCGGGGCATGACCATGGCCTTAACCCTTCCTCTGGCAGGCTAAAAACCATTGAGACAGGAGTCCTCGTTGGTGACGGCCAAACTCATCCACGTTTCCATGTTGCTCATCTGAGCCTTAAACTTGTTTAGTCTGAAATGCTTCAGCTCTGCCAGAGATTGATGAATCTACGTCGTGGTGTCCTCGAAATCCTCAATACAACCTTTGAGGGCCTCCTTTTCTCTTTTAGTCATCCTGGCTCTTCTTGTTTTTAGGCCCATGGCCGAGACATAAACATTGGGATAATTAACAAGGCTCGCTGTCATGGTTTCCTTCACAACATCACTCTGCTTGGCGCTCAGAGACCCGAATTAGGAAGAGAGTGGCGAAAAGTAGAGATTCAAATTCAAAGTCACTTTGCAAGAATTTTTGATGAATTCCGCCATGCTTGTAAGGTCGTGGTGAAGGGGATTCACATCCTCTGTTTTTGCTGAAGTCAATATAATAGAAAACGGATAGAAAAATATGATGAAAACGTATAGATGAATTCATTATGAGCATATCTCCATGAGCATCACTTTCCCTAAACCCTATTTTTGTCTCTTCATCTCTTTGTAACTAGGGTTTTGTCTTTAATTAAGTATGCTTTGTTGCTTGACCATAACCTTAGTAGAAATCCGTAATTGAATAATGTGATACTTTTAGCCTCGTGGGTGGATGAACCATAAGACAATGCCAATGTAAAAGTTGGTCAAGCACTTAAGAAAAGATTTCAACGACTGATGTTGAAGTTCTTCACGGGCGCAGCAGACATGCTGATATTCTGGACTATTTGATTGATATACGCAATGTGTATATAAATTCTATTTTTGAATTCCATTGTGTATATATCAATTCTGCCTTAAATTCCATTATATTGTCTTGCTTGCCAAATCTATGTATGTACTGGTAAATTAATGGTGTAGAAAATTTCTAGATATATATCCCTTTGAATTCATTTATGATGTTAACAGGAATAGGTCAAGGGTCTTTTTCAGTGCATTGATTTTGATTGATCAGATAAATTTAATTGTTTTTTTCTTCATGGGCATCAGTTGTTGGAGAATTAGTTCTCGAATTTTCTGCAGATTTTTCTAATCGGGAACATTAATAGCAGAGAGCTATAATGTTATTTTCCATATTTTAATGAACTGCAATTAAGGTTAGAGCTCTCCACCATGTGAGATTTTAATGGTTGTAAAGAATGAAAAAATCTACAGTTTTATGATTTTTCTCTTCATTTCAAGTACTATACTATGGGGAACTGTCAGGCCTAGATACTGCAAGTATTTTTATTGAACACCGAGGGGGTAAGATTGAGAAGATTTATTGGCCAGTTAGTTCCAATAAGGTCATGGTTTCCAATCCTAGAAACTATGTTGCTCTGATTCTAACAGGTTCAGTTAAGGGGGAATCTGATGATGGTGCTCACAAGCATTTGAAGAAGCTTCGTCCTGATGATACTTTAATCATAGGCCATAACTATCACCTTGTTAGCTTTGAAGGTATATTGTTGGATATTTAATCTCCAAAATTTTTCAAGTTTTTTTTTGTTGTTAAGTTGCAGATTTTTTGGACTGGGCAAACCTGGTAAATCATAAACTCATATTTCAAAAATGGAAAAAAATGGAAAAATTTAGTTACCTATTGAGAACAGAAGGCCAAGGGATCCAATCAGGAGCCTGTTCAGCCACCGAACTCAAGTTTTGTGGTCAAATATTATCATTCTGAGGTAGTGCCTGCAATGCTCGTAGGCATTCATAACCATTAATATGTGTTCCTCACCATGGAATAAACAGGTAAATCTTATGTGGGTGTAAATATTTTGGAGCTCTTATTGACGGAAGATTCTTTGCCTCCTGGTCCTATACTTGTCATGACTTTTAAAAACCATGGTTTCGATTAATTTTTATTGTCTTTCTTGAAATTTTGTCCCAACCTGGTGAGGATAGGAGGGAGAAGTGAGCAACCTGACTTGATTCCCCACAATTTATTTTCTAAAATTGGAAGAATGAATGAACATCGCTCAGATTGGATTGAATGTACACTTAAGTTGGAACAAGTGCAAGCAGAAATGGAAATAGCTCTGCAATAGCTACGTGAGAGTAGCTTTTTGAATGCATATTCCTTAATGGATTGCATGCCCAAAAAGCAGGTGAGGCAATTTATTTCTAAGAACGACTTTGGTAGAGACCTCTTAAAGCAATTTCCTGAAGAAATCTCCCTTCTAGAATCTATTTGAGGTGGAGTTGGTAGAGGGTATGAAACTAGAAATCTTGTGACCTTGCTATATAAAACTCTCTCTAAGAACATTAGCGAGTGGATGCCCAAGAGGGAGACCTTCGGATTGGTAGAAAACTGTATCTGTATTGTTAAGCCGCTGCAAATATTGGACGAGACTAGATATTCTAATACTAGTGATACTGGATTAGAAGACAATGAGAAAACAAGTGGTGACGAAGAGTATGAAATAGAGACAGATGTTCAAAGTAATCATGATACAAGAAATAAGTCATGGTTGGAAGAAAACTTCTTTCCTTGCAGTAGAGCAGCAAACAATAGCCGATCCTCTAGTGGGGGCTAAAAAACTTTATATGCATGTAAGCTTTCAAAACCTTGATTTGATCCTCTTTTATTTAAGTTCCTAAATCTCGAACTCCTGATACAAAATTCACCTTCCAGTGTTGCAAATAGATTTAAACAAATATCAGTGGTTGCTATACAATAATCTATGGCAATTAAATCAAAACCTTCGGGTATTATTAGTACACGTAATCACCCAAAACAAATATGAAAATGCTTTGAAAATATTTGCAGATATTAAGAGCAAGTACACTGAAATATGTGAGGTTATGCAGGAGATAAATCAGCTACGACAACTATAAGTGCTTCATGTGTCAAATATTGTGGGTATGACAACCACTGTAAGTTTTCTCCTA
Organism: Pinus albicaulis; assembly: GCA_034641835.2. Taxonomy (NCBI): domain Eukaryota; kingdom Viridiplantae; phylum Streptophyta; class Pinopsida; order Pinales; family Pinaceae; genus Pinus; species Pinus albicaulis. The sequence continues at coordinate 1,104,684,540 of CM076584.1, forward strand.
TTCTTCAGAATATATTAAAACTTTGAAACAGAATGTAAAGTATCACAATAAACTTCAACCAACAATTATTTTTGTTGAAGAAGCTTCCGATATTTTGGAACCTCAACTGCTAGCAGCGCTTGAACCAACCATTCAACATCTAATTTTGATTGCTGATCACTATCGATACCTCCCCGTGTATCATGTTATGAACTTGAGTGCTAGTATGTACACCTGTCTTAGTCTGGATTCTAGTTTTAATAGATTGTCGCAAAATAATTTGCATACAAATATGTTCCAAATCATGCTTAAAATAATGGTATACATATTATGGCCAAAGTAGAGAAAGATACAGTACTATGGTAAGAATCCCACATAACTCTAACCCAGGGGTTGCATTTAGATACCTAATAATCCAAAATACTCCAAATCATGCTTAAAATAACTGTACACATATTTTAATCAAATCAGAGGGAGATATCAATGTAGGAGGAATCCCACATAACCTGACACAAGGTTTGCACTTAGAATACTATTGTTTCATTGGAAAAGGGGATCAATGTGATATTATCATTTAGCCATTCATTCCACCCATCAAAGACATATTAATGTGGATAAAATTCACAGTATCTGGATATAACGGGTTTTCAAATGATATAAACTGAGATAAATTCTACAAAAAAATACCCATTCATCCTTGGTAATTCTGACTGAATACCAAAAAGGTGAGGAAGCCCTTTGCAACCTAGGAAACCCTGGTCAGAATATTAAACATAGGAAAAATAATTTTTTTTTTCATTAAGTTACAGAGTTTTTGACAGAATACCAAAAAGGTGAGGGAGCCCTTTGCAACTTAGGAAATCCTGGTCAGAATATTAAACAAAGGAAAAGACAATGTTTTTTTTCGTTCAATTGAAGAGTTTTTGGACTGGGCAAACCTGGTAAATCATAGACTCATATTTCAAAAATGGAAAAAAAATAGGAAAAGTCACTGAGGGACAATTTTGCAACATTTTTTTTCACTTAATAAAATAAAATTTTATCCTCTCTATTGAGATTTTTTCACTTATTCAAATCACATTTTATCCTCTCTATTGAGATTCTATCTGGGTATCCCTTGATTTCTGGGTTTTTGAGCATACAGCGTGCCTGTATTACAGTGAGAAAGATATATTGCATTATGTTATATATGTTTTGAACATTAATATTTTGTAATGATTTGTGAATTATATTTCATTAGAAATAGTAAAGTTTTTTGGTGAATGACTATTTACCTACATCCGATTCTTTGGAAGATTAGCCAACCCTCTTATTTTATAGCTATTTCTCCCTGATAAGATTCTAGATATAAACATTTCCTATCAGTCTGTAGGTAATGGGATTTCTAAATTTTTGAAAGAGTCTAATAATAATATATGGCCTGCATTTCCTCTACAGTGTGGTATATTTCCCTTTTATAATTACAAGCATTCTCTTCTATAAATAAAATTTATTCAAGATCTTAAATTTCCTACCATGCCTAATAGATAGTATGACCCTAATCAAACTGCCAATAAGATCTCAACAAAATAAAGCATAAGACAATTCATTCATGAGACAAACATATTTGAGAATTTATTTGAAAACATGCTTTCTTATTCAATGTTAATAAAGCAAGAAGAGAAGTGCATGTATTCTTAGGAAATGGTCGAGTTCAGACAGTACATAAATTCTAGCTTGCAGAATGTGCCCCTAGATTTCTTTAGTATTTCTATGGAATAAATAATTACTGGTGATATTGTAGTAATTGTGATCACAATAAACTTCAACCAGCATTTATTTTTTGTTGAAGAAGCTTCCGAGATTTTGGAACCTCAACTCCTAGAAGTGCTTGAACCAACCATTTAACATCTAATTTTTATTGCTGATCACTATCAGCTACCTCCCCGTGTATCATGTTATGAACTTGAGTGCTAGTACATACACCTGTCTTAGTCTGGATTCTGGTTTTAATAGATTGTCACAAAAGAATTTGCATACAAATATGTTCCAAATCATGCTTAAAATAATGGTATACATATTATGGCCAAAGTAGAGAAAGATATATTACTGTGGTAAGAATCCCACATAACCTTGACCCAGGGGTTGCATTTAGATACCTAATAATTCAAAATATTCCAAATCATTTTTAAAATAATTGTACACATATTATAATCAAAGTAGAGAGAGATATCAATGTAAGAGGAATCCCACATAACCTGACACAGGGTTTGCACTTAGAATACTTTTTTTTCATTGGCAAAGGGGATCAACATGAGATTATAATTTAGCCATACATTCCACCCATCAAAGAGATATTAATGTGGATAAAATTCACAGTATCTTGATATAATGGGTTTTCAAATTATAGAAACTGAGAGAAATTATACAAAAAAATACCCATTCATCCTTCGTAATTCTGACGGAATACCAAAAAGGTGAGGGAGCCCTTTGCAACCTAGGAAATCCTGGTCAGAATATTAAACATAGGAAAAATCAATGTTTTTTTTCATTAAGTTGCAGAGTTTTTGGACTGCGCAAAATTGGTAAATCATAGACTCATATTTGAAAAATGGAAAAAAAATAGGAAAAGCCAGTTACCTATTCAGGAACAATTTGCAACATTTTTTTCCACTTAATCAAATCACATTTTATCTTCTCTATTGAGATTTTATCTAGGTATCCCTTAATTTTGTTGGAATATGTAATTCCTACTTGTCTGTGGTTGTAACTCTCTATATAAGGAGTCTATTCCTACATCATAGGAGGTAGCTAGAACTATATATATTCCTAGTTTAGTGTGTGGTTGAGATATTCTCACAACCACATTATTGTGCATCCAAGATAGATTTCCTATATTGAGACTAATTCATGTATAAATGTGTGTAATCTCTTTGATTAATATGTAGTTTTGCATACTGAAGTTTTATCTTGGTATCTTGGTATCTAGGCATAGGAAAATAAATGATTGTAGTTGTATCACTTTTATTAAATTTTGTTTGTCCATCAAGAGAAGACATTGCCACTGTTGTTCCTACGAGGAGCAGAGTGCTCGATGGCTGGGGCGAGAGGCGCTAGCTGGAGCTGGAGTGTTGTGGTGAGGAGACCCAGCGTGGCACAGCAAGAGCTAAGTATAAGTGTGAGTGTGGACTGCTCCTTGAGATCCAGTGTGAGAGTGAAGCAGGAGATGTTGGTCCATTAGTAATTGACGTAGATATTCAGTAAATTTTATGTGCATGGACAAGCATTCCATTTGAAAAGGTGTCAACTGAAGAGTCTGACAAACTTCTGAAAATGGAAGAAACACTACACCAACACATCATTGTGCAACATGAGGTAGTTAAAGCTATCATTCGAGCTATTCATCGTGTAAGAGTTGGCCTAAAGAATCCAAACAGGCCAATTGCTAGCTTCATTTTCTCAGGACCTACAGGTGTTGGCAAGGCGGAGCTTGCCAAGGCATTGGCTGCGTACTATTTTGGTTTAGAGGAGGCAATGATAAGGCTAGATATGAGTGAATTTATGGAAATGCACACTATTTCCAAGTTGATTGATTCACCCCCAGGATATGTAGGCTACACTAAAGGAGGGAAACTAACAGAATCTGTTAGGAGATGCCCTTATACGGTGGTCCTTTTTTCGATGAAATTGAAAAGGCTCATCCAGACGTCTTCAATGTGATGCTTCAAATTCTTGAAGATGGAAGACTGACCAATAGTAAAGGTCAAACTGTGGACTTCAAGAATACCCTTTTGATCATGACTTCTAATGTTGGGAGTATTGTGATTGAGAAGGGAGGCCGTGGAATTGGTTTCCAACTTGATTACGATGAGAAAGAAAGTAGCTACACAAGTATCAAAAGTCTTGTCAATGAAGAGCTAAATCAATATTTTTGACCTGAGTTCTTGAATCGACTAGATGAGATGATTGTGTTTAGACATCTCACAAAGATAGAGGTGAATGATATTGCAGGAGCATCAAAATGATAGCATAGACAACGAGATTCAAAGCGCATTTAATGTGGTGGAAGCCTGCGCTGCCGCAGAGAGTATAAAGTGTTTTTTGTTCACTTTCTAGAGGAATGGCCCTCCAAGCTGTAGGAGGCCATTGATACTAAAATTCTAGTGATGGTAGATTTTATGTGAGCTGCACAACATGAGCATGGTGAGTTGCAGCTGAATTTCATGAGTAGGTGACGCATTCCATGCCACCTGAGAATATTGAGATCTTTAAATAAATAGAGGAGGGCATGGGAGATGCAAATTTTTTTGGTATTTATTGATTAGTTTTTTTTATTAGTGGTTCTCTTCTCATCTCTGTATCTTAGATGTTGTCTAGCTTTAGTGTGTTCTGCAAGCGGTGTGAGATAAAGTTTCACTTTAGATAATTATTTTGGATTGTGCTAATTTATTTATCAAGGTACTACCAGTCTCTGTTTCCAACAGACATGGTCTTTGGAGGACTACTTGCTGAGGCAATTCTTCAAGTCTATCACACTGGAAAGATTCATTGTTTGGTGAGGGAGGCTACCTCAACCTTTAGGAGATTCTAATCACGATGGCCAATAATTTGAAGAGAAAGTCCCTACGAGTTTTCTTGATAGGTGGAGCTATATTTGTTGGTAGTCACCTTGTTGACAGGCACATGACAAGAGGGGGACAGTGATATTGTTTTTGATAATTTCTTTACAGGAAGGAAGGAAGGAGAATGGCTTGCATCATTCTGAGGTTTGAAGTGATGATAAGGAATGATGTCATGTAAAATAGAATTATATTGCCATTTTTTTTAATATTTATTTAAGAGATCTCACGTGAGTAATGTAAATCTGGTTGAAAGAATTGATTTATTTATTGTGACATTTAGTTTGGCCAACTATTATCACAAGTTTTGAGTCTATGTTGGAATCGGCCATTCCAACAATAGACAATTTTTTTTGCAAGAATAATTTACTACCAGATATTATGAAGACATGACAGTGAAAATGACATCAAAGGATAGTGCCTGGAGCTACATCAGAGATTGGAGGATGATCGAGTTCGTGTGTGTCAAGTGTGATGGAAACAGATATGCATGTTCAATTGTGAGGAGATTATCTCGATAATGGGTCTTCGTTGTTGTAGCCTATCAGCAAGCATGAGGAGGCATTCTTGGAAGCAGTTACCCAGCCTTGATATTGTGAGCAGGGAAGTGGCATTACGCTGCGATGCCATGGGAATTGGATACTGAAATGAGAACTTTTGTGTGTAAAATCATTGAATTTTATGCATGTTGACAGTAAATTTGTGGATGATGGAGGATCGGACCATGGAGTCCTGGATTCTTGTTTTGAGATATATAATTTTTTATTGTTTCTCTTCATGTGGCTGTGAGTGCCTATGTCTGGATTATCTGTGCTGAAATTCAGTGCATTAAGACTAGTTGAAATGTCATCAATCCATTTCTTTATCAGTGGACCCCCTAGAGGTATCGTTGGAGAAAAATGGTTATTGTTATGTTTGGGAAATAATCATCTTTGGGTAGAGATAGAGAAATTAATCTGAAGATTTTATGTTTTTATTTAGTTTTTTTGAATCATGTTTAAAGTTATTAAGCCTTGTTGAGCCTAGCTAACTCAATGTAGGTAAAGTTATTTTGTTAGAATTCGAGACTCTAACAAATTACAGGTTAAGCATGGAGTTCCAAGAATTTATTTGACAAAGACAAGGATGCCCAAGATGAAAATATGAGGTAAAAGAGTAGCAACAACTATTATGATGGATAACAAAGTAAATGTTTTTTTTAGTTAGTGTGGGTTTGTTGGATAGACTCCCTAGCATGCTTTAATTATAAGCAAGTCTAGGTGGTTGTTTTAGTGGTCATTGTATGTACCTGGAGACTCCAAGAGTTGGAGTATGGAATGTAAGCCTTGTAAAGGCATGTGTAAAGTTCGTGGTAATCTCAAAACCACCTTGTAAGTACAGGTTTAAGGTCATCCAGAAACCATATTTTGTCACTTTAAAGTTATGGTTTGTGGTGAACCAGAAACCACATATAGAGCCTTCATAGCTATAGGAACCTTCGTGGCTAGGGTGCCCCGGGTGCACACAGGAGCTTGAATGCTCACAGGAGCTTAAAATCTCATAGGAGTAGGTGGACTCCAATAAAAACCTCACTCATAGGTCTCAGATATTGTTTTTTCTGAGCAAAGGAGGGTCGGTGCATTTTTTCTATCTGACAGTCGCATCGAAAGGCACAATCAGTGTGACTGTTAGGGACTGTTATTTGGGCACGGATATTTGGCTTAGAAAAGATTTGATCTCTCTTTTTGGCAGTTCTACACATGGGATTCACTCGTTTGTGGTGGATCTGAGTCACAGACATTATTGTCGATTCTGCACATGGGATTCGCTCGTTTGTGGTGGATTTGAGTTGCAGACACATCTCTTGTTGGTTCTGGACATGGGATTTTCCAATTGGTAGTGGATCTGAGTCGCAGACACATCTCTTGTTGGTTCTGGACATGGGATTTGCCAGTTTGTGGTGGATCTAAGTCGTAGGCACATTGTTTATGATTGACGGCAACTAGATTTTCTGAATTGATATCACGACAAGTAGTAATTAAGGGAGGGTGTTGGAATATGTAATTCCTACTTGTCTGTGGTTGTAACTCTCTATATAAGGAGTCTGTTCCTACATCATAGGAGGCAGCTAGAACTATATATATTCCTAGTTCAGTGTGTGGTTGAGATATTCTCTCAACCACATTATTGTGCATCCAAGATAGATTTCCTATCTTGAGACTAATTCATGTATAAATGTGTGTAATCTCTTTGATTAATATATAGTTTTGCATACTGAATTTTTATCTAATTTCTGGGTTTTTGAGCATACAGGGTGCCTGTATTTCAGTGAGCAAGATATATTGCGTTATGTTATTTATGTTTTAAACATTTCCTATGTTACTGCTTTACAATGTTTCCTTTGCAACATATGGTGCAATTGCTAGTTATTAATATATATATATATATATATATATATATATATATATATATATATTCTTAACCATTAATGTCAAACCTACTGTAATATGTTTGTAATGCAGGCACATAATAAGTGTGTCAATTTTCGTTTTTCTTAATGAATTTTTGTTATTTTTAAGGCCGTAATGCAGGTACATAACATGTGTGAGTGTAATTTTCCCTTATTATTAACTTGAGGGAAATTCTTAATGACCATGCACTAAGCCAATCATTGGCTAGTGCATGGCCATGTACATGGTGAGCCCATATATTTTTCTCTGTGTTTTCTGGTAATGCAAATTTCCTACATCCTCATGGTATAGTATGATATATTGAAAAGGAATGGTACATTGAAATTTTACTCCTTGAAGAGATATTATAACATAGTAGGAACAATGCAAGCGCAAGGACAATTTGGAGTGTTTGACTGTAGAAAATGAATGGGTGATCAAGCACAACAAAGGGCATTCCTTCAAATTCATAAATAAATGTCATTAGAAGTGAAACAAACCAACCATAGCACAACCCTTAATAGGAAATTACATATGGTTTCGTTTGTTTTTATGCATGGATTATATAAGTAAATTGATCACAACCAGCACATAAGGTTATTTTTTAATTTAGTCATGTTTTTGGTTAAAGTTTTGGACAATTGCGTGGTATTGTAATTTGGAAATGGAGCAAAGGTGAAATTTATGGCTTTTAATGTTTATTGTTTCTAATGTTTATAACTTTATTATTACCATATAAAAAAAAGTTGATGGCTTTTTAAGAGCTATCCAAAATCAAGTGGACTGCCAAGCTATATGGGACGATAATGTAAACTTTATTTGTTTCCAAATTCTTTTATAAAATCATGTGATAAATAGTTCACTCCATTGGTTGATATATGCTACATGGTATTTGAAAGATTAAATATTTTTTTATTACTTAAATTTAATGAAGTGTAATATAAATTTAGTTGTATGTAAAATTCTAATAATTATTATTATTTTGTTGTTGTGTTGTGCTATTCAAAAATCCTACTTATTTTAGAATAGTTGCCTTAGAAAAATAATGGAGACTTTTTTTTTAAATTTAGACTAGAATAAATAAGACCCTTAAGTGATTAATTAAAATAGAAATAGGAGTTAGAAAAGATAAAATGCATTTTTTTATTGACTAAAAGGCACTTCAGTGGAAAATTCAATAGAAACGCAGTTGCAGAATGCAATCCTAAATCACGAATACAATATATGACATCTTAGGCCACTGTAAATGCATTTGGGATGCGATATCAGTAAAAATATTTAATAAAGGAAATGGGCTTCCGACCAAATCATGTTTCATGAAAGACAAATTGCGAAACCCGCCATTGCCACGTCATTAATCACAATCGCAAATCACATTTCCATCCCACCATCATTCTTTCCTCCCGCGATTTCATTTCCCCGATGTGATACATCACACCGCATCACACTTTTTCTAGTGACCATTTTCTTCCACCATACAGTTTCACCAAGATTGTGATTGGAATATCACATCGCAAAATTTCTATTTCGCTTTTCACCTGGTAATATTTGAACCTTTCAAAAAAATTTAATTTTCAATTCAAAGGGATGTTTTTAGCGCGAAAAGGAATTAATCATAATCGGTAAAACATATGTTCTTGGTGCTTTAAAATATTGGCATACAAATGAATCTGTGATTCAAAAATATCTTATTTTAACGCCTAAATGTCTATTCAGGCACCTGAACCCACGTTTTCCATTAATTCCATAACTTAACGGTTTAACATCTCGAACCTCCAAATTTGATTTAACCACAAAATAATTAATGTTTTAGATTACTCTGCATGCCAAGTTTTATTTGCCATCATTTCAATTATTGTTACATTGCTCTTGTCTTGTGGCAATATTTCCCTTTTTACATGTTGTTCTTCTTATTTCGCAGACAATTCCAAACAAACAGAGTTTCTAAAAAATGTCTAAGGCTGCAAAGAAGTGCAAGAAACTCATGGCTCCCCCTAATCCTGCACCTCTGGCTAACGAAGTAACAAGAATTTCGCCCCTATTCACATATATTACATGCACAACTGAAAGTGATTCTAATTCTTGGGAAGAAATGTATTGGTTGTTTGAAGATGAAAAACCCCATGGGGTTGAAAGAAAAGCTACTGCAGATGCTTTTGACACCTCAGAAGCTACTATTGCTGAAGATGCCAACTCTTTTTGTTGCCACTATGATGTAATGTGTTGTCCTTGATGGAAACCTACTTGATGAGTTACCTTTTGATAGAAGCCTATTTGCTGAAGATGTAAAATTGATGTATCTACATGCCAGTTTAGATGTGATAGAGAAAGGAATACCAGTTAGTGATAGAGAAATGATGAATGTAAATTTTTAGGAAATATATGCAGGTTTGATGAAGGGAAGCCACATGTACAATATATATACAAAGGTTCAATGAAGCCAAGTCATGTATATATCTAGAATATACATAGAATCTATGTATACATAGTTTTGGTGAAGAAAAGTCGTGTACACACGCAGGTACAAAGAAGCAAAGTCGTGTATGAGTTGGTGCACTGATTTTAACAATACCAAGGGTCTTTCCCATTGTATTAGCCCACAATATTGAGCACAGTAATGGCTATTTTATCCCGTCCAAGAATACCATCGGCACTTGTGTGGTTCTGGCTCATGGTATTGGCTAGGGCTCAAACTATATAAGGAGGTGAAGATCATAGTGCAAACGGAGGATGAGTGTGTGAATTGAATGAATAATTTAGTCTGAAGTATATCTGCATGTAATGGGCTATAATCAATAGATAGATCTTATATTTTGATGCACTCATGAATACAATAATGGATCAGGTTCTCTAGACCTGAAACGACTATGTATTTACATGATATGTTTATCAGTTGTTTAGATCTGTGGTATGGCACATAATTGCTAAATTAAAAGATATGATCTGAGTAAATTTTTTTCTTTGAAGTGTTGCACAACCCTACAATATTTGCAGATCTATATGTTGGTTAGTCACGGTGTAAGTGTGTATACCCACGGGTTCGTATCATCAAAGGTGCGTATGGAATTCAGGTTTTTTTTTTTAATATTGCTGAAGAAAATGTCTCATCATTTTTGTTTTTTTTTATGTTTTCTGTCAATGAAGTCTTCATGTAGATATTGATTTCTTGAATACTATTTATGCTACTAGATGATTATGTATAAATGATCAGTGACTGGTTGATTAAGAATCGTAGATGCTACTAACTGGTTAAGGATTCTGTGAACCTGACAAAGTGTATCTCAATATCTGTAATATGTTTTGAGTCTAGACAGAACTCTAATATCTCAGTATATAAAGATCTCTACAGAGGTTCATCCACACGAAAGTGTGTATACACGTTTGTTGCAGTAAGTAAAGTAGCGTATAAATTTTTTTTATGACTGATGAGGGTTCAAGTTGATTTTTTGTGTTAATACAGAATTTTGGGTTTAATGATGTTATCTGGCTACAGTGACCTCATTGTTCTGTTTGAAGATTGGTTGAAGGTTATTAGTATTTATCTACAAATTGTGTTGTGTTGAAGCTGTTGGATCTAGTGTGAAAATTTATGAAACATGATATGCAGTGGTTTTGAGGGTTGAAGCCTTCAGTGTGGAAGTCAAAGCTTCTTTACAGTAGAATTTGGTGATCATTTCAAGGGGTCGAAGCTCCCTTCCAGTGGTGGTTGGTAAACAATATCAAGGGTTGGAGCTCCCTTCCAGTAGGAGCTAGAGAGCGAGAGAAGGTTGTAGCCTTCTTCAGGTGGGTGCCTGTGTACTGGTATGATTCTACACCAGTACACCATTGTAACAAATTTTCTATATAATAAATGTTGAATATAGAGACAACAACATCGTTAGTTTTCTCGTGACTTGGGTTTCCACCTTAAATCTTGGTGTTCATGTGTGATGATTTTGTGTGATTATTTATTTTGTTATTACTGCACATGTTTAATGCTTAAATGTCTTATGCATAACTAATGAACTGGTCTAAATAAAGTTTCTGAATATTTATTTGAACATCAAGTTATATAGGTATACTCATATTTCACTTTAGAAATCCATGTGTATACGCTAGTTGGATTAATTAGAGTTGCGTATAGAAATAAGTAAAGAAAATAAAAGATTGTGTATATTGATTCTACCCCCCCCCCCCCCTCTTAGTATTTTTTCCAACAATTGCTATCAAAGAAGGTCCTTCTGAAGAAGCTTAATTTCTAGAAGGAATATCGTCCAAGATGAGAAATCAAGACAGAACAACATCTATCAAACCACCACTCTTCAATGGAAGCAATTTAATCTTTTGGAAGACAAGAACAAGATCCTATCTTCAATCTGCAGATGTTTGGGAAATTGCTGAAGGCGGTTACCAATATCTAGCTACAGTTCCCAGAGATCTAGCATAAAGGAAGAACTATGAAACTAATGAAAAAATTGTCAATGCATTATTGGGAAGTCTGACAGAATCATAATTTGTCAAGGTTATGCAGTTAAACATGGCAAAGGAGATATGGCACAAAATCATTCTAAGCTATCAAGGTGATGCCAAGGTAAAAAGTTGTAAACTCCAATCTCTCATAATTCAATATGAAAATCTCAAAATTCATAATGATGAAATCATTGTGAGTTTCCTTTTGCGTCTAGATGAGATTGTAAATCGTATGATAAATCTGGGTGAAGACATAAGATACACAACTTTAGTAGAGAAAATATTAAGATCTTTAACTCCTAAATTCGATTCAAAAGTGTCTCCTGTTGAAGAGATGTAGGATCTACAGACTCTTACTGTTGTTCAACTTCATGGGATCCTCACTACTTTTGAAATAAGAAAAGGAGGTTCATCTGAAGTCAAAGAAGCTGCTTTTAGAGCTACTACAAAAGGAAAGGACAAGGAAGAACAAAAGAATTAGGGTATGTATCAGAAGAAGATGAGGTAAATTTTGTAAAGAAACTTAAACTTAGCACTAGAAGGTTCGAAGGTAAGCTTCCTTTCAAATGCTTTTCTTTGGGAAGAGTGGGTCATTATGCTGCTAAATTTCCTCATAAAGATAATCAAGATAAGGGAAAGGATTTAGAAAAAGGTAATAGGAGACGATTTTTCAATATAAAAAGTTACTATACTTATGAAGATAGTGATGGATTGTCAAATACTGAAAAACGAGAATCTGATCAAGATCTTAGACTGCTCATGGCAATTGAAAAAGACACTAGTGAGGCTAAAAGATACTTTTATGGATGCTTTAAAAGAAAATGATTTTCTTGAAGAAATCACTCAACTCAAGCTATGCTTGGAAGAGAACAAAATAACCATAGATACTCTAAAGAATCAACTCATAGAAAAGGAGAAGCACAATGATAAATTAGAATGTGAAATAGTAAGTCTAAGAAAGGAACTTGAGAAAGTAAAAAATCTAAATCTTAGATTTTCTAAAGGATCTGAAACCTTAGATGAAATTATCAAGGTTCAACACTCTCCTCTTATGAAGACAGATCTTGGATATATTGGTGAATTTTCTCAGTCATAAAAGTCCTCAACTGCAAGCTATCTAAATGTCACAAAATATAGCAAGAAAATATTCATCACTCAACAAACCAACAAAGACAATGCTCAGGTAAAGTGTGATCATTCGAATTCAAGGATGAACAACAACAGAAGTATAAGTCAAAAGTTAAACAACACTAGAAGGTTATATGATCGCATAAATTTCTTCTTTAATGGACAATGTTTCTCATGTCATAATGTTTGTCACAAAGTTGCTTAATGTGTTTCATACAAAACCATCATGACCAGAGAAGCAAGAAAGAAAATAAATGAGACAGGAATAAAGAAGAATACTTATAACAAATTTTCTCATCTTCAAGATGAAATTGAATGTTCATTTTGCAATAACTTTGGACATGAGGAATGTGAATGCAGGAGAAAACTACAACCAAAATAACAAATATCCACAGGTTCTAAGGTATGGAGAAGGAAGGACATACAATTCAAAAGCTACGGCATAGATTTATTTCCAGAAGGAGAAGAAAATAAATGGTACATTGATATCAGATGTTCAAAACATATGACACGTTATAAAGACAAAATTATTTCATACAATGCATTAGAAAAGGAAAAGAATGTTACTTTTGGAAATGACTCTCCTGCTGTCATTAAGGGTAAAGGATTTGTTTTTCTAAAAGAAAAGGTTAAAGCTAAGAATGTCATGTATGTTGATGGATTAAAGCATAAATTTTTGAGTTTTAGTCAAATGTGTGACCAAGGAAATGAAGTTGTCTTACGATAAAAAGAATGTGTTGTTCATGAACTCGACACAGGAAATACTGTAATAAAAGGAACAAGAAAACCAAGCAATCTATATATATTGAAAGGTGGCCAAGAACAATGTTATCTAGGCAAATCTACAGAAAACTGGTTATGGCACAACAGATTGGGACATCCACGCTTTTCTCAAATAAACAAATAAAGCAGACTCAAAGTTGTTCGTGATGTACCCAATATCACTTTACTAGAAAGTACCATATGCAAGTCATGCCAATTCGATAAGCAAACTAGGTTTAAATTTAATGCCAAAGAAGGATAAAAAAGTAAGCCTCTTGAACTTATACATACTAAATTGTGTGGGCTTGTAAGGAAAAATTCACCTCGTTGAGAAAAATACTATATCTTATTCATTGATGACTTTTCCAGAATGCGTTGGATCAGTTTATTGAAACACAAAGATGAAGCATTCGAAAAATTTAAAGTCTTCAAAGCTTTAGATGAAAATGAATTAGATCTAAAAATCAAATTTGTCAAATCTGATCGAGGAGGAGAATACATATCAGATGAATTATTTGATTTCTGTGAACAATATGGCATAAAAAGACATTTCTCTATAGTTGGAACTCCGCAACAAAATGGCATGGCAGAAAGAATGAATAGAACAGTTCAGAAAATGGTTCATGCTATGGTTGATGAATCTGGGACTCCTGACACCTTTTGGGGTGAATTGTCTCATACCGCAGTAAATATTCTCAACAAGGCTCATCTTCATGTTAATAGTGATAAAACTCCTTGTGAAATTTGGTATGGTAATACTCCTACTGTGAAGTAATTTAAAGTTTTTGGAAGCAAATGTTTTATTAGAAATAATGATGAAAAACTTGGTAATTTTGAACCTAGAGCAGATGAAGGAATACTTCTTTGTCACTCTTTTAGAAGTAAAGCATACAAATGTTACAATAAGAGACTTCAGAATATTGTTGAATGTATTGATGTTGTGATTAATGAAACACTCACAACTCCCAAAAGGGAAATAACAACAAACGAGGATGATGATGATGATGAATTCGTTCCATCATCCAATCACAATGATATAGAATAAGAACCTAATGAAGCACCTGAAGAAGATGCATAAAAAAGGGCTCCATCCAGGTATGTTCAAAATAATCATCCAGAATCTCAAACTTGGCGAGAAAAGGAATCAGGCGTACAAACAAGAAGAACACTTGTAGGATCTCCTAGTTATCTAGCATTATTATCCACCATTGAACCACAAAATGTAAATCAAGCTAGTAAATATGAATTTTGGATTAAGGCCATGAATGAAGAACTGGATCAAATTGAAAAAAATAATAATTGGGAATTGGTTCCAAGACCTCATGATAAAATTTAATTGGAACAAAGTGGATATTCAAAAATAAGTTAAATGAAAATGGAGATGTAAATAGAAACAAATCTAGACTTGTTTGTAAAGGGTATGCTCAACAAGAAGGTATAGACTTTGGAGAAACATTTGCACCAGTAGCCAGACTTGAAGCCATAAGAATGTTTCTTGCATTTTCAAGTTTTCAACAATTCAAGATTTATCAAATGGATGTAAAATCTTCTTTCCTTAATGGTGATCTGGAAGAAGAAATTTATATAGAACAACCAGAACGATCCATTCTGGGAAATGATGAAAAAAAAAATTGTAAACATAAAAAGGCCCTATATGGTCTAAAACAAGCCCCACAAGCATGGTAATATCATCTTAACAAATACCTTCAACAAGAAGGTTTCATAAAAGGATCTATAGACAACAACTTATACACAAAATTTGAGGATGATAAATTGTTAATTATTGTTCTTTATGTTGATGACATCATTTTTGGAAGTAATGAAGAATCCATGAGTCAAAAAATTGCTTCTATTATGTAGCAGGAAATTGAAATGTCTTTACTTGTGGAAGTAACATATTTTCTTGGCTTACAAGTGCAACAAGCAAAAGATGGAATATTTCTCTCACAAGAAATTATCTCAAGAAGATTCTAAAGAAGTATGGGATGGAAGACAACAAACCTGTGAGCACTCCAATGGTGACCGGATGTAACCTCAGTTCTCATGATGATTCTCCCATGGTAAACCAACCATAGTATAAATCTATGATTAGAAGTCTGATTTATCTAACAGGGACTAGACGGGATATCATGCATGCAGTTGGGATTGTTGGACGATTCCAAGCCAATCCAAAGGATTCACATCTTCAGTTAGTAAAAATAATATTCAAATATCTACAAGGAACTCAAGATTTTTTTCTATGGTATCCCAAGAATGTTGATCTTACTCTCCATGCTTAAAGACATGTGAAATGGGCTTGAAATGTTGATGATCGGAAAATCACTAGTGGAGGTGCATTTAATATGGGGCCCTGATTAGTATCCCGGTTCAACAAGAAACAAATTTTCATTGCTTTATCTACAGCGGAAGAAAAATATGTGGTTTTTGCATCATGTTGCACACAAATTCTCTAGATGATGCAGACATTACAAGAAATTCAAATTAAATATTCTCCTCCCATCTACATCCTATGTGATAATACAAGTTCCATTAGTATCTCAAAAAATATTGTTATGCATTCCAAAACCAAGAATATTCCCATCAAGTATCACTTTTTACGAGAAAAAGTGCTTGAGAAAAAAGTTAAATTGTAGTATGTTCCCTCCAAAGAATAAGTTGTTGACATATTTACTAAACTACTTCCCAAAGATGCATTTGAATATCTCATAAAAAAGTTGGGAGTTGTCTCTGCCTCATTATGTTTTTAAACTTATGTGATATGTTTGATTTCATAAGATTAATTTTGGTATGCATGTTTCGTGATGCATAGTCGCATATATACGCAATTTTCTCTCCATACAGTCGTGTATGGATCCTTCAGTCATAAAATCAGTGGGTCAACCTTCAAGAAAAGTCTTCTTCATGTTGCTGAAAGATATGATTTGGTGTTGATGGGATGCACAGGTTTAGGGGGAGCATTAGCCTTAATGGGTATAAGTCATTGATTGGCATTTTGTTGGTTGCTAAACTTTGTTGGTTGCTGAAGTTTGTTCGATGATCTTTCTCTATCGAGGTACTTTGGTCTTGTTTATAAAGCCATATATGTAATTTGATGTAAGTGTCATGTTGAGACCTATGATGTAAATATTTTAATATTTATTCATGTATAGACTTATTCAAATATGTAAATCCACTTGGTTGGGTGTTTAAGTAAAAAAATTCAACCCACTTGGTTGGGTAGTTGAGTCAAATATGTAACCCCACTTGCTTGGGTAATTGATGTATGTATGCATCCTTGGTGATAGGAAAGGTTCATTAGGGGAATTTTGAGGTCTAAAATGGGCCTCCTAAGGAAATTATAAAATAATAGTGGAAATAATAAAATAAGATTTGATGACATCATCAAATTTTAGAGGGAAAGATGAAAAAACTACTTTTTCAACTCATATTTTCAACTTATATCCCAAAGTGTTTACTCAAATTTTGAGCATGAGTACTCGTTGGATGCAAAATTTAACTCCCCATCCAAGGAGTACCCATGTTGCATACTTTTGATGGACCAAGCTACATGAAAAATGAGGAATACATAAAAATCGATAGACCCTGCTACACGAAAAATGAGGAATGCATAAAAAATGTGATTACAATCACATTTTTTTATGTATTCCTCATTTTTCATGTAGCAGGGTCCATCAAAAGTATGAAACATGGGTACTCCTTGGATGAGGAATTAAATTTTTCATCCAACGAGTTCTCCGACTCGAAATTTGAGTAAAAACTTTGGGAGATAAGTTGAAAATACGAGCTGAAAAAGCAGTTTTATTATTTTATTATTTTTTAATATTTTTACCCTTTTAATTAAAAAATGGTGAATCACCCCCAATGGTTGACATCATCATCTTGAATCCTATTGGTTCTTATAAATTTTATTTCTTTTGTACATTTTTCTTAGGAGGCCCATTTTAGACTTCAAAATTCCCCTAATGATAGAATCATGTATTTCATTTCAAATATGTTTTGAAGCTTTAGCATGTGTTCAGGGGAGTATGGCCCGTATAGTGTAGCACCGATCTGGGCATTCTTGTATCGGTTCGCCCTTTTCCCTTAATGTCAAAGGGGTAGAGTAACATGGTGTTTGAATAATTCTTATGATTGATGTTTCTAATAGGTATCTACAAGTTGTGGTGATCAAACACCAACATGGTTGCCATCAAGTCTAAAGGGGGAGATTGTTGGCATTATGATGTAATGTGTTGTCCTTGATGGAATCCTACTCAACAATTTTCCTTTTGATAGCAACCCATTCATTGAATATGTAAACTTGATGTATCTACAGGCCATTTCAGATGTGACAGAGAAAGGAATACCAATCGGTGATAGAGGAATGATGAAGGTAAAGTTTCAAGAAATATACACAGGTTTGATGAAGGGGATTCATGTATATTCAGAGGTATACACAATTTCATTCATGTATATAGGCAGGTTTGGTGAAGGGAAGCTATGTATACAATATATATACAAATGTTCAATGAAGCCAAGTCATGTATATATCTAGAATATACACATAATTTGTGTATACGCAGTGTTGTTGAAGAAAAGTCACGTATACACATGGGTGAAAAGAAGCAAAGTCGGGTATGATTTGGCACACTAATTTTAACAATATCAAGGGTCTTTACCATGGTATTAGCCCACAATATTGAGCACATTAATGAATATTTGATCCTGTCCAAGAATACCATCGGCACTTGTGTGATTTTGGCTCATGGTGTTGGCTAAGGCTCAAAATATATAAGGAGGTGAAGATCATAGTGTAAAGGGAGGATGAGTGTGTGAATTGAATGAATAATTTAGTATAAAGTATATCTGCATGGAATGGGATATAATCAATAGATAGATCTGATATTTTGATGCACTCATGATTACAATAATAGATCACATTCTCTATACCATAAATGACTATGTATTTGCATGATCTGTTTATTAGTTGTTTAGATCTGTGGTCTGGCGCATAATTGTCGAAGTAAAAGATATGATATAAGTAATTTTTCTACTTTTAAGTGTTGCGCAACCCTGTAATATTTTCACATCTATACACTGGTTAGTCACTATGAAAGTGTGTATACTCGTGGGTTCATATGATCAAAGGCGCGTATGGAAGTTACGGTTTTTTTGAAGATTGATGAAGAAAATGTCTGATAATTTCTGTTGTGTTTATGATGTCTGTAAATGAAATCTTCATGTAGATCTGGAATGTTTGAATATTTTTTATGTTGCTAGTTGATTATGTATAAATGATCAGTGACTAGTTGATTGAGAACGATGGATGCTACTAACTGGTTAAGGATTCTATGAATCTGACAAAGTGTATCTAAATATCTCTGACCTTTTTTTAGTTTAGACAGAACTCTAATTTCTCAGAATATAAATATCTATACGCAGGTTCATCCATAGGAAAGCACATATACATGCTGGTTGCAGTAATTAAATTAGCTTATACAATTATTTTATGAATTATTATGGTTGAAGTTCATTCTGCGTGTTAATACAGAAGTATGGTTTTAATGATGTGATTTGGTTACAATGATCTCATTGTTCTGTTTGAAGATTGGTTGAAGGTTATTAATTTTTATCTACAAATTGCGTTGTGTTAAAGTTGTTGGATCCAGTGTGAAAATTTATGAAACGTGATTTGTAGTAGTTCTGAGAGTTGAAGCCTTCAGTGTGGAAGTTGAAGCTTCCCGCCAGTAGAAGATGGTGATCATTTCATGGGGTTGAAGCTCCCTTCCATTAGTGGTTGTTAAACGAGATCAGGGGGTTGGAGCTCCCTTCCAGTAGCAGCTGGAGAATGAGAGAAGGTTGCAGCCTTCTGCAGGTGGGTGTCTGCATACTGGTATGAGTCTGAACTAGTACATCACTCTAATAATTTTTTTATATAATAAATATTGAAAACAGAGACGACAAGAGTGGTGGTTTTCTCCTATCTTGGGTTTCCACCTTAAATCTTGGTGTTCATGTGTGATTATTTTGTGTGATGATTGACTTTTTTATTGCTTCACATGTTTACTGCTTAAATGTCTGATGCATAACTCATGAATTGGTCTAAGTAGAGTTTTTGAAGATTTATTTGGACATTAAGTTATCTGGGTATACACATATTTCATTTGAGAAATATGTGCGCATACACTAGTTGGATTAATTAGAGTCACATATAGAAATTAGTCAAGAAAAGAAAAGATTGTGTATATTGATTCACCCTCCCCCCCCTCACAATATTTTTCCCAGCACTTTTCTGCACAAAATTTATACATGCCCTAAGATTCTACCATATACATATATGGTTAAATGGATTATTGACAACCTCAACATCAGAGATAGAACCTTCATAACAGGAAAAGTCACAATGATAGGGTCATTCAAAGAAGAATATTTGTAGAAAATGTACCACATTCCAGAACCCCATAAGGTGTACGATAAATATTTTCTAGCGCAATTCGAAAAGGAGAATAAGTTGTATTCAGATCCCATAAAGCAATGGACGAGTAAACCTAACAAGCATAAACATGATGATAAGGGTATGTATTCCATTTCTTAGCTTAAAGGTCCCTATTGTTATATTTCCACTATGATTTCTAGACTTTTTGGCCAACCCAATACTAGTAAATTTTTCGTTGAATGGGTTCCCCCTATGGAAGTCGTCACAAACTCCTACACCATGGACTGGGGAACCATTTTGTCAAATATTATTGCTACCTAGATCCTTGATTACAGGAAAAATCATTCTCTTTCATCTAAGATCCTTAGCCCATTATATATGAGTGCCTACATTATGGATGCAGTGTGTTTTACATCAGATTTTCCAATGATGGGTTGGAAATGGACTATCCAAGACCCCAATCCCATTCATATTTATCATAATATGCTATGGGAATCTGAATATGAAACCGATTTCTATAATATTTTTCATGGAGTTATGCTCCCACTGTTTCAAGTTGTGTTTGATGAGAATGCCCCTACATTGTCTAAAAAATACCAAGCCGACTTGACATCCATTGGGAAATGGTTTGGGGAAGAGTTATTTACTTCTGTCAATGTTTTTGGAATCTTAGTCTGACCACATGTCCTCCCATTATATGTTCCAGACAAACTTCTCGCAAGAGAAATTTCCTATCTGACAGTGGGTCATGGATTGACCAAAGTTTTGAAAGAAGCAAAGAAAGCTTCATGGCCTTCCTTTCCTATTTATTGTGGTATCTATGCATTAGAAAATTTCAAACATGCCTGGTTAGAAATTAATCAAATCCAATGTTTGAAATTATTTACAATTTCTAACAGGAAATATTACCCAAACCAAGTTGCATTCAATTTCATAACTCAAGTGAAAAATAGGAAATTTGCCCATAAAAACGATGATTTTGATGATTTGTTTGAGTCAGTTGATGCTTATTCAATAGTGGAGAAATTGGCAGCATCACATCTTAATCCTCAACAACTATCAAAGTTCAATAAATACAAGAATAGAAGTTTAGAAGGTATTCCTCTAAATATTCATGAGGTATCCCAACCTATATCATAGAAAGAACAAAAAACAAAAGAGTAGAAGCAACAACAAAAAGAATAGGGAAAGGTACATCCCCTAAAGGATATTGAAGTCATTAGTGGAACAAAAGGAGATAAGTCTATTGGAACTCAAACTAAAGATCCATTGTTTTCAAGTGACTTAGATGAAGTCTAGAAAGACTTTGATCAGTAGCTTAAGGGAGACTAAGAAGTGGCGATCATTGATCGTCAAGAAAAAGTTGGAACACCTCATGGTAAAAGTCATAACTCGGTTACTTATGGGTCAACTGACAGATTTGTTAGTACAGAAGAAGTTGAATTTATCCTAACCTACCCAACATCAAAAATTGTGTTGAAAATCAAGGAAATGCCTCCTTTGGATATATTTTATAGCCCAAGGCATAAGTCCGTCATGATAATATAGACGGAGATGAGAAGAACATAACAATTGCAAGCTCTCATTCTTGGGGATGTCTCTATGGAAAGAGTTTTTAAGGACCCACAAGTAGATCCATTTCAGGATCCAACACGATTAACTAAGTTTGTAGGTGCTTATGCATCTACCACCATTGACAAATCCATTGAAGTTCAACAATTTATTCAAAGATAAGGATGAAATAATCCTTCAATTAGAACAAGAATTTCTATCATAGAAGAAAAAAATTAATCGACAATTACAAGAACAAGTATCACAACTCCAACAGATCTTGAATCAACTAAAGCTACATCACCAATCTGATGTTGGTGCTAAATATTCTCAGATACACTAATTGCAATTCATTGTTAAACAGTTGAAAGATAATCCCAAAGTGGATGAATTTAAAAAGGAAACGTTAGAACTAAATACTTTGTTAGCCCAACAACAAGTTGTTTACTGTCAAAACATTTCTAGCATAATTGAGTTCTGTAAAAAAGTGATTCACAGATGAATCAAGTAGTTGACCAGAGGATAATCTTTGATGAAATTGATGATAAAGTCTCCAAATACATCATCTGGACAGATACTCTTTAAGGCTGAAAGTCCAATCTTCCCAAGATTGAAGATTCTAAAAAGTAAATCTTGTTCACAATTGGGACATACAGTTAAAGAAAACTGAAAGGGAAATTTGCAGGGCTAGCGATGTTACCAACAACATTGTTGAAACAGTCATCCAAAACCTCATTGCTGCTAATCTAATTGATAAATTCCCACCTGGTTCTCTACCTATTGTAAAATATTTGATAAGGTAGTGGTAGGAATGTCTAAGATGAAGGAATAAAGTATCAAAAAATTGGATAATCTGGATTGGGACAAGTATTGTAATCACTTGGTCAAGCCACATATCCAATGGCTAATGTTGCGCTATCTAACAGACACTTCCTCTTACATGATGCCTCCACTATCAAATGTGTTCTACACAATACAACCACAGGTCAGGATAGGCCAACCTCCTAAGGTTCATCCTATGATTGACATCCTCCAACTCAAATAATTAATGGAAAAAGAGACAACAATGCATTCCTGAAGCGAGTCATCCCACAAAAATCTGTTTTTTCTTTTATTTCACTTAAATTAAGGATATTTGTTTAAACCTCCTCAACTATTTATGTATTTTCTATTTTGTACTTTTATTTTAATATATAAACCCTTTCAGGTCTTTAAAGAAAGGGTCCTAAAATTTTGAAAAGAAGACTTTATAGAAGTTGCACTTTTGTACACTTAATTTTTTTCTTAATATAAAAGGTTGGACTAGAGTTTTTTTTTCAAATGTGCAGAGTTAGCATATATATGGTACTTTTATATTTATGTTGATGTTATGCTTCAAATTATAAATATTTAAATTTCCTTATGATATTTTGTTATATGTATATTTTTAAAATAATCCAGCATTAGTTCAATTCTAAACATGTTTGATTGCCATTTTTTATACATATACAATACGGGCAATAATAGGTGTGATATATACTTAATCAATTGATTTAATTAACTACCTAATCAAATCAATTATCTTAAATTGTTTTACATATCTCTAAGTGTTTGATAAATCTTCATTTGCATTAACTTAAATATCATCTTTTTAAATGTCATATAACAGAAATATAATTCATCCCAGGATAAATATAGGTATATGCATATTTTATTTAAAAATTTTGTCACTCTCATTCACCAGGTCACAGTCACTTAGAATACCACCCATCCACTCAATTATATTTCACTAGGAAAATGGTCCTATAAATCCAATTGGAGCCACTATCTCAAACGGATAAGGGACAGTTTTCAAGTCCCCGGCTAGGTGGGTTTACCCGATGTTGTTGTAGAGAGTTTAGAGGCATCAACATTTTTGGTGCTAGAAAGAGGTCCACTAGACTATGAATTGCACAAAATATTAATCCTAAAAACAAATATCATCAAAAGAGTCGATCCCTCTCCAAATCTCCTACAACATCAAGTCCATGCTCAAAATATCCGACCTTTAGATCAGAAGATATTAAATCTCCTCCCAAGTCTCCTAGTTCAATTCCAAAAGAACTCTCCACTTATTATACTCCAGAATCACTTGAAGTATATACTTTAATAAATAAATTAGAAGAAATTTATATTTTAGTAGATAAATTTGTGCTATATGAAGCCTCTAAAGGAAGTGTTACTTAAATTTTACAAGGTACTAGTGTATTGCCTCGTTATCAGAGTGAAATACTCAGAATAAATGCATTTGAGTTTCCTCTTCATTCACATAGTAGGAAGACTCCATCATCTGAATCTCAAACATCTACTAGTGAGATTCTTTCATCTTCTCCCCATCAAAAACCATCATTTATTCCCCCTTCAATTACATCCTCTCAAACAATTTCCTCATCTACTCATATATCTTCATCTCAGTCCACAAGTGCCACTTCAAGTAGTACTATATCCACATTTTTTTCTTCCTCAACTACATCCACCTCTGGAACTACCTCTTATTCTTCAAATCATTCTTAAGGACAAACCAATTCTCCAATTCACACAATGGAAAATATGCCATGGACTAATATTGGAGTTGTTCAATTACCAGGTCCTCTTCATCCTTTACCCAAGAATCCAGAGATATGGATGCCTAAGTATAATCCTAATGATGGTCTCCCTATTGAATAAAATCTCCATAATTTCAAGCTTTCCATGAATCTAAATGATGTCTCTAAAGAAGATTGTGTAGTAAGATTGTTTCCCTATACTTTTCAAGGATCAGCCAGATCATGGTAGTTTTCATTACCATCAGGAACTATTTCTAGTTGGGAAATATTTGAGGAACAATTTTTGACCAAATTTGGTGATGATCGTACTACTTCTTCTCTCATCAATGATATTTCAAATATTAAAGTGAATTCAGGTGAAAAAATCAACGATTTCAATTCCAGATTTAAAAAATTTCTCAAAAAAATCCCAACTACATATAAATCTAGTGTAGATGTATAGATTGAATGGTATATATACTCTCTTCCTTATAATATAGAAATTTTTGCAGATAAATCTAATAAGGCTACTTTGGTAAAAAACATGAAAGAAGCCCTCTCCATAGAAAATAGAATTCTTGCTTTAGAAAAGAAAACTACCGAGGAAGATAGAAAATATAAAAAATTAATGTTTAAGGATGTCAAGCCCAAAAATAAAACATATAAGGATCCTTGTGATCTTGAAGGATTAAAAAAGGTTCTCAAAACCATGTCAAATGACATGATAGAAATCAAAAAACAAGTAGTTGAATCTTCTTCTAAGAAACCTTTCAGATATTTTAAGAAAACTCAAACTTCAAATCCTCAACCTCCAAATGTAATTTCTAATGCTAAATTAGATGAAGATGAAGATGAGAATGAAACAATATTGTCTGCAGATGAATCACAAGATGAAGATCTCGTTGAAATTCATGGATTATGGGATTGTATTCTTCCTACATCTGATAATGAAGATGAACATGAGGCATTTCCAGTTAGCACTAGAAGTTAAAATCTTACTGATATCCCTTAGTCTCCTCAAAAAGAGAAATATTTAGCTCCTGTTGCTAAAGACAAAGTTGTTAACAGAAATACTCCTTCTCCTCAAACAAGCCCATCTTCTTATAACTCTCCATCTATATCAAAGACCTTATTGGTTTCAGATACCATTGAGTATAATATAATGGAATATATGAAGAAATTTAAAGCATATATATCTCTATGTATGAGGTGAGTAAATTAAAACAACATCATAAAATCCTACTCAAACAATTGAATGCAGTTCTTGCCTCTCCTTTACCTACGTCTGTTACTTCTAAAGTCTCAAAAGGAGTAGGAAAACCTCCCACAAATTCATCTTAAAATATCGATGCCACTGATGCTATCCTAATTGGAGACAGATCCAATTCTCACACTCCTCCATTCCTTCTCACTTTTTCATTTCTTAATAAAAATGTGCACAATTTCCTGATAGACTCTCTGGCTTCCTCAAATATTATTCCATATTTTGTTTTCTTGAATTTAAACATCGCACCTAAAAATTATGTTGTACACATTGCTAAATTATAAATAACGCAATTCAAGGTTTTAGGAGAGATGAATTATGTCCTTATTAGGCTCACTTCTAATTCAAAAGTTCATCAAGTAATTGATATTCTAGTTGTTGATATTCCCGACTTTCACGGTTTGACTCTGAGTAGAGATTGATCAAAAAGGATTCACGGTTTTTCCACAGATTGGTCTCATATTTGGCTTCCCTACAATGGTAAGCCAAATAAAATTCAAGTTGAAAAACACATGAAATACTCAGTAACTCATTTGGAGGATGAAAATGAACCAATGGCCTTTACCAATAACATCCTTGGAAATTACTCTGTTGAATCATTCTTCGGAAATTTCAATGCACAATTATCTCAATTTATTTTCATTTAGGTTAATTCTCAAATTGAAAACTTTTCTCAATCAGATTCTTCCAAATGTATAAATATTGTAGAAAACCCTTTTGTTAAAACTTTATTTTGGAAATTGTACTTCGATGGATCAAAATCAAACGATTGTGCAGGAGCTAGTTGCATACTAATTAATCCATAAGGATAAAATACAATGTTGGCATGTAGGTCATAATTTTAATGTAGAAAAAATATTGCAGAGTATGAGACATTGGTCCAAGGTTTGTATAAAGCAATAGAAATTGGTGTCAAATACCTTCACGTATATGGTGATTTTGAAATAGTTATCAAACAAGTAAGAAACACTATTCACCGTATCTCTGGTAATCTCGAACATTAATAGTCATTAGTGCAAGATCTTACCTCACATTTCTTAGCATTCAATATCTCACCTTTCCCAAGGCTCCAAAACAAAAGTGTTGATCTCCTATCTAATGTAACATCTATAATTATTCCATCTGAGGATTATAGTCCAGATAGATTTTCTATAGAATTAATTTTTCACCCATCTATTCCTAATAATGTCACTAATTGGAGAGTATTTAATTATGATGAATATTTTATAACCTTTCTAACATCTGAATGATCATATGAAGATCAGTTGATCGATGAGGATGAACATGAAATACAATTAAAACAAAAAAATGATTAAAATTCCAAACCTAAATATGTGGTAAAACATGAAGATCTTTATGACCTAAAAGATAGATTTAAGAAGGTTACTAATTCAAAGCTACAAATTTCAACCTTGATATTTGAACTAGTAAACCTTGGCACTGATCTCAGACCCCAAAATATCAATCTAGGACTTGGTCTCTCACCTAATGAGAATTATCCTTCATTCATTTATTGAAGAGATATAAGAATGTTTTCACATGGAAATATGAACATCTCAAGAAATATGATACCTCCAAGAAATCCATGTAGTCCTTTTTAGGATAGATAAATTTTGTTAAGAGATTTGTTCCTAATTTTTCCCAAATTGTTTTACCATTCCAAGCCATGATCAATAAAAATTCATTCTTTAAATGGGGACATAATGAAAGAGAAGTTTTTTATTTAATCAAGAAAGGCATCGTAAATTCTCCTTCTCTAACTACCCCAAATTTTTCTAATAATTTTATTTTTACACCTTTTCTTCTGAAACATCCTATGTTATTGTACTAATGCAAGTTGAAGATCAAAAAATTGAAGCACTCATCTCTTTATTTAGTTCTAAAATGTGTTGAACTAAATTATTCTGAAGTGAAGAAACAAGATTTTTTTGTTTATAAATTTGTAAATCATTTCATGCCTTTTCTCCTAAAGACATATACCAAGCTAATAACTCCATTCCCAATGGTAAGGAAACTGCTAATATAAAAGGAACTAGGAGAATAAGGGGGAAAATGGGTTACAACTTTGTAGGAATATGATTTTGACATGAAACCAACAAAAATTGTTAGAGGATGAGGTCTCTGGAGATTGCTACCTTGAGCATCCAACTTATCAAATGATGAGGATTCAAGTAATACTGTACATGTTTATGAGGTAAGCCTAATTGACTCTTAATCACAATATATTGATCTTATGTTTTATTTGAAAAATGGATATGCTCCCACGTAAATCAATCATAAAATAAAAATATATTTAATATTAAAATATAATCAATATCATATCATTGATAACGTATTGTTTAGGAAAAACTATCACTCTCTATTATTAAGATGCCTTGAAAATTCTCGAGCATAGAAGGTTTTGCAGGAACTCCACGATGGACCTGGAGGTGGACATTTCAGAGGAGATACCACCGAACATAAAATCCTTCATGCAAGATGTTATTTGCCAACATTGTTCAAAGACACTCATGCATATGTGAGAAAATGTAAAACATGTCAAGCTACTGTTGGAAGACAAAGAAAACTAGCCTTACCTCTGCAATCGGTCAACATTGAACAACCCTTTTAGCAATGGGGATTTTGTTAGGTCCCTATATTAATAGTGTAGTCCCTTATTATTGTTAGTGTATCCCCCTTATTTTTGTTTTTTTACCCATATAGTCCCCATATTGCTATTATGGTGCCCCATAAAATCCCAATATTGTTATAATTGTTCCCTTACATTATTATTGCTAGCTCGGCTAGGATTATATTGTGACCACATGGACTCCTATATATAGAAAGGATTTTTTTTCATTTGGAACATCCAATAATTTTTCATTTATGTAATGTAAAGGAGGTTTCCCCCTCGAAGATGCTGATTTCTAAGGCGTTGATCTATCTTTTTTTCTATTTTGTGAGCTAGTTTCATAAAATTTGGTATTAGAGTTTTGGATTCTAGGGTTTTGCTGCTTCAAAGAGATCATCATGGAATTTTGGCTATAAATTTTTTCTACGACATTTCATAAGATAAAAAAAAAACCCATTTGCGAAGAAATATTGAGGAATGTATTGTAAAAATTTTTAATCTTGGTTCGCAATAGTTTTGGAGATATGATCTATGGAAGTTAGGGTTTTTGTAGGCTCCCGAATTTCATCTCAAAGAGGTGACCTTGTGAAAATCGTCATAACTCTCTCTCTCTGAGCATCGTATTGGAATTCTGTAAAACGTGGCCAAAATTAAACTGAATTTATTTTCCTATGTTTTGATTTTAGAGCTAAAGGAGGAAACAATGACATGTGGCATGCCGTACGAGTTCACTTTACTGAACTAGTCCATAATTAGATCATTATGGGAGATTGGGCATAACTTTGTCTTAAAGGCTCTAAATCATGTCAGACCTGTGGCATTGAAAAGAAGATTCATAGGGCTACTAAAATACTGAAGATACAATCTCGTGATCCTAAATTATAGAGATACATCAATTTAAATATGGAGCTCCTCAAAATTAAGAAAAATGTTCGTAGTTTTTTTTGTCAAATTGCATAAGTCTTGTTTGAAAACTCAGTTTGAAGTGATTCTAAGGGCATATTGAAGCACAGATATTAGTATTGGGTTCTAAAATCTCACCTAAAAATAATTTAACGTCCATTAAGCCCTTATAAAGCTCTACTATGACTCATGAAGAGGAAGAAGTGCAACATGATATATCAAAATTACAAGACCAAGTGCAACAAATTTCTCTCTCGCAAAGAGTAACAAAAAATGAAATGGAAGTTTTGAAGAAATGCATGGAAGCTAAGATGGATGGTTTAAATAAAGGCATGGAAGCTAATATGGATGGTTTGAAGAATGGAATGGAAGCTAATATGGATGGCACGGAAGCTAAGATGAATGACATGGAAGCTAATATCAATGAAAAAATGAAAGGAAACATGGAAGACATGAAACATGATCTAAAAGCAGACATGGAGGGTTTGAAGGAAGGTTTGAAAATTTTAATACAATAAATGATTCCTAAGAGAGAAAACATAGTAGAGGAAACTCATGATGAGAATAAAATAAATGTTAATCGTGATTTCATAAAATCTAATGTTGGATTGAGGACCCACCATATTCCAAATATCAATATGAGGAAGTTTGATGGCAAGAATCTTGTAACATGGATACTACAAATGGAGCAATATTTTTATCTCCATAATGTGCAAAACACACAAAAGGTACGCATTGCAACTTTATATTTAGAAAAAAATACATTTTTATGGTATCAATGGCTTTGCTCTCATAAAAAAATTGTCACTTGGTTAATTTTTATGGAGGAAATGATAGCACATTATGAGGATACAAAGAGAAACACCTTCTCTAGTCAATTGATAAATCTCAAACAAAAGGGTTCAATGGTGGAGCGCATTGAGGACTTCCAAAAATTGAATATAAGGGTAACTAATATTCCATAGGATCATGGGATTGATTTCTTCATATGGACTTTAAATGATAACATCCAACATGAGGTTCACATGTGGGAGCCTGATTCATTGGAGAAGGCATTTAGGTTGGCAAGAAAAATTGAAGGTAAAATTATGGTGACAAGGAATCCTACCACTCACATCTATAAAGATGGAAGTGTTCCTAATCCTAGACTTCCACAACCTACAAGGTTGACACCACAAAAAATGGAATAAAAAAGAGCAAAATGGATTTGCTACAGCTGTGATAGCAAATACACTAAAGGTCATAAGTGTGCTAAGAAGAAATTATTTTACATAGATTGTGAAGATGAGAAATAAAATGAAAAAGAAAATTCAAAAGAAGAGGATATCCACCAGGAACCAACCCTAGAGAAAGAAGAAATGAGTCGCACCATATCATGTAATGCATTGGCAGGAATTACCACTCCTCAAACTCTCAAGATATAAGGACATATCAAGAAAGAAAATGTAATAGATTTTATTAATTCGGATAGTACCCATAATTTTATTCATTGTAATCTAGCCATGGAATTGAATTTCTTCCTATACCTAGCACCAGAGTTTCAAGTGATGGTTGCAAATGGAGGAACTATAAATTTCTCTGGAAAATGCCATAATATCAAGCTGACCATAAGGGAATATGTATTGAATATTCCAATTCTTTCCATTCCAATGGGAGGTTTTGATGCTATACTAGGAATACAATGGTTACAATATTTGGGGATGGTAGTTTTTAATTTTCAAGAGCTTTTCTTGAATTTTTTTTCGGAAGGAAAGGAAGTTGAATTACAGGGTATCGCAGGGTAGCTAGGAAAGATAATAAGCTCTAATTTCATGAAAAATATTATGAATAAAGAACAATGAGACGTAATTGCACAATTATGCTCACTAGAAGTTCCAACATCAAAATCATCTATTTCTTTAGATCTCCAAAAATTCTTGGATAAACACTCCAAGGTGTTTGAAACTCTCAAATGACTCCCACCTATTCGTGACCATGATCATGCTATTCATTTTATTCCAGGAAGTGTTCCTCTAAAAATTACGCCTTACATATATCCTTATGTCCAAAATAGAGAAATTGAATGTATGATTGCAGAAATGTTAGAGGCTGGTATAATTCAACCTAGTCAAATTTCTTTCTCCACTCCAGTAGTATTGGTTCAAAATAAGGATGGATCATGGCCCATGTTTCTGGATTATAGGGAGCTCAATAAGCTTACTATTAAAGATAAATTTCCCATTCTTGTGATTGATGAATTATTGGATCAATTACATGGAGAAATTCATTTTACCAAGTTGGATCTCTGTTCAGGATATGATCAAATTAGATTGAAGACTGAAGATATTCTGAAAACAACATTTCAAAATCATGAGGGTCATTAAGAATTTTTTTCAATGCCTTTTGACATTACCAATGGACATTCTACATTTCAATGATTGATGAATGTTGGGTGTGTGCTATATTATTTCCATGAATAGTCGCTCACGCAGGGTGGGATCATAGGAGGGGCGACAGCCTCTCCCTGTTCATTTTGTTGGGCGCAATGGGGAGGTCATAGGGGGGGAAACAGCCCCCCTTGTCTAGGGGTTTGTAGGGGGCAGGTATACCCTTGCATAGGGTTCGGGGCAGCACCCTGGGAAAAAACATTTGGACCCTATTTTAGGTGGTTAGACCCGCCTATGGTTTTGTGCATGGGTTTGCACATGGTTTTGGGGCATGATGGTTTTATGCCCTTGGTATTTTTTGGATCCCTTCAAGGGAACTACAATTATGTTATAATCTAGGATTAATGGATTGGGGTATATGAATCATTTTACATGTATATATATCTATTGTAACACTAAAAGGAACATAATGAAAAATCAAGCTGGTAGTCCTGCTTTGGGATCTAGGTGAAAAAATTTGTTTATATCTGGTTTATGTTTTATGCTCTCTCTATTGTTTATTTTATATTTTTAAGAATTATTTTGTAGATAATTTATATACAGGATTAAAACCTACATTTTGTTTCATAGTTTTTTCGGTTTCAAGGGGATGCCTTTGCTTTTGAGAAGTTTTTTCCTCGGGCCTATGGTAGACCCTGTTCAATGGGAGATCTACAGGATTGATTCTTGCAGTGAAAGAAGATGGCGAGCAATGGAAATATAGATATCGAGAAATTTAATGGTCAGAGTTTTGAGTTGCGGAAGCTCAAGATGGAGGATCTGCTAGTGGATAAAGATTAGTGGATCATGGTAGATCTGGGTACTAAACCAATGGCAATGTCAAATCAAGATTGGGTGCAACTGGATCGGAAGGCAAAGAGCACAATATGGTTCTGTATCTTAGATTCGCTATATTGAATCTATCTGGGTAAGCTACGCTAAAGACTTTGTGGGTCAAGTTATGGACTTTGTACTAATCTACGTCTCTGGTAATAAATTATTCTTGCATAAAAAGTTGTATAACCTGAGGATGAAGGATGGAGACTCAATGAAATAGAATTTGAACGCCTTGAATACTATGGTAAGTCAATTTTCATATGTTTATATTAAAATATCATATGAAGATAAGTGTGTTAGTTTGTTTTTTCTCTACCATATTCGTGGGACATTCTGCTTATTGCAATAGGTAGAAATACAACTATCTTGAATTTTGATGAAATTGTCTCATCCTTGATTTTGGAGGAAATGAGATGAAGAAATATGGAGGGCCATAATGGAGATGCCTTATATGTTTGAGGAAGGTCCCAGAATAGAAACAAAAATAATTTTTCGAGTGGGAGATCTAAATCTCTAGGAAAGCATGTAAAGTTGAGTTGGAAATGTGAAAAGGAAGGGCACTTCAAACAGGAATACAGATCTAAATCTCCTAAGAAAGGAAATGAATTTTATTATGATCCTTATGAAAAGGAAAAAACCACCTCAGATGAAGGTGGGGATGTGTATTTGGATTCTTCTTCAAATACACATGTAGATCATGAGGCATGGTTGATTGACTCAGGTGCATCCTTTCACTTAACTCCCCATATGGAGTGGTTCTGCGAGTATGAGAAGTATGATGGTGGTGATGTCTTCTTAGGGGATGATAGTAAGGCAAAAATCAACGGGCGTAGAAAATTAAAGCTGAAGCTGCAAGGTGGAAGGATTAGAATACTTTATGGTGTTCTACATATTCCTACATTGGCCAGAAATCCTATTTCTATAAGCAAGATGGACGATGTAGGTGTGAAAACAGTGTTCGAGAGAGATACCTGCAAGATGGTTTGGGGAGCACTGGTATTAATGAGGGGAGTTTAGAATGGAACTTTCTACAAGCTTCAAGTTAACACTGTTATTGATAGGTGCAAAAATTTTTTGGTTCCTTAAAGAGGAGTAGAAAGCCTAGCAGTCTGTGGAGAAAATACCATTCTATGGAATCAAAGGCTTGGAAATATTGGAGAGAATGGACTTCAAATACTGCAAGGTAATGGTATGGTAGAAGGTATGTCTAATTTCTCTCTAGATTTTGATTTTTGTGAACATTGTTTATATGGGAAGCATAATCGGGTGAGTTTTCCTTTTGGTGCTAAGAGGGCGAACAAGATATCAGAGCTTGTCCACAGTAATGTGTTTGGACCCGTGTCAGTTCCATCACTGGGTAAGTATGTGTACTATGTTTCATTAATAGATGACTTCTCAAGGAATACATGGATATATTTCTTGAGGAAGAAATATGAAGCCTTTGACATATTTAAAGAATGTAAGGCTCTGGTGGAAAACCAGACAGATAAGAGGATAAAGGTGTTGAGGATAGATAATGGTGGAGTGTTTTGCAAGAAGGAATTTGAAGATTTTTGTAAGAAGTATGGTATAGCGTAGTAGAAGACTACTCCATACACACCTCAACAAAATGGAGTTGTAGAAACAATGAATAGAATGCTGATGGAAAAGGCAAGAAGCATGCTCAGTGTTATCGAGTTAGGACAGGAATTCTAGGAAGAGGAAGTGAAGACTGCATGTTTCCTGGTTAACAAATCACCTTCATCATTCTTGGAGGATAAGACTCCACATGAGGTATGGACTGGTAAGAAACCTTGTCTTTCACATCAGAGGGTATTTGGATGTGATTCATATGTACATGTTCCAAAGGAAAAAAGGACCAAGTTACATGATAAATCTGAAAGGTGCATATTTATTGGGTGTAAGGATGGTTTCAAAGGTTACAAGCTTTGGAACCCATAAACAAGGAAGGTTGTGTACAGTTGAGATGTGATTTTTAGAGAGGTGAAAGATGTTTTCAAACATGAATTCATATCAAAGGAACCTGAGAAGATAGAGCTTGAGCTAAAGGAGGATGAGTCAGACTCTACAACAGAACAAGATTCAGAAGAGGAAGATCCCCAAACTCTAGTTGTGAGAAGATTAGTTCGGGAAAGAAGGCAGCCAGAAAGGTATATTACATCTGCTTTCTGTTCAATTTTTTCTTTAACTATGACTGATGATGATCCCAGAACTGTCAGGGAGGTGGTGGATTTAGAGGATGGAGAAATCTGGAAGGAGGCCATAGTTGATGAAATGGCGTCCTTGAATAAAAATGAGGCATGGGATCTGGTGGAGTTTCTAGCTGAAAGGAAGCCCATTGGGAGAAAATGGGTTTTTAAGAAGAAGATGAATGTAGAAGGCAAGGTGGAGAAATACAAATCTCAGTTGATAGCAAAATTTTATTCCCCAGTGTTAGGAATTTATTTTGGTTATATTTTTTCTCTTGTTCCCAAGGTTCTATTAGATCACTTTTATCTGTTGCTACTGCATTTGATTTTGTGGTAGAACATATGGATGTGAAGACAACATTTCTTCATGGGGATCTGGAAGAGGAGATATACATGAAGCAACCTGAATTCTTTAAGGTGAAGGGTAATAAATAATTGGTATGTAGGTTTAAAAATTCTCTCTATGGGTTAAAACAATCACCAAGGATGTGGTATCAGAAATTTGATACCTATATATGGGGATTTGGCTTCACCAGAAGAAAAGAGGATCATTGTGTGTATTTTAAATTAATTCATTAATTTGTAATTTATTTGGTCTTGTATGTGGATGATATCTTGCTGGTTGGAAATGAAAAAGAAATTATCCAAGATTTGAAGACCCAATTGTTCTCCAAAT
Source organism: Pinus albicaulis (assembly GCA_034641835.2). Classification (NCBI taxonomy): domain Eukaryota; kingdom Viridiplantae; phylum Streptophyta; class Pinopsida; order Pinales; family Pinaceae; genus Pinus; species Pinus albicaulis. The sequence goes on from CM076584.1 coordinate 1,104,719,279, forward strand.
TCGACATGAGGGATCTTAGTGCTGTAAACTATATTTTGGGCATGGAAATTAAGAGATATCGAGCAAAGAGGAAGTTTTGGTTAAACCAGAGGAAGTATGGAGAGACAATATTTCAAAGGTTCAATACGCAAGATAGTAAACCGGTGAAGGTTCCTATTCTTGTAGGTGTAAAGCTATCTTCTGAATAGTTTCCCAAGATAGAAGAAGAAGAGGAGGATATGTCTCATGTTCCATATGCAAGTGCAGTGGGTAGCTTGATGTATGCAATGGTATTTACTAGACTAGACATTGCACATGCAGTTGGACTATTGTTGGAAATATTGTCATTGATGGAAAAGCAGTAGAAAGGAGCAGCACAAGAACTATCATTAAGGAAAAGGAGCAGAGAAGCAGCAGAAATAAGGCAAAGGAGTAGAGAAGCATAAAATAGAGGCAGAGGAGCATCAGAGAGGCAAGGAGCAACATTATACCATCAACAAAGGAAAAGGAGCAGAGAGGAGCAACTTTAGAATCAAAGGAGCAAAGGCAACAAAGGAAATTAAGGCATAAAAGGAACAAAGGTGGCAAAGGCAAAAAATGAGCAAAGGAAAAAAAAATGTAAAGGTAGAAAGGGAAGCAAAGGCAACAAATAAGTAAAGGGAGAAAAGGAAATTAAGGTAGAAAAGGAACAAAGGCAGCAAAGGAGCAAAGCTAGAAAAAAGGCAAAGGAACCAAAGGCACCAAAGAAGCAAAGCTAGCAAAGGAAGTTAAGGAAAAAAAAGAGAAAAGGAAGAAAAACAACAAAGGAAGATTCATGAACATGTTGGGCAGAGTCATGAATGTGTTGGGCCAAGTCATGCACATTTGAGTCGAGTCATGAACACTGAGCGGGTCAATTCATGAACGTGGGGCAAGTCGTGAACTTAGGTAAAGTCATGAACGAGTCAATTACTATACGAAAACTAGAAAAAATGAATGGGTGCAACCAAAGAAGCAAAGTTGGCAATCCAGAGTAAAGATATAGTGAGGACCATTGGATCTAGTCATAGATCAACGACGGAGAATAAAACGCAAACCCAACGGTATTGCGCCCTTCGGTGATTTTATGTTAAAATACCGCATGGTAAACTATCTTATTTGTGATGCGAAGCAGATCAGCAAAGGAGCAGCATGAACCATTGGATCTGGGAATTGATCAATGGTGGATATTAAATTGCATATCTCATATAGGTGAGTTCTACATTTATATAATAATAAATCACAAGTTATACTGTTTAAGTTTCTATGCAAAGCAGATTAACAAAGGAGTCATGTGGACCATTGGATCTGGGCATTGATCAACGATGGAGATTAAATAAAATATCGCATATCAACGATTTTTACATTTATATGATAATAAATCGCAAGTTAAATTGTTTAATTTGCAATGTGATAAGTCATAGAAACTGCGAAATGTGAAGTGTGGGTGATGACATGGGAAGATGATGTGGCAGTGACATGGCAAGCTGACGTGGCAGATGAAGTGGCCCCAACCCCATAGATCGTAGGAAATTTATGATGACGTGGCAGTGACATAGCAAGGTGATGTGGCACGATGACATGGACCAGGCCTACATACCGCACATCGTAGATCGCATAGGATAAGTTTATTGTTAAAATTTGAAAGTTGCGGGTTGCGACAGAGAGTTCGTTGTGATTTGCGAAATCGAAAAATCGCAAGTATTGAAAAATTGCTATAATCTAAAACTTGTGAAGTGTGATAAAGAGGAGTGGATGCAATGGAGATTCAAATCTAAAGTCTAGAGAATATAAATTCCGGCATGGGACCCATCCACATACCACACAATTCAATCGGTGATTCTTACATTTACATGTTAATACATCACAAGTTATTTGTTTTGCGATGTGATAAGAAGTTCAGTTTGCGATGCAAAAATTCTAAATGGAAGTAGACTTGGGCAAGACCCGACTCTAAGTGTAGAACAGTGTCATGTAGTTGCAGCTATGAGTTAAAAAGGAAAGGGTGAACGCAAGAGAAAATACTCTGGTCAAGTGACCCGACACTCATGCAGAGGTCTTATGCGACTACGGTAGTTTGATAACAAATACTGAACACGGGAAGAAGGAGACTTGGATAAGTAACCCAACACAGAGAAAACGAGAAAAGAAGAGCATATAATGTTGTAGGTAAGATACGCAATAGGAAGAGGCAGTGTAAAACATAAAGGCATGGGTAAAGTTAGGCTAAGAAAATAATGCTGCAGCATAGTTGGAAATATAACAACAGGAAGAGAAGACAAAGGGACAGTAGGAAGAGAAGACAAGATGAACAAAAAAGCAAGAAGCTAAAAGGGCTGAATTGAAATATTATTGTAATTGTGAATGTAAATTCATTGATTATTTTATATCGATTCTGATGCAAAGGCAAGTATTTGTAGGCATAGGAAAAAATGCATGAGTACTATAATGATTACTTCTGATGTAATATCCTGATATGAAGAATAAGGAATCAAATGGGTGGAAGGCAGAGAGTTAGGCCTGTTCACTCCATATTCCCTGTAGAATGAAAATATTCATGAAGTTATCTATATAAAATAGGTAATATCCATGTACATAATGTTACAAAGACAGAGAAAGAGAGAGAGAGAGGGTGCAGCATATTTGAAGAGTGCAGAAGAGGTTAGAAAGCAACAAGATTGAAAAGAGAAAAAAAAATGTAAGAGAGCTGCAGAAGGTTGGAGAGTGGAAGAATAAGAGACAGTTGATATGAAGTAAAGCCTGAAGAGGCAGCAGTGGAGGAGTATAACAGAGTTGATAGCTAGGTAAATCATCATTTTAGTTTCATGTTGATTGAGGAAATTGTAGTCTCCTTTCAAGTAGTAGCTTCATAAATTTATAGTTATAATTGGTTGAGGTAGGAGCCTTCTGTGGGTTGTAGCCTACAAAAAATACATGGGATTTGGTGCTTCAGTTTCAAGCTGTAGCTTGATATATGTCTAGTTGGAGTTGGTTGAGGTAGGAGCCTGCTGCGGGTTGTAGCCTGCAAAAAAATACATGGGAGTTGGTGCTTCTGTTTCAAGTTGAGCTTGATAGATGTCTACTTGGATTTCGTTTATGTAGGAGGCTCCTGTGGGTTGTAGCCTACAGAAAATAGATGGGAGTTATAGCTTCCTTGCAAGTTGTAGCAAAATTTGAGGTAGTAGCCTCCTATAGATTGGAATCTACATAAAATCAGTGGTGAGAGGGAGTTGGAGCTTGCCTTTGCATCACAACAATAATAAGATGTGGTTTTCTCCCTTATGGGTTTCAAATTATATCTGTTGTCTATGTGCTTGATGATTATGTGTTGCTGTGATGTTTTAATCTGCTTAATTACTTTCTCTACACACATTAAGTTTTTTGATTCATTATGTATTAAGTTTCTTATGAACAGAAGGTGTAATTGAGTTGAATGAAAAGAGTTTTAAATGTCCATGAATGTACTAAACTAATTCACCCAACCCCCCCCGCCCTTCTCATTTTAGCTAAGAGTTCATCAATTGGTATCAGGGCCAGTTCCTTTGGTGTAAGCCTAATAGCTTGAAGGAGATTTAGTTGAGTCATGGACTATCAAAATGTACCCATGTTGAATACAAAAGACTTTACTAAATGGAGAGATAAGGTTAAAACATATTTAATGGTTTATGAACATGAGGTATGGAAGCTTGTATGTGATGGTTATTGCAAAGACTCTCCCTCTTTGCAAGAACAACAGTGAAATTCCAAGGCAAAATGTGTGATATATAACAATATTCATAACAAGGATATTGATTCAATAATGGATTTAACTTCTGAAAAAGGAATCTGGAATAGATTACATTTCATGCATGAAGGAGACACTAGTGGATGCATTATCAAGAAGGAGAAGATAAACAAGAAGAAGAAGAAAAATTCCTTTCAAAAGGAAAAAGGTCAATCAAATGAGATACCTGCTATGGAAAATGGATGAGTACCATGAAGAAATTAAATTTGAGGAAAAAGCCAAAATTGACACAGCCTTGATTGAAATAGAAATATTGAAGAATGAAAACAAAAACCTTAAGACACTGGTGAAAATATGCAATGAGAGAGAATATGAAGATAAGGAAGAAATTGTTGGCCTGAAGGCACAACTTGAAGAAGCAAGGAAAGTAGAAGACAATTTGCTGCAGCAAATAAGAGAGAAAAGTATGGAATGTGGAAGATTGGAAGAAGAGGTGGTAAGATTGAGGATGAAATCAAAGAAGGCCCAAATTGAACTAATTATGAATATTCCACAAATGAAGAGCTCAGTACAATTGGACCAGATTCTAAATGATCAAAGGTCTCCTCTCATAAAGGCTGGGATAGGCTATGAAGGAGAAACCAATAAGTCCAAGGTAGAAGATAACAAGAATATCACCTTTGTAAAAGCTATAAAGGATAATGAAGCAACTCAGAATATTCCTACAGAAGTAGAAGCCAGCAAGAACATGATTTGTAAAGAAACAAACAGAAACAAGCATCAAAATGAAAGGACAGAGAATGAGAGGAAGAAACATTCAACTTCTAAAGGCTCATACGCTCCTAAGGATGAATTGAACAAATTCGGAAGATGTCAAAGGAGGTTCCTTCCTCTTGTGAGAAGTATCACTTGTTTTGACTACCAAAAACCTGGACATATTGCAGCATACTGTAAGACAAAGTAAATCCAGTCCAACTGACTAAATATGTAGCCAATGAAAAGACTACCTCAAGCAAACAAACGGAGAAGACAATCTTTCATTAGGTATACAAATCATTTCCATGGCTACTATTATGCATGAAATGATTTTGGACATAAACTTGTTGAATGTAAATTATGTTCAAAAGGGAGCACAAAATATTATACATCAGATCAAACGTACCTTAGTAAAATAAGATGTTAAGTATGCCACAAGTTTGGTCACAAAGAAAAAGACTATAATCTGCCATATACATTAAATAAATCTAGACAGATGATGGAATCCAATCAAATTCGACAAAACTGTGAATCAAAAATAAGTGCAGACATTATGAAGAACCTCGATAAAGTATCGAAGGAAAAGAGAAAAGGGGGTCCTGTTACTTCAATAACATAATGAATCCATCATAGCCTCAGGGGGAGCTACTCTAGGAAGCAACGCAAATATCCAGCCAGTAATAGATAAGAAGCAACATCCCAAGGGGAGAGTAGTTCATAAAAATTCCTCATAAAAGTAGTCTAAGAAGAGCTCCTTAGAATAAGAACAGCTAAAAGTTTAGGAATGGAAAGTACAATTCCTCTGACAGAGAACTATAGAGGAAGAAGGATACCTGAAGCATTCAATATCCAATGGGTTGATGGAAGGAGATAAGGCAACAAGCAACCATGGTGGTAGAGGGAACATCAGCCATGAATATGTAAGCTAAGAAGACAACAACACACTAAGTGATGAATAGTTAAAATAAAAATAAAAACATTTATGTTTTGAGCTATAGAACTGGAAATACCCATAGAGGATGATCATATTGTGCATCAAACTAAAACTGTTAACAATGAAACAAAATTAAGAAGAATGAGTACGAGAAATATTTATTATCATTATATAATTATATCATTCATCAATAGAAGGTCCCCTTGGAGGAAAGTAGTTAAATGAGTGATAAAACTATGAGTTGTCTGCCCTTTTAGATTCCAAGTAAAGAAATTGAAGATTTATTCCTAAATATCATTATGTTAGAACAGTTGAATTGTATATAGAGCAGCAATTATTCTAGAGAAGTCCTATAAAGAAATATGCAGTGACATTATTTTAAAAATAGAATGACAGCATAGGAAAAAGGTTAATGATGCCATAATTTGATTTTGTATATTGATGATTGTTGTTGAGAACAATGGAGAGCTCAATAGTAGAAACTATGAAGGTTGTCTTAACTATGGGTATATGTACAAGATGAAGTGAAAATACTACATGGATTATCAATTGGTATCAATTGGTATTTGGAACAAGAAGCCTGCCTTTTAGTAGAATACCAAGTGTTATTAGCGGAGCAGTGGTATGGTACAGGTCCTCAGGATTGGAGTATTATGGCAGAAGTACATCAAGGTAGTATTCCCAGCAATTATCAACATTATAATATATGTGGATTAAGCTTTGGTTGCTCTGATTATTAAAAATATTTTCTGATTGTAAATATTGGAGAATGTCGAGCTGCATTATTAAAGCATGGAAAGGTCAATGAAAATGCCAAAGGATCATTATCTTGTTTTCATTTGAAGTGTTATATTGAGAATTGAAGTAGTATCTATTCTTGGATATAACTGCATGTCTTCCTCAAGTCAGTATGGATATATCTTCAAGGCCTTTTTCTTAAGATCATTCATAAAACTGTATGAAGTCTGTTTGCTGAGATTTCAATTACACAACTTGAAGATTTTTTGCTGAAGATCATTATGATAGAACAGTTGAAGCATCTAAAGTATGAAGAGCTAGTCGTGTTAATATTACTATTGAAGCTTAAGATTTTTTTATTGATTCATCTAAATCCTACTTCAACAGAAAGGAATTGCTGGTATTTCACCATTGCAGAGAGGTTGATCATTGACATACATAAACCCTTATGCCGTAAATAAAATTGCATAGTTGATAAGCGAGACTGCCCAATGCATTGAATGTATCTAGCATCAAGGGTTTTTAAAAAAAATACTATGTACAGTATTAAAGTCATTTCATCTCTTAGATTGAAAGACGATCTAGTTTTACAACAAGTTGTAAGGATTCTTGGGATTCTATAATATTCCCAAATGGGAAAAGTAGCAATACAAGACATAACAATGGAAAGTAGCAGTGAAGATCAATGCATAAATATGAGAGAGAAATATGGAGCTATTTCATTACATAGAATAGCAGAAAATAAGTAAAAAGTGATGGGGCACAAATCATATAACATGAACCAATAAGCCTCCAATAGATAAATCCCTCAAGAATGAGGTACTGCTACTATACCAAAATGTCGGAAGACTGCTACAGTGCATTCATAAGAGCACTGCTACAACATATGAACATAAAAAATATTAAATGGCTGATGTATGCCTCAAGAGATAATATACATGAAGATCAAGGCTCTATACAACCTCCAACAAGAACCCAAGAGGGTTTTCAGAAAATACACCAATATATAAGAAATGAACCCAAGCCCCAGGGCTAAAGATTCACTGCATCTAAACAGCTGGAAAGATGTGGCTGATATGATGTAGCAAAGAATGTAGCCTCCTCCAATAGACTCTCCAGATGAAAGGTTGATCCCTTCACTAGAACATCTTCTCCCCAAAAAGTATACTAAAACCGCCACTGCAACTCCTCCCTAAAATAACGTAGTCCAAGACTGAAACTACGCTATAGGGAGAAATAATAATGTGGCCTGGTGAAAAATACTGCAAATAAGCTCAAGGGCCCTCTTTACTAGCCTCCCAATGGAAGGAAACCTTCCTCCACTGAAATCTATCTCAGAAAACACCCAAATCAACTCTCCACTCTTGCATCCTGCAACACAGCACAACCCTCTATAGAAACTGCATTGTATATGAAATATGGAGCTTGGCCTAATGCCGGAATGTGGAAGTAATTCCTAGATACTTCTCATGAGTAGGAACTCAAAGTCCCCAAAGGATGAAGGTGGGATTCCTGCTCGGGAACACCCTGTGCTAAACATCATTGCAGTCTTAGCTAAACAGTTGAAGAGAGAAAATAGTCATACAGACCATATCAAAATAATAATCTAAAACATGTCCTCTATGGTTTCCATCCCCTTCCTTATATAAGTGGTGAGCTTCCTCACCCTTGAACCCACTCATTAAAGCCACTACTTCCATGCATGGAGTCTCCCTCCAAAACTGCAATGTCCCATAATGAATTTCCACTCCTCCATGACAGTTTTGTTGATTTGGTCAAAATTGACCCAGTCTACATGCTCCAGCCCCTTTTCACACACAAGGGTGCTTAATAAAGCCACTTCAATTATATCCATTCACATTAGGAGTGATTTTATTCCTACTAAGGAGATTTATGTGTCTCTATACCCTCTTATTCATCAAATTAAGAAGAAAAAAAAAGTAATATTCCAACTAGCTTATAGCTAATTCGGAATATTACAGATTCATTTTTCACATCAGTATCAAGGGCCTTTCAGTTGTTAGTGTAATATCCTTGTCAACAGTCTAGCACATATCAACACCAATAGGTAGTAAAGGTGAACCACAACTACAAAAGATATATTGGCATCATCATATTTGAACAGATTTATACTACAGATGTCTATTGCAGAAGAAGACATATTCAATCTACAACCTTCTTCAATAGATATGTATCTCAAATGAATATCATAATATAGGCTAAAGTATATTTGGAGTAGACATTATATGTCATATGGAGCATTCTTAGTATTTCAATATTATTCGAATGATGCATCTCTAATTATATAAGTCTGGTACAATTTGTTCTATGAAGTGTTTGCATCATCACTTTCAGCTTTATACAAGTGCAAGGAGTCTGTGCTTTGGGATGGTATCAGCTTACTGTGTATATACATATAATTTAAATCATTCTCAAAGTGTTCTCCCAACAAATCTTCTACACCAGTCTTGAACAGTAAGGTATAAAATCAGAAGAAGAAGTCCTATACATAACTTAGAGAGAAATAATGCAAAGATGGAAAATACGCTAGGAAATGTTCAACCCTTTTCCATTGATTTCAAAGGGGGAGGAAAAGAAAGCAGAAGAAGAAAGGCTCCTCTGAAAATCAAGAAAAGGAAGAAAGACACTTCTCAGAATGAAAGGGGGAGGAAGTCTTGGAGGAAGTATCAGAGTATTGGTGGATGTGTTGCCACCAACGCCAAAGGGGGAGACCATTGGAAATATTGTCATTGATGGAAAAGGAGCACAAAGGAGCAGCACCAGAACTATCATTAAGGAAAAGGAGTAGAGAAGTAGTAGCAATAAGGCAAAGAAGTATATCAGGCAATAATGCAGTAAGAAAGCACAAAAGAGAGGCAGAGGAGCAACATTAGACCATCAGCAAACGCAAAGGAGCAGAGAGGAGAAACTTTAGAATCAAAGGAGCAAAGGCAGCAAAGGCAGTTAAGGTAGAAAAGGAAAAAGGCATCAAATAAGAAAAGGAAGCAAAGGAAGTTAAGGTAGAAAAGGAACAAAGGCAGCAAAGGAAACAAAGGAGCAAAGGCAACAAAAAGGAAAAGGTAGCAAAGGCAGCAAAGAAGCAAAGGCAACAAGGGAAGTTAAGGCAGAAAAGGAGAAAAGGAAGAGAAATAGCAAAGGTAGAGTTGTGAACATGTTGGGCAGAGTCATGAACGTGTTGGATCAAGTCATGCACGTTTGGGTCAAGTCGTGAATGCCAAGCGGGTCAAGTCATGAATGTGGGGCAAATCATGAACACGGGGAAAATCGTGAATGTGAGAAAAGTTGTGAATGAGTCAAGTATTCTACGAAAAACTAGAAAGAAACAAACAGGCACAAACAAAGAAGCAAAGTCAGCAAACCGGAGTAAAGATATAGTGAGGAGCGTTGGATCTCGTCATAGATCAATGACGGAGCTTAAATCGCAAACCCAATGGTATTTCACACTTCAGCAATTTTATGTCCAAAGACCACATGGTAAACTATCTTATTTGTGATGCGAAGTAGATCATCAAAGGAGCAGTCTGAACTGTTGGATCTGGGCATTGATCAACAGCAGAGATTAAATCGCATATAGCACATTGGCGAGTTCTACATTTATATGATAAGAAATCACAAGTTAAATTGTTTAAGTTGTGATGCAAAGCAGATAAGCAAAGGAACATCACGGACTGTTGGATCTGGGCATTGATCAACAGTAGAGATTAAATCACATATTGCATATCGGCGAGTTTTACATTTACATGATAACAAATCGCAAGTTAAATTGTTTAAGTTGCGATGCGATAAGTCATAGAAACTTCAAAATGAGAAGTGTGGGCGATGACGTGGGAATATGATGTGTTAGTGACTTGGCGATGATGTGGTAGTGATGTGGCAAGCTAATGTGGCAGATGACATGGCCCCAACCCCATAGATCGCAGGAAATTTATGATGACATGGCAAGATGACATGGTGGCAACATGGCAGGGTGACATGCCATGATGACGTGGACCTGGCCAGCATACCACACATCACATATCACATAGGATAAGTTTATTGTTAAACGTTAAAAGTTGCGGGTTGCAACGAGGAGTTCGCTCCGATTTGCGAAATCGCAAAATCACAAGTATCATGAAATTGCTATAATCTAAAACTTATGAAGTGAAATAAAGAGGAGAGGACGTAATGGAGCTTCAAAGTTAAATTCTAGAGAATTTAAAGTCTAGCATGGGACCCATCCATGTACCAGACATCGCATTCAGCGATTCTTACATTTACATGTTAAGACATCGCAAGTTATTTGTTTTGTGATGCAATAAGAAGTTCGGTTGGCAATGTGATGTGATTAGATATCGCATATGTTAAAGGGAAACTCGTTAGTGCTAAGAACTAAATCTTGCGACATGCGATAAGAGCCCGGATGCGATGTAGTGCCAGAGTCAAATTGCAAAGGATTTCAAATCTGGATGTAAAACCTTTCTAGTGTTAAATCGCATCAGAGGTGGAAAAGGGAATTATAACGTAAAATATTTGATACGCTGAAATGTGATATGAGACTGGACACAAAAAATTTCAAAGTTAAGATCTGGTGTATTTCAAGTTCAGGGCTATGTGGTTTTATGAAGAAAACGTTGGAGGCAAAGGACGACTCAGTTTACGAAGAAAAGACTGAATGCAGGCAAAAGATTCGGGTGTATAAAGAAAATTTTTAATGGGAGTAGACTAGGGCAACACCCGACTCTAAGTGTAGAATAGTATCATGTAGTTGTAGTTGTGAGTTAAAAAGGAAAGGCTAGACACAAGAGAAAATACTCTAGGCAAGTGACCCAACACTTGTGCAGAGGTTTTATGCGGTGGCAGCAGTTTGATAACAAATACTGAATGTTGACAGAAGGAGACACAGGTAAGTAACTCGACACATAGGAAAGGAGAAGAGAAGAGCATAGAACGTTGCAGGTAAGATACGCAATAGGCAAAGGCAGTGTAAAAAATAAAGGCATGGGTAAATTTGGGCAAAGACAGTAATGCTACAGCACGGTTGGAAATATAACAGCAGGCATAGAAGACAAGATGAACAGAAAAGAAAGAAGTTGAAAGGACTGACTTGAAATATTATTGTAACTATAAATTTAAATTCATTGATTATTTTATATTTTTTGTGATGAAAAGGCAAGTCTCAGTACGCAAAGGCAAGTCTCTGTAGGCATAGGAAAAACTCCATGAGTACTGTAATGATTATTTCTAATATAATATCTTGATCTAAAGAATGAGGAATCAAATGGATGGAAGGCAGAGAGTTAGGCATGTTCACTCCATATTACCTGTAGAATGCAAACAGTCATGAAGTTATCTATATAAAATAGGTAATATCCATGTTCAGAATGTTATGAAGACAGAGGAAGAGAGAGCGAGAGAGAGAGAGGGTGTAGCAGATTTGAAGAGTGCAGAAGAGGTTAGAAAGTTGCGGAATTAAAAAGAGCAGAATAATGTAAGAGAGCTACAGAAGGTTGGAGAGTGGAAGAATAAGAGAGAATTGATATGAAGTAAAGGCTGAAGAGGCAGTAGTGGAGAAGGAGTATAACAGAGCTGATATCCAAGTAAATCAACATTTTAGTTTCATGTTGAGTGATGGGATTGTAGTCTCCTTTCAAGTAGTAGCATGATAAATTTCCAGTTGTAGCTGGTTGAGGTAGGAGCTTCCTATGGGTTGTAGCCTAGATAAAATACACGAGAATTGGTGCTTCCATTTCAAGTTGTAGCTTGATAGATGTCTAGTTGGAGCTGGTTGAGTTAGGAGCCTCCTTTGGGTTGTAGCCTATAGAAAAATACATGGGATTTGGTGCTCCCATTTCAAATTGTAGCTTGATAGATGTCCATTTGGAGCTGGTTGAGGTAGGAGCCTTATGTGGGTTGTAGCCTGTGGAAAATAGATGGGAGTTGGAGGTTCCTTGCAAGTTGTAGCTTGTAAAATTTGAGGTAGTAGCCTCCTTTAGGTTGGAGCCTACATAAAATCAGTGGTGAGAGGGAGTTGGAGCTTGCCTTTGCATCACAACAATAATAAGATGTGGTTTTCTCCCTTATGGGTTTCCACTTATATCTGTTGTCTACGTGCTTGATGATTATGTGTTGATGTGATTTTTCAATCTGCTTGATTACTTTCTCTACACACATTAAGTTTGTTGATTCATTATGTATTAAGCTGCTTATGAATTGAAGGTGTAATTGAGTTGAATGAAATGACTTTTAAATTTCCATGAATGTACTAAAATGATTCACCTCCCCCCCCCCCCTTCTCAGCTTAGCTAAGAGTTCATCCAACATTTAGCAAGTTTATGTCAAAACAAGGGAAGGAGCATTGGACAGCAGTGAAGCAGGTTTTCATATATTTGTGTGGCACTAGTGATTATGGTTTGTGCTACCATGGAAGACCAGGATTGGACAGAGTTTTGGACATCCGTGTTTTTGTTCATGCAGACTCGACTGGAGATATGGACTAAATAATATATACGAGTGGGTATTTGTTTAGCCTATTTGGAGGTGCAGTCAGTTGGATGAGTAAAATGTAGTCTGTAGTGGCTCTTTCAACTACAGAGGCAGAATACATGGTAACCACTCATGCAAGCAAGGAGGCAACTTGGTTGCAAATATTGTGTTCAAGTATGGGGTTGGTACAACAAGCTATAAGGATAGATTGTGATAGCCAAAGTGAAATTTTCTTGGCTAAGAATCATGCTTATCATTCAAATAAAAAGCACATTGATGTTCAATAACACTTTGTGAGATATATGGTTGAGGATAAAAAGGTATTGTTGATAAAGGTGGACACTTTGAAGAATGTTGTAGATGCATTGACGATGTCTGTGAGAACTTAGAATTTCTCTTGGTGTAGAGAAACAATTGGTGTTGCAAGGATGGACTAATGGCTAAGCTCTCCTACGGCACCCTGCAGAAATAAAATACAAGTGAGAGAATGTTAGCCGTGTGTTATATTCTTTCCACGAATAGTTGCACACGTGGGTTTTGGGGGGGGGAGGGGTGGATGGGGGTGTCACAGGGGTGCGAAAACCCTCCCTGTTTTTTGCGTCAGCATCCCCCCTGTCCAGGGGTTCGTAGGGGGCAGGTAGCCCCTTGCATAATGTTCAGGGCAGTGCCCCGAGAAAAAAAATTTGGAACCTATTTTAGGTGGGCGAACTTGCCTATGGTTTTGTGCATGAGTTTGCACATGGTTTTGAGGTATGATGGTTTTCTGCCCCTGGAGTTTTGTAGATCTAGTCAAAGGAACTATGGTTATGTTCTAATCCAGGGTTAATGGATTGGGGTTTATGAATGCTTCGACATGTATATATATATGTGTTGTAACACTAAAAGGAACATAATGAAAAATCAAGCTGGTAGTCCCGATTTGGGATCCAGGGGAAAAATATCTGTGTATATCTATTTTATGTTTTATGCTCTCACTATTGTTAATTTTCTATTTTAAGAATTCGTTTACAGATAATTTCTATACAGGATTAAAACCTACATTGAAATCCATTTTCAAACCCTTCCTTAGAAAAATTATGTTAATATTTTTTGATGATATACTAATCTACAATAGGTCTTCGAAATATCATGTTCAACATGCTGACAGGGTGCTCAAACTATTGGAGGAGAAACAATTGTATGCAAAAACCTCCAAATGTTTCTTTGGAGTATACGAGGTGGAATATCTGGGTCATACTATATCTCATGAGGGTGCTAAGGTAGATCCTAACAAAATTAAATCCAGTAAGGAATGGAAAGTCCCCACAACCATAAAGAAGTTGCAAGGATTTATTGGGTTAACAAGATATTATCACATGTTTGTTAAGAATTATGGGAGAATAGTAGAACCTCTAACAACATTATTGAATAAAGATGCATTTTCATGGACTCCTGAAGCAACTAAAACCTTTGAACATCTTAAAGAGGCAATGTGCCTAGCACCATTCTTAGCTACACCAGACTTGAAAAAAACCCTTATTGTGGAATGTGCTACCTCATGAAATGGAATTGTTGCTATTTTAATGCAAGAAGGAAGACCCATTTCTTTTGAAAGTCATCCAATGAAAGGAAAATATTTATATAAAGTTATTTGTGAGAAGGAAATGCTGGCAATACTACATGCACTAAAGAAATGACGGCCTTACCTAATGGGAAGACACTTCAAGGTAAAAACTGATCATGATAGTCTTAAATACTTTTTGGAACAAAGACTATCTTTATAAGAGCAGCAAAAATGGGTCACAAAGATGTTGGGTTATGACTTTCAAATCATCTATAAAAAAAGGGAAACTAAATGTTGTTGCAGATGCCCTCTCAAGAAAGGATGAGGAGGTGAAAGAAATTCTTTGTGCCATTTCTATTATCCAACCATATTGGATAACCAAAGCAAGGGAGGAATGGAAGAATGACGAAGAAGTGTGGACAGTCATTCAAAAGTTGTAGCATAAATCCCAGTACATCTAATAAATTCATTTGGAAAAATGATTCCTTATGGTACAAAGATCGGTTATATATTTGTAATAATTCCCAACTAAAACAAAATATTATTTTGGAATTTCACACCTCTCCCTTAGGATGACACCCATTATTTTTAAAAACATACCACAGGGTAAATAAATAATTTTTTTGGGATGGCCTTAAATCTGATATTCAAAAGTCTGTGACGGAATGTTTGGTTTTCTAGCAAAATAAATTTGAGACAATTAAGACCTCGGACCTACTATAACCTTTATCCATTCCAAGTCAATGTTGGGAGGAGGTTTCAATGGATTTTATCATAGGTTTCCCTAAGTCTGAAGGAAAGAGTGTCATCATGGTGGTAGTTGATAGACTTACCAAGTATGCACACTTTTGTGCATTATCTCATCCATTTAAAGCAAGTACAATTGCTATTGCATTTATGGGAAAAATTCAAAAGCTACATGGAAACCAAAAGATTATTGTAAGTGACATATATCCTATTTTCACTGGAGATTTTTGGATGAAATTATTTTCTCTTTTGGGTACTCAAGTAGCTCATAACTCATCTTATCATCATCAATCTAATGGGAAAGCTAAGATAGTGAAAAAATGTTTGGAAGGATATCTTCGTTATTTTTTATCTGATAAATAAACACAATGGGTCAAGTGGTTATCTCTGGTTGAATGGTGGTATAACACTTCCTTCCATCCTGTAGCAAATATGACCCCATTTATGGCACTTTCTGGATATCATCCACCATCCATCACATCATATTTAAGAGAAAATTCTAAGGTTCAAGCAGTGGAATATCACATTGAGCATCAACAAAAAGTTCTCAAACTCTTAAAGGATAACCTAAATTTGGCACAAAATCGAATGAAGCACCAGAAAAATCAACATCACAGTGAAAGAAGTTTTGATGTAGGAGACTGGGTATTTTTACGGCTACAACCATACAAACAAATGTCCCTCAAGCAAGCTAAGAAGTATAATAAGTTATCGCCAAAGTAATATGGTCCTTACAAGGTGTTGCAAAATATTGGTACTGTGGCATACAAATTGGAGCTTCCTGCTTCTTCTTGAGTGCACCCAATTTTCCGTGTTTCATGTTTAAATAAGGGTATAGGTGACAAAATTCCAATTCAAATAATATTGCCAGAACTTGATGAGGAAGGAAAAATCATATTGGAACTTGAAGCAGTCATGGAAACAAGAACTCAACAACTATGAAATCAATCAATTTCAGAGTATCTCACCAAGTTGAAGAACTTACCCACTAAATATTCCACATGGGAGGATGAGAATTTTATACAGAAGCATCCAAAGCTACTAAAACATTGAGGAAAACACTTTTTTAAATGAGAGGGACACGTTAGGTCCCTATATTACTAGTCTAGTCCCTTATTGTTATTATTGTAGCCCTCTTATTGTTATTTTTGTACCCTTGTAGTCCCCATATTGTTATTATTGTGCCCCATAAAAGACCATTACTGTTATTGTTGTGCCCTTACATTATTATTGTTAGGTTAGCTAGGATTATATTGTGACCCCATGGACTCTTATATATAGAAAGGAGGTTTTTTCATTTGAATTATCCAATAATTTTTCATTTATGTAATGTGAAGGAGGTTGCCCCCTCGAAGAGGCTAATTTCTAAGGCTTTGATCTATCTTTTCTTCTATTTTGTGAGCTAGTTTCATAACAGACTAGATATCATAGGGGAGATTGTTTCTAACTCTTCCAAACATCATAAATACATTCTCACTGAAACAAAATACTTTACTAAGTGGGTGGAATTTTTTCCATTAAAGGTAGCTAATTTTGAAGCCATCATTGAATTCATCGATCAATTCATCATTACCAGGTTTGGCTTACCTAACAAACTTATGTTTGACAATTCATATTACTTTTTGGGTAATAGTATTACTGAATTTTCTCTCAAGAGAGGTCTTAAGCTCAAATATTTTGCTAATTACTATCCCCAAGGGAATGGTTTAGCAGAGTCAACCAATAAAAATCTCATAAGAATCATAAAAATAACTATTGATCAGATCTAGAACAATTGGCATAAGTCTTTAACATTTTCTCTATGGGAAGATCATATAAATAAGAAGGTCTCTATAGGTACTTCTCCATTCAATCTAGTTTATGGGAAAGAAGTTATAATTCCATCAAATTTAGTCCTTCCCTCACTATCCCTTGTAAAATTTGTTGATGAAGTACCTTCCTCTTCGTTACAGTTAAGAATGTTCCAAATCCTTAAATTAGAAGAAGAAATGGAAAATGCCAAATTAACACATGATCAACATCATCAGATCGTTAAACTTCTTTTGATGCAAGTTTTGTTACCCCAATTTTTTTCCAATTTGGAGACCTCGTTCTTAAGTGGGACAAGGCACATGAGGAAAAAGGTAAGAATACCAATTTACAAAGAATTTGGCTTGTAACTTTTCAAATTACAGAAAAAATTGGCCCATCTACCTTCATATTGCAAAATCTTCAAGGCAAGAAAGATTCTCTTCCTGTCAATGTGTTGATTTTGAAAAAAATATTTTCTTAGAAGAACATTTCTTCTAAATGTATCATAATTGTATTTACCTTTTTTAGGTTAATTAAAGAATAATGTTTCATTACATACTTTTGGTTTTTCCCAAACCTCTGAATATCTTTTATGACTTTTCCTTTTCAAGAATATAAATTTTTAAATAAATGATTACAAACTGGAAAAAATGGATAAATACCATACAACTCTGAATTTTTTTTCCATTGAAATTGTAAATTATTGTAAACCTAAAAATTCATAGTGTCTTTTTACCCTATTATCAGTGAGAAAAAATTCACTTTTTCAAATTAAATACTATTTTTTACTAAGCATATTTAACTCTAAATTGTCTTCCAAAACACTTAAGGAGTCAATGATTCTCCCCGTCCATTAATTATGCTTTTTCTAGAGTGTAATTCAAAAATATAAAAAACTTAAAAATATAAGAGGTATCATCACAAGCCTGCTTACCATGATCATAGGAATATAATAGATTGAAATTACCACTATTAAATATCAAACAAGGTTAATGGTTATGATTATTAAATAACCATAAGACAAGGGGTCTCATCGCAAGCCAGCTTGTTCAGTCCAATTAGAACTAGTGAATTCCATTGTTGTTATTTCGTCACCAAGCCAAGGCAATGGCTTTTTAAGAATAATACAAACAAAAACAAAAACAAAGTTATATACATGTGAATTTATCTCCAAAGATTGTAATGATAGATGGATGTGATACTCGATCATTGATGATTAAAAGGTAACCCTGTTGAGGCCATAAATTCCTACTGGCAGTAGTGGCTCTACCTATGAAAAAATGAGTATATCAAAAGGCTAATTTTTAAAAAGTGACATACTTTATCTTTTAATATATTTAATGAATAATATAGAGAAATGAATATTTTTATCTATGAAAGGTTTTTAACGAGTCACAATAAGATGAGTTTTTATAATTCATGGTAATTTTACTTATCCAAATATTTCGAAGATAATTTCCATTTCCTTAATTATTTTTACTTTTTTAAAATATCATGAATTTCATTTTTCATAGATAGGTGGTTCTTCCAGTGAATCGCCAATTTCTGTGCTATTCAACAACCCCCGTTATTTTAGAATAGTTGACCTAGAAAAATAATGGAGACCCTTTTAAAAAATTTAGACTAGAACAACTAAGACCCTTAAGTGATTAATTAAAATAGAAATTGGAGTTAGAAAATCAAAATTGCATCGTTTTATTAACTAAAAGACACTTAGGCGGAAAATTCAAGAGAAACGCAGTTGCACAATGCAATCACAAATCACAAATACAACATCTTAGGCCACTCCAAATGAATTTGCGATGTGATATCAATAAAAATATTTAATAAAGGAAAAGGGCTTCTGACTAAATCATGTTTCATGAAAGAGTACAAATCGCGGGACCCTCCTTTTCCACGTCATTAATCGCAATCCCAAATCGCATTTCCATCCCGCCATCATTTGAGCCAACCTCACTTCCATTTCCCCGACGCAATACATCGCATCGTATCACACTTTTCCCAGTGACCATTTCCTTCCACCATCCAGTTTCACTGAGATTGTGATTACGATATCGCATCACAAAATTTCCATTTCGTTTTTCCCACACTAATGTTTTAATCTTTCAAAAAGCTTTAATTTTTAATCCAAAAGGATGTTTTTAGCATGAAAATGAATTAATTGCAATCGGAAAAACATATGTTTTTGGTGCTTTAAAAAATTTGGCACACAAATGAATCTGCGATGCAAAGATATCTTATTTAAATGCCTAAATGTCTGTTCGGGCACGTGAACTCATGCTTTCCGTTAATTTCATAACTTAACAGTTTAACAGGTTGAACCTCCAAATGTTATTTGACCACAAAAGAATTAATGTTTTAGATTACTCCACGTGCCAAGTTTTATTTGCCATCATTTCAATTATTGTTACAATGGTCTTGTATTGTGACAATATTTCCCTTTTTACTCATTTTTCTTCTTATTTCACAGACAATTCCAAACAAACAAAATTCCTCATAAATTTCTAATGCCACAAAGAAGTCCAAGAAACCCATGGCTCCCCCTAATCCAACACCTCCTACTAACGAAGTAACATAAATGCCGCCCCTATTCACAGATACTACACACACAATATAAATTGGTTCTTCTTCTTAGGAAGCAATGTATAGGTTGTTTGAAGACAAAAAATCCCGCAAGGATGAAAGAAAAGCTACTGTAGACACTTTTGACACCTTAGAAGCTACTATTATCGACGTCGCCAACTCTTTTCTGCAGATAATTTCTACACGCCCCAATATTCTACCATATAAATATATGGTGAAATGAATTATTGACAACCTCAACATTGAAGATAGAACCTTCATAAAAAGCATAGGCATAATGATAGGTTCATTCAGAGCAAAATATTTGAATAAAGTGTACTACATTCAAAACCCCCATAAGGTGTATGATAAAGATTTACTAGTGCAATTTTCAAAGGAGAATAAGTTGCATTCGGATCCCATAAAGCAATGGGGGAGTAACCCTAACAAGCATAACATGATGATAAGGGTATGTTTTCCACTGCTTCTCTTGCTAGTCCCTACCTTTATATTTCCACTGTGATTTTTAGACTTTTTGGCTAACTCAATACCACTAATTCTCTATTGATTGGGTTCCCCTTATGGATGTCATTACAGAATCCACATCGTGGATTGCAAAACCATTTTCTCAAATAATATTGCTACGCAGATTCTTGAGTACAGAAAAAATCATTCTATTTCATCTAAGATCCTTCCCCCATTCTATATGAGTCTTACATTATGGATGCAGTGTGTTTTACATCATATTTTCCAATCATGGGTTGGAAATGGACTATCCAAGACCTCACTCCCATTCATATTTATCATAATATTCTATGGGAATCTAAATATGAAACTGATTTCTACAATATTTGCCACGGAGTTATGCGCCCACTCTTTCAAGCTATGTTTGATGAAAATACCCCTAGATTGTCTAAATAAGCCCAAGTTGACTTCACATACATTGGAAAATGGTTTGGGGAAGAGTTATTTACTTATGTCGGAGTTTTTTGAAGCTTAGCCTAACCACATGTCCTCCTATTATATGTTCCAGACAAACTTCTAGCAAGAGAAATTTCCTATCAAATTGTGGGTCATGGATTGACCAAAGTTTTGAAAGAAGCAAAGAAAGCTTCATGGCCTTCCTTTCCTATTTATTGTGGTTTTTATGCATTAAAAAATTTCAAACATGGCGGGTTAGAAATTAATCAAATCCAATATTTGAAATTATTTACAATTTCTAACAAGCAATATGACCCAGACCAAGTTGCATTCAATTTCACAACTCAAGTGAAAATCAGGCCATTTTCCCATGAGAATGATGATTTTGATTTTTTTTTTGAGTCATTTGATGCTTATTTGACAATGGATAAATTGGAAGCATCACGCCTTAATCCTCAGAAACTATCAAAGTTCAAGCAATACAAGAATATAAGGTTGGAACGTATTCCTCTAAATATTCTGGAGCTATCCAAAATTATCTTATAGAAAGAATATCAAACAAAAGGGGAGAAGCAGCAACAAAAAGAACAAGGAAATAAACCCCCTAAGGATACTGAAGTCCTTAGTGAAACAAAAGGATATAAGTCTACTGGAACTCAAGCTAAATATCCATTGTTTTCATTTGACTTAGATGAATTTTGGAAAGACTTTGATCAACAGCTTAAAGGAGACCAAGAAGTGGTGATCATTGATCATCAAGAAAAATTTGAAACACCTCTTGGTAAAAGTTAGAACCCGTTTACTGCTAGGTCAACTAACAAATTTGTTAGTACAGAAGAAGTCGAATTTATCTTGGCCTACCCAACATTAGAACTTGTGTTGAAAAATGAGGAAATTCTTCCTTTGGATATATTTTACATCCAAAGGCGTAAGGTTGTCATGAGCAGACACAGGAAGAGGAGAATAATAGAAAAATAATAGGCTCTCGTTCCTAGGAATGTCTCTATCGGGATCGAGCAAAATTAACTCATTTTGTAGGTGCTTATGCATCTACCACCATTGACAAAGCCACTAAAGTTGAGAAATTAGTCAAAGAGAAGGATGAAATAATCCTTCAATTAGAGCAAGAATTGCTAGTAGAGAATCAAAGCATTAATAAACAATTACAAGCACAAGGGTCGCAACTCCAACAGATATTGAATCAACTAAAGCTACAATGCCAATATGATGTTTGCACTAAATATGCTCAAATACACCAACTGTAATTCATTGTTGAACAGTTTAAAGATAATCCAAAAGTGGATAAATTTAAAAAGGAATCTTTAGAACTAAATACTTTGTTATCCCAGTAACAAGTTTTTTTTGTCAAAAAATTTCCAGCATAATTAAGTTGTGTGAAAAAATTGATTCACTGATGAATCAAGTAGCTAACCAAAGGATCAGAGTTGATGAAATTGATGATAAAGTCTCCCAATCCATCACCTGGAAAGATATTGTTGAAGGCCAAAAGGCCAATCTTCCTAGGATTGAAGATTCTAAAAAATAAATCTTGTTCACTAATTGGGACATACAATTAAAGCAAGATGAAAGAGAAATTTTCAGGGCTAGGGATGTTTCCCAGTTCCATGCTTAGTCATGAGTGTATTTTAAATTCTTTTTTTTAGGATAAAAATTTGTAAATTTCAAAAAAATGTATAATGTTGCTGGAAGTTCCAGAAGCATCTATTTTAGCCTTGTCATACAGTCTGTTTCAATTATGTTTTATGTCTATTTTTCCTTTACCCAATGCTACCAGAAGTTTCAGTAACCTCCCCTATTTTTTTAAAAAATAGAAAAAGTGCATCCACTTTTGTGTTAGCCATGTGTTCCTGTCATCAATAAAGTTTTAAATCTTTTATCACGAGCCATGTCACGTGATAGGAAAGGTTTACGCTTGAATGATGTCGATTTAATTTGTGTTCATACGTAGAGTGTTAGGTCTCAATATACAGTTAAGAAGAACCAACTGTTGTTTGTCCTCGCTATCAGCCTGATTCGTTGTATCCACATGTAAAGGTGCATATTTATTATCAGAGACTAGTCGTGGATCTACATTTTAATGTGATGAACATTTGTTTAATCACGCATGGGAACTCCTGGAATTTTAGACCTGCCATAAAATACAATGGAGGTGGCTACCAGCTCCAATACAACTGAGCTCCAGCCACCTGTAGTGAAGAATCCGAAACAAAGAAGTAAACCAAATATATCATGAAGTCTATTATATTGTCCAGGATATTTCTCTTTATGAAAATATTTTATGCATGGATAAGTGAACCAACATATCAGTTTAAATCACAAAAAGAAAGGGAAAACAATCAGTTTTCAAATTTCACTGTTGGTGAAGGAGCAGTTCTAGTGAGAAGCTTGAAGAGGAAGACTCAGCTTTTAGACAGTTATTATTGAAGATTCAACAACACCTGTTAAGTAATATTTCCTAGTCTTGACACCTATCAGATTATAGTAGACAACCTTATTTATTTCTGAATATGATTAATAAAGGAGGAAAACTAAAATGTATTGAACCTCAAGGAGTTGATTTAGTTGACGCCAATCCGAATGTGAGAAGTTAATTTGTACAAGAAGGGTGGTATCCATTTTTTTCAAGGTTAGGAAGCTCTCATCTAGGAGTAGCTAAGTAATTTTCCCTATCATTTTATGGGAAAGAAGCAAATGTCTATGGCTTGAGATTGTAGGTATCAACTGAATCTATTTTTGAAGCTTTCCACCTTCCACAGGAAGGAGAGAAATGTTTTAAAAGCCAAGTTATCACTAGAGGAGACCTCAACAACCTCATCAAAGATGAATACAGATACCCTAAATGGTCTAAGGATATTCCTAGTAGTTATCTCAAGAACGAATGGGTTGAAACTGTCAAGCTCATCAATATATACCCTACTTGTGAGAGGAGGTATATTGTTGTTTTTCTTAATCACATGAGGTTTTTGTTTCACATTGTAGATATGAAGACCCTTAACCTACCTTTCTTTCCGCTAAAAATCTTGACTAAGATTTAAACTAGGATACAAACCCATGCAGCAGCTTCAAAGTATAGCTTATATCATCAAAATCTTATCAAGGTGTTGTTTGTTGAAGAACTCAGAAAAAGAAACCAGTCATGGGAAATATTGGCTTGAGTCGTCCTGACCCAGGTTCGGATCTAAGGTTTTCCAACAAACCCCTATACTACTGGCCCTTTCAGAAATGACCTACTTTCGCAGGCCAAAGTCTCGCTCGAAGTAGTATGGGTGGGTGCTGGAACCAGGTTTTCGTACCTTGGGAGAGAGTGGGTAATTAAGGCAGACCTTGTTGAGTTCTGTCAGGTTCGCACAGAAAAAAGCCTATTATTGAGCCCTTAACAATATAACTAGCATGTAAACATAAAAAAGGCTACTATTATTTAGCAGATATTATCAACACCTTTGCATCCACGTGCGCATCCACAATTATCATCACATAATAACACAAACGTAGCTAATTCATATAGACACAATCACAACTAATTAAAATAGCACAGAGGTAATTCAGTAGTGAATACAACCAATTCAGATAACATAACATATTTCGAGTTCATTAGCATCCAAAACCAAGTTACAGACCCAAGTCACAACTCATGCACATAGCCAGCGGGGTCCGCACATAGCAGGACAGAGGATCTCCCTGCACACAGCTAGTAGGAATCCTTACCCAAAATTACCCAAAACATATCTCAATAGTTCGTACGTAGCATTAATATTACTTACTTATGTACCCTTAGACTCAAACTACCCATCTATTTATATCATCATAGTCTACACTATCCTATGGTTTGAAAATCATGGTTTGCGGACTCTAGGTCTACCCTTTGACCCATTATAATCCATTGGGGGCTTTGAACTACTCCAAATCCCCTGTGCAAGACCAATTAATACAAAAAGATATCAAAATGTAGCGTTGGAACATATCAAAATGCAGCTAGGAGACCTTGTTCCAACAAGCCCCCAACACAATCTTGTGACTCATCTTGAGTCACAGTGACCATGGGGTTTGCATATTTTCCTAGAGCTATTTAATGGCATCGACCAGAGCGGCAACACTCCTTCACTCTATGTGGCAGAGTTCTGTGCAATGTCCACCAACTTCTACGAAGTTGGGCCTTCAGTGGCAATAGTGACACTTTCTAGGGTCTGATTTAGTTATTTGACCGCAACATCCAAATCCTAAGATATCTTGAGGGCTTCATTGGCCCATGGCTTGAGGTGGTCACTTAGAAACTTCTTCTTTTTGTGAAGCTATTCCACGTCATCTCTGAGCACATGGATGGCTCATAAACATGCCAGGCATTGAGCGAGGATCAGAGTGGGCATTATAGCCTCCAGTTTCTCGAATTCTTCTTCCTTTTGGCATAGTTCTTGGGTAAATTCGTGCAAGAGAGGGTCATGCTACACCTTATACCACAACTGCATAGATGTCTCAAGCAATTCAGTGCCCTGGGCGATCTAAGTTGTAATGGTATTCATGGCTTCTATGACCAGCGCAGCTCTCTGGGCACATACCTCAGGAGGAGTTTCCAGCAGCAACTTGGCCTGCAACGCAACAATCTGTTGCTCCATCTCGGTCTTGACATTCTAGATCTTGGTTTGAGAAGCCTTCAGGGTTGTGAAGAGTCCCTCAATATTAGCCTGGGGGTGGAAGAGGATGGAATGTCTTCAGTCACATTTTCGCATAGTCTGTTGATCAGACACTCCAACTCGATCTGATGTGCGGCAGCCAAGATGCACATGGCACGTGCCTGGGACACCTCGGTAGTCTTTTCTATGATTTTCAACTCAGTTGTACTTATCTGTTGCTATACCAAACAGTATCTATCCTGGATTTCCTCAAATACGGATGTGTGGAGAACCTGCAACAGCTCGTGCGAAAGTCGGGCCAAGTCTAGATGTACTTCTGCACAGGCCTGGACTTGCACACATAAGGCAGGCAGATTGAGAGTGATTGTTGTGCCTGGCAAGGGGTAGAGACGACTCTCAGTTGTGGAGATCAACTCAGTGGTGGTTGTTGCAGGCAGCCTCGCTTGAACCATGCTCGTCTACAGGGTATCATCCTTGAGCTAAAGAGCTTGGAGCTCACACTGTAATTTGGTGACTGCGGCCTTTTGTTGCTCTTCCAAGGCAAGCCATCTGTCTTTTGAAGCGGGGGTGACTACATCTATGATTTGCTACAAATATTCCTCAATTAAGGTAACCTAAGTCTCCCTATAGGGCCTCGTAGCCCGTTGTTTCATTCGCTAGCCCTTGAGAGGTTCAGCTGTCTGTTTTGTGCCATGCAGGGAACCAGTAACTTGCGTATCCAGACCCTCAGTCTCCATGTCTTGCTACGATTCTTGCTCCAAGCCCTATGTTGTGTCTGGGGAAACTTCAGCCTGGTGGAGCCTTCGAGGCCACGGCCTTCCAAATTCTTGGCAGTGTCAGGTGGGGTAGGGGTCTTCGAGACTGTGCTTGTACCAACAGTGTCATCCATGGCCGATTTGAAGCCCAATTTCTAGTGCGGTGGCCAAGTGGTGATGAGCTGGTCGATTTCCTCATTGGCGACCATGTAGGGCAGTGACATCCAAGCTGGATCCTTATAGTTGCAAATCTACACATTGTGCATTGTGACCTAGAATGTTGTGATGCTCTTGTATTTTTCATAGACCTTCAGTGACAAGTGTGGTTGGGAGTGAATTGTTGCCACGAGCGTGCTCTGAACAGTACCCAAAAGACTTTTTTTTCCTTAATCTGCTGCTCATCCTTTGAATCCCATATGTTTGCGTATCGCACCCCTTCACACATTTCCATTTCAACCTCAAGGAGGACCGATCCTTTAGGGGCTTCCCATGCAACGAATGCAATTAGGAGCAATAGCCAAGAGTAGCAAAACGCCCTCCCGTGATCTTGGGCCTTGTGCATGTTTTCCAAAAACTCATTGCAGAGGAACTGTGACCAGTTAAAGAAGACCCCTTTTTTGCAGCATCTATCAAGCTAAATCACATAGGCGGGGATAGTCATGGCCTGGCACTTGCGCATCATTTTGTAAGCCAACAATAATGTACCCATGCTCACTTGAGGGTCTTTAATGGTGTTGATTATGAACCCTCTGGTGTTGCACTCGACATGGTAGTCTTCTCGCACTTTTTCGGCTATCCGTTGCTCATACTTCTTGCTAAAATGCTCCATGGGATTCGGCCCCTCCATGGGGAGACTAGTGATGCGGTGAATTAGGGTAGCATCGAGGGGAATGCGGTCCTGGATCTACAAGCTACTGTCATGGATCAGGGCTATTAGCTATCGCACAACTTGGTCAGTTACATTGTATCAACCAAAGTGAGGTATCCGCAACAAGTTTAGTAATCCAGATTTTTTCTAACCCACACGACCATAGCATTGGTATGACCCTTAGCACGTCATCCTCTAGTACTCTTTTGAGGTACAGCTTAGGTGCCAATTCTGGGAAGGCCTCCAAATTGGCAAGGTCATGATCATCGAACTTAATTAAGGAGAGCTTGCTATATTCTTCTCCAATTATCGAGACTTCACCCGAAATTAGTGGCATTTGCATATAGGAGCACAAACCCTTGAGATTCTTAGGCATGCGCACCAAGGACCTTCAGGGCTGAACATAGGGTGGTAGCCAAGTGATTGGGGAAGCAAGCCGAGCTTCCTCCTACATAGAAAAAGGTCACTTCACTGGGTTAGGCGAGCATGACTTAAGCACCATTTGGGGATATTGCATGTTCCTGGGGGAGGTACGCAGCTTCCCCCCAGCCCATTTCGTTGCCCTCCCCTACCCTTGGTCCTGACCTTTCCCTTTACTCTTCTTTTTCTCCACCTACTTCCCCTTGGTTGGTGTGGAAACAACTTCTTCGACTTCAGGGGTGACCTCCAATACTTCATCGGATGCTCTCTAAGTAGAGGCCATAGCCTGTGATGATTCAACGGGATTGGTCATAGTTATTCTCACTCGGAAGACAAACTCGGGGTTACTACTATCAGAGGGGGTAGCATGGCCAGACATGAACAGAGTACAATAATTATGATATGTGAAACCCAATATTTTTAGGATATACGGAACCCAATTCTAAGCTTCTTCCTCCATTTATAGCTTTGAGTAGTGATAAATGGTTGGATGACACCTAGCTTAAAATTACCATCAAGGAAACTGTAAAAAATATTTGGAAATTGCCGCATTAATTGCCTACTTCCCGCTCCTTCCAATGGAAAAGTTGGCGTTTTACCTAGCGATACTATTCCAACGGCTAGTTTTCACAGTTGTGTATTACCCCTGTGCTCCCACTGCACCTCACTGGGCTTCCTGACCTGTGATCGACCCTTGCGCGTATAACGGGTCTTCCTTCGTTTCTCCTCTTGGCTGCACGCATCCCTCCCAAGACAGCTACTCCAGCCATATAGTGATTTGGTCTGGTATGGTTTAAGATGGCTTCTACTAACATATCTTGGTACAAGATCACTGTGTAATGTAGCTAACTGGACAACTCCTCGTCAATGATTTCCTTTACCATATAGGGGCCTAGCCAGTGCTGACGAAACTTCCCCGGGTGTTTCGAAAACTGGCTATCATATAGCAGGACCAATTCTCCTTTCGAAAAGACCTTCTGCTAAATATGTCTATCATGCCATGCTTTTTCCCAGGCCTTCTGAACTTGCTTGTGAAAGTTAGCAATGAATTGATCTTCCTCCAAGGCGACTAGTTGCACTAAGCATTCCTCCATGATATTGGGCTCCGCCATGTTCGTAAAGGTTGTGATGCACAAGATAGGAATGATATACTCCATGGGCATAATGACATCCTTTCCATAAACCATCCTAAATGGTGTTTTCCCAGTCAATTTCTTGCATGTGGTCCGATAAGCCTAAAGGACCGATGGGATGCGCACCTCCAAATCACTTTGATCGACATTACAAACCTTGGTAAGCACCTATTCCAGAATTTTATTGAAAGCTTCTACTGTTCCATTTGCCTGCGGGTGATATGGGGCACTTTTTTCATGGTGGATTTGAAACTCTTCAGTCAAATCTTGTATTGTGTCATCAATAAAATGCATACCTCTATCACTCATCAAGATCTTCGAACAGCCAAACCTAGCTAGAATATGATCAAAAATAAAGTGTGCAGTGGAATCTGCAGTACAATCCTTCATGACTTGCACCTCCACCCATCTGGTTATATAATCAGTCACAATGATGATGTAGCAGGCACCTATCTTCTTACCTGGTGGGTTGATGGGTCCAACGAAGTCAATTTCCCATTTATCGAATGCCTCCAGAGCCATTTGTGGTTGTAAGGGAATTTCATCCCTGCATGATGGTATTCCTGTCCTTTGGCATGCATCACAGGCTTTGCAATATTCGTAAGATTCACTATGCAGTTTGGGCCACCACAACCCAGCTCGTAAGATTTTTTTTGATGTCTTTTTCACTACGTAGTGACCTCCTACTATGCCTCCATGGGCTTCTTCTAAAATGTCCTGTATTTCGTGCTCCAGAACATATCTTCACAGTACCTCATCAACTCCTAGCATATACAAGTGGCCCACTATGATGGTACATTCCACTGCGTGGGTTACCATCTCTTTTTTATGTTCTACCGAATATTTTGCAGGTGCCATCCCCATAGTTAAGAATTGAATGATATCAACAAAGTGTGCATCAACCACCTTAATAGAAAATAGTTGCACATCGAGCAATCCTTCCTCTAGGTTGGTCAGTTCTTCACCATTCTCAATTCAGGACAAGTGGTCTGGTCTAGCATTTAGTTTATGTGGCTTCACAATGATCTCAAATTCATATTATTGAAATAGCAGTAACCATCGAAAAATCTCGCCCCCCCCCCCCCAATACAGGCTTATTGACTAGGTACTTCAAAGCTGAGTGATCCGTGAAAATATTGAAGTGCCCTCCAAGCATATAATGTCAGTATTTCTATAGGGCATACACCATGGCTAGCCCCTCGCATTCAGTAATGGCTTAGTTACGCTTCGCACTAGAGAGTTTTCTACTATCAAATGCAACCGAGTGGTCAATGGCCCCCTCCCCGGGCTCTGTAAGGACAGCTCCCAGGGTGATCCCTGAAGCATCTACATGGACATGGAAAACCTTCGTCCAATCAAGAAATATGAGGATAGGTGTAGAGACTATCTTTTCCTTGAGTAACTCAAAACTCTTCTGACACTCTGCAACCCAAAAAAATGAAACTTCCTTCTTTAGCAACTTCTCCATGGGTGTCATGATTAGTGCGTACCCTTGAATAAAATTCCTATAGTAGCCCATGTGCCCAAGGATGGAGCACAGTTGTTTCTCAGTTGTAGGTACTGATAAGTTGATGATAACTGCTACCTTGGCAGGATCAACCATCATTCCCTCCTGATATACTATGTGGCTTAAGAAGATCCTGAACGGTATGTAGAATATGAACTTCTTAATATTTAGGGAAATCTGGTTCTTTCTACAGGTGTCCAACATCATGTGCAGGTTCGAGATGTTCTTCTTTACCAATCCAAATACTGTCCAATCATCAAAGTATACCTCCAAGAACTTTTGAATGAACTCCTTGAATATTGTGACCACTACCCACAAAAATATGGTAGGGGCATGTTTGAGCCAAAACGTCATGACAGTGTACTGGAAGGATCCCCATTCGGTGGCGAATGTAATTT
The DNA here is from genome assembly GCA_034641835.2 of Pinus albicaulis. NCBI lineage: Eukaryota > Viridiplantae > Streptophyta > Pinopsida > Pinales > Pinaceae > Pinus > Pinus albicaulis. Next base: position 1,104,749,205 of record CM076584.1, read on the forward strand.
TGCTGTGATCTTCTGGTGCAATCCTGATCTGATGGTAGCTCGAATAGCCCAAAAACTCGTCAATGAACGAGTATGCTTCCTACCCTCCCACACTATCGAGGATTTCATCAAAGAATGGCATAGGGAATGGATCATGTACACAAGCATCATTCAACTTGCATAGGTCGATGTAGATTCTTATTTCACCTTTAGTCTTTTTCTCTTGGACCACCATAGGGCTTACCCAATCTGATTGTTCTATTGGTTCAATGATACTTGCGGCTAGAATTTTGTCAATTTTGTCCCTAACTTCCTTCTTATACTTGGGGTTCAAGTGGTAAGGTCTTTGCTTGACAGGGCATGCATCAGGTTTTAAAGTGATGCGCATGACCCCCAAATCCCCTGTAATACCCTTGAGTTCTAAGAATTTCATGTGAAACAGGTCCTGGTACTCCATGATAAGTTCCGCGACTTTCCCAACGGTATCATCATCCTAGTAGTCCCCAATCTTAGCTAGCTTAGGTTGTTCTTTTGTTCCAATGTTGACTTCCCTTAGCTTAAGAGGCTTGGTCACATTGACTGTCTCTAGTGGGGGTCTAGCAACTGCTCGTTCACCCTCCGATTCTAGGATAGTGATATTTCACAGGTCTTCATTATATTCCTCCATTGATATATTGTGGCAGTTAGCAATATCCTGCATCTCTGTATCCCAATTTAGTGCCCCATACTCTAGACGAGGGCGTGATCCATCAAATACTAGGGCATCTATGTCGTGCAGGGTTTCGTCAAATGCCTCAGTTCTCCCTATCAACCCTAATGTCCCCAAAAAATTATCCTTCATGGTCTCCCAGTGGCGAGTGCGCTGATGTAGCTCTGCATCCAAATACCATGCAGTGGGGATTGGTCCCAAGGCATGAATGAACAGGTGGACCCATTCGCCCTTGGTCCTTTCGCACCACACCTCCATCCATGCGGACAAGTGCTTGTGTGGGTCCCCTTAGCCAAGGAAATTCACCATGCGTAGGTGAACCAGGGGTTCAAACCGTAGGATCATCAACTTGCGACATTCCTCCCAATCTTGAAATGTCCCTTTATGAGTTTCCCACCACCACGCAGGGGTCACACGCATGGCTAGGTTAAGCACCCACATTCTTCACTCCCTTGGGACTTCTACTTTGAATTCCCTAAGAAAATCCCTAATACTAAGAGAACCATCAAAGTAAGGAAACTCTCTTGCCTCTGAGGAGATACACCAGAAACTCTTCGTTACCTTAAGACACCGTAGTGCAGATACATCATGTAACTGATTCTGCCAATTTTCGATCTCCCCGTCGGACTCAGAGAGGCAATCACTATCTTTCTCCCAGCAAAGCATGCCATTGGCCATACGATTAATCCAAACCTCATCTCGGGCTATTAGTTTATAGATATGATCCACGTCGTATTCTTCGCACACAGGTTCTATATACCGTTCTCCTTCCGCTGGGTCAAGAGGGACTATTACTCTCGTGCCCTCATTATAAAAAACCATGCTCCTTTTATTCAAGTTGATAATGCCTCCCATGTCTATAGCCCAATCCAGTCCCAGGAGCACAGGATAAGCGTCCGCATCCTCTACAATTTGAATTACCTCAAAATCCACGTATACCTTAACCACTATGATATCTACCACAATATTTGATAGTCTCCCCAATGGTATGATCTTTTGTTAGTTAGCCATGCACAACTGTATAGTAGATCATTCCATCTTAGGTTCTCCCATCCTCTGCCATGTCTATTTGGGCAGGACATTCACATTGGATCCCAGATCTAGGATGACCTGATCCATTTCATAATTGCCAATTTGGGTTGTTAGCCACATTTCCTGAAAAGTTCGTTTCTTATGCTTCTAAAGTTTGTGAACATCTTTAAATTCTGTTGGAGGGTCAGTTTTTTCTGCTCAACTATCTATCATTGCTTGAAGATTCTCTACTTCCTTTTTTTTTTGTAGCAACTTCATACATTCCTGTAGGAATGGTTTAACTTCATCATCTGATTTTAGGTTTATTGGAGCCTTGGAAGTAGATGCCTCATCCTTGGTAAAGTGTTTGCGAGCTTCTATGAAGGTTTCTTTCTCCTTCTATAGGTCCAAGATTTCCTTTTTGATAGTAGCTTTTTGGATAAGGGGCTTAGCCGTAGCTCTTTCCTTAGCTCCTCTAGTAGCCATTTCATTGTGCATTATGACATTAATACTGGTTCCCTCATCACATGATTCTGCCTTAACCCTTTTCACATTCTCTGTTGGCGTCTTCTGTTTTTCCTGCATTTTTTTCTATCATTATTTGACAATAGTCGATCACATGATCCTATTTTCTACAATATCTACATTATTATTGTGCAGGGTTCAGACAGTCCCTTGCAAATTTCCCTACTTCTCCACAGTTATAACAGATCAATTTCCCTCTTCCCTGACCTGCGCTTTCACCTCTTCCCCCCCCCCCCCCCTCGACCTCTGGCGAGGGAGCCTCCTCATTCCGAGGGAGATAGTGGTGAAGAAGGGTCAGCCTCTACCCTGTACAGGTTTCCTCACTCTATCATTAAGTCATATGTCTTGCAGTTGTGTTCATCATGTTCCATAGATGAGTAGAATTGGCACCATTGTTCCTTCAACTCTAGAACATACGCACCAAGACAGCAGCAATGGTTGGTATCATGTAGTCCAGCTACGCAGATGTCAACGCACCATAATGTAGGACTTCTTGGTCCTGCTACCTCTTTAGGGTGCATTGGGTTGGGCCCCCCTTGCCTGCATGTAGTCCACTAGCAGAGGGCACTGATCCTTGGTGTGGCTTGCAACCATGCATCTTATGCACCATATGTCTAGGCTAGCTTCTTTTCGTCCCTCTTTTCACAAATTCTAGATTTCGAGGTGCACTGCCTCTAGTTGTCCCTGGATCTACTGTACCCCAAACTGGGCATCGTCTCTTGGTGCAGCTTCTAGCTTCATAGAAATCTCCAAGGATTTCTCTTGTGTCTCAATCGCTTGCTGACCCATAGGTCCACGCAGTTGAGGTAATAGCATGGCGATGAACCATTACTTGTGTTGTCTATCCTCATACTTAAATTCCACATCTCTGATAACCTTGTTTAGCTGCTAATCATCCTCCCATACTGACTTAGTGGGTCCTTGTCTAAATTCTTTCAAGTCAACCACTAGTGGAGCGTAGGAATTAGGCTTTTGAAACTGTTGTTTTAAAGTATTCTTAATCTCTTGTATTGATGGATTCGCATGTTGGACGATGTACCCCACGAACTAATCTAGGGCCCTTCCTTCAAAGGTGAGGGATAGTTGCCCCCTTTTTACAGCATCACTAGCAACATTCTGCAGAGTCCATATTGATTCCACTACTAACCAAAATGGGTCCATGTCTTTATCTCCTACACCCTTGAAGGTGGGAATCTTCATGTGTGTGGCCATATCTTCTTCTAGTAGTGGTGGAGGTGTATGGGAGTTCTTGCCCTTATGCTGACTTGACGATGGTGTAGCTAGAGGACTTGTTATTGCGTGCACAGTCAGCTCTCTTAATGGGCTGTAGACAGATCTATCCCCTTCTCGTTTAACTCGATAGTACTTACCACTTAGTGTTTTACTCTCACTATGATCAGAGGTCATTCATTTGGTGTGGCTGCACAAAATTCCCTTTTCGCACAACAATATTTTAATTAATAGTGGAAATTTTCACAATAACTTACCTCGGAATCCTTTCAAGAACCTATGTTCCACCTCATAGTAGGATAAAATTTGATGAAATGCGAATTATGTTACAAATCCTCCTAGCACACTATCCACCCAATGATCTACATTTCAGGTGATTATGTTGTTAGCCTTCTCCAACTGTTCAATCAATTACGGAGTCCACTATGTAACCTGGTCGTCTTTCCAACACATCTGGAATTCTACTAGCCTTGCTAGCCACCCCTGGATCTCATGCGAAAAAGTCACAAATAAAATTTCATATACTTCCATGAAAATATATTTGTTCTTCCACTTGTCAGATGTTAGCTTTGTGATGTGATTCTCTTTTACAGAAAATTCCTGAATCTATTTTTTGAACCAGTCTTCGAGCTTCGATTTCTCAGGTCTCCAACGGCCTCGTGGCATTACCTGATCTCTCTCTCAAAATGCTCCTGATCCAAGCAATGGAACCATTTGTTGGGTTGAGGGGTCCTGACCCTGGTTCAGATATAAGGTTTTCCAACAAACCCCTATACTAATGGCCTTTTGGAAATGACCTACTTTCACAGGCCAAAGTCTCACCCGAAGCAATATGGGTGGGTGCTGGAACCAGGTTTCTGCACCCTGGGAGAGAGTGGGTAATTAAGGTAGATCTTATTGAGTTCTATTAGGTTTGCACAAAAACAATCCTATTATCGAGCCCTTAACAGTATAACTATCATGTAAACATAAACAAAGCTACTATTATTAAGCAGATCTTATCAATGCCTTCGCATCCACATGCGCATCAGTAATTATCATCACAGAATAACACAATCGCAACTAATTCATATAGACACAATTGAAACTAATTCAAATAACACAGAGGTACTTCAGTAGTGAATACAACTAGTTCAGATAGCATAACAGATTATGTGTTCATTAGCATCCAAAACCAAGTTACAAACCCAAGTCACAACCCACGCACACAGCCAATGGGGTCTACTCACAACAAGAGAGAGGATCTCTGCACACACAGCCTGCAGGAGTCCTTACCAAAAACTACCCAAAACAGATCTCAATATTTTGTACGTAGCATCAATCTTACCTACTTACTTACCCTTAGACTCAAACTACCCATCTATATATATCATCATAGCCTGCACTATCCTATGGTCCGCAAACTATGGTTTGCAAACTCTAGGTCTACCCTTTGACCCATTATAATCCATTGGGGGCTTTGACCCATCCCAAAGCCCCTGCTCAAGACCAATTACTACAAAAATATATCAAAACACAGCGTTGGAACATATCAAAATTCAGCTAGGGGACCCTGTTCCAATAGGAGCACTTTCTATTTTATAGGGCAGGCCAACCTACACCTACAGATAATATTCATACTCAGCTATCTCCAGCCTCACAACAACATTCACAACCTGGCAAGGAGAAGGGAAAAAGTCAGAAACCAACTACTTCATTAGTTGGTAAGAGGACTAAGGAAAAGAAAAGAAATAAAATATCTATAAGAAAGCTAAAGGAAAAAAATAAAAGGCTCCCTCAGCCAAAGTTGAAGAGAAGTTGGAGAAAGGAGAAGGTTCATCAAGAAGAAAACACAAATCAATAAATATTGTGCCTCCTATTTCTCCTTTTCCCATGGTTTATTCCAGAGCATGAAAAGGAAAGTCTGCAGTTGAAGAAAAATCAAAAGAATAGGTGATGTCATAATTTTTGGAAGCATACATTCAGCAAAAGACTCAGAAGGACTATCATCCCACCAAGTCAGATGAGGAGATCCTTAAGGATGCAGGGTGTGATATTAGCAGTAAGAGAAGACAAAAATATGCAAAACCAGTTTTTGGCAACATAAAAAGACACATAAGAGATAGCAACAAATTTAGGTTGAAATCTAAAGCCCTGCATAACCCAAGTTTGCTGACAGAAGTCATTGATGTGGAGAAGCAATCTGAAGGGTTACAGACTGTAACACCTTTAATTGCATAATATAGTGGGTCCAAGAAGAAAGATAAGGGTAAATCCCCTTCAGAATAGAAAACATGATCCTCTAAAAGAATAAAAATCCAAAAGAGTTAAGAAGAGAAAAAGACCATTACAAAAGAGACAGACACAAGGACCAAAAGGTCAAAATCAATAGTTGACAGAAGAACATATTTAGACAAGTTTGCAGAAGTTTTAGCTCATATGGAGGAGAGGTAAAAGGATGTCCCAATGAAATACCTTTTTACCTACTAGTTATATTTTTTAACACATCAATCTTCAGAATGTTTAAGTCTGCACATAATTTTTCAAGTATCTTGATGTGCATTATTGAAAAGGAAACAAAGCGTTACCAAAATTTTCAGTAGCATTATAGTTTTTTCCTGGTTACAGATTTTTACCAGAAGTTCCAGTAGTGCCTGTTTTAAATGTTTTTTTACAGTTTTCAATAGAATTTATGAGCTAGTCCAAGAATGATAAGGACTCATAATGATATGGACATGTCAATTGATGGTTGATAAGTGGTTTTGAGGTTGTGAAAAGTCACATTTTGTTGAAATTGGCAACAAGAAACACTTAAATTGGCATCCAGAAACAAAATCCAGAAAATGGCACCCATAAATGGCTACGATGTGAGGCTTTTGATTTAATTATCCCTTAATTAAATTAAAATTAAATTGTAATTTCATCTCATAACAACTTGTATCAGTTAACTAAGTGAGATATACTTAGTTAGCTCAAGAAATTCGAGTTGAGGGTCAAAGGTGAGGCATGTAGAGTGATTCTATTATTTTTAGGGTCCAGTTGCAGTTAATGCACTAGTGTGTTGTGAGTGTAATTAGTTAACTCAAATTAATTTCATTAATATCAGTTTAACTAGTTCTCACTAAGTGATGAGCTAGTGAGAGGTCAATTTAATTAAATTAGATTTAATTCACAAGTAGTGATATATCAAGTAACTAATGATTCACTATTAATAGTTGCATGCATGTCAATTCTGATGATGACGCAGTTGAGACGGAGGTTAAAGGGAAGTTAAATATTAATTTTATTATTAGCGAAATGCTAGGGTCAAATTATAAAGTCAGAGGAAGTCTCATGAAGTATTGTGAAATCAAGGAAGTTTGATTATCCTATTTAGTAGGGATAAATTTCCAATGAATTGCTTGAGCAAGGCTGGGCTTAGCAGAGGCTTAGAATTGGCTAAGTTCTTGCCAATTTTTCCTGAGAATTGCTAGTCAGCTTTGAGCAAGATCAAACTGAAATAGTCAGGAGAGTGCAGGATTATATTGGTGTGAGAAAGCATTGTATTGTTTCATGATTCTTTGACTATGTACAATATATGATAGAGGGATTTTGAGAAGGTGCTTTCCCCAGATACATCTTGTGTTGTGTGATTGATAATTTCCTTTCTCCTACTTTCATGTGATTGAGCAATCATGTTTTATATTCTGCAAATATAGTAGAAGGATTCAATATATTGTTTAGTATATTACATGATCAAATTGAATCCATTGGCATAGAGTTTCTATATCATTTCTACATGGTATCAGAGCTATGTTAGAGATTTTCTACATGGTATCAAAGCGCCAGGAATCACAATAGAAGAGAACAAATTGAGTTTGTCTTGAGCAATTTCAAATTTTCATATTTATTCTTCAGGGTCCAGTAGTAGATCAAGATGTCTTTCAATGGCTTGAGACTCGAATATGCACTCGAGGGAAATTCAAATTATATTGCATGGAAGGACATGGTGGAGGCTGTGTTGGAGGAAAACAGGTTGAAGGAATTCATAGATAATGAATTCCCAAGCCCGCAACAGAAGATGCCCAACTTCTTGATGCATGGAAAAAGAAGGTAGCAAAGGCGAGAAGGATCTTGTTAAAGGGAGTTTGAGATCATATTGTCTCTAGTGTCCATGGGAAGGCAACTCCATATTCTATGTGGAAGACCTTGAAAAATCTATTTCAGGACAATAGCGACCAAAGGAAGTTGTAGATGAAGGACGAGCTCAAAAATTTCAAGAAGGAGGAGGGAGAGATAGTACCAACATTCTTGGTGATGTTCACTCAATGTCGAGATCAGCTTGGAAGTGTTGGTGTAACCATAGCCAATGATGACTTGGTGAGCCTAGAACTTCTAGGGCTGCCCAAGAGTTGGCAAAGCTACCAAGACTCTATGAATGGAAGGGAGAAGTTACCAGATTGGGAGCGACTATGGTCATATTTGGTAATAGAAGAGATAAGGTGGAGCACTAGAGACAGACCTCCAGCACCAAAAAAGAAGAATATTGTGCATTATTGGGGAAACAAAATAAATCCAAGGGAAATAAGTCCCAAGGTGAAGAGGGCAATCGATACTTGTCCAAGATCAGATTTTTTTACTGTCATGAGATTGGGCACTATGCTTCGAATTGTCCAAAGAAGATGGCAAGAAAGAAGGAGCATGCAGTTGCAGTGGGTGAAGCATTGGCTTCATAGTTTGAGCTTGATTTTACTCTCATTGCATGCATGGAAAACACTGTAATGGGATGCATGTGGTATCTAGACAATGGTGCCTCGTTCCATATGATGGGGAATAGAGATAGTTTTAGTGAATTGGAGGAGAATGACCTCCAGCAAAACATAGAGTTTGGAGATGATGGGAGGTATAGTGCAACCAACATAGGTAAAGTTACCTTTCAGAGGGAGCATGGATCCCCTCTCAGAATATTATATGTTTTGTATGTTCCATGCCTAAGGAAGAATCTTGTCTCCATAGTGGTATTGGAAGACCGTGGTTATGAGGTGATGTTTAGAAAAGGAAAGGTATTCCTTAAACACATAGCCATGGGAGAGGTGAAGCAGATCGGTTCAAGAATAAACAACATGTATGCTCTCGAGGTTGAGGATTCATGCAAAAATTTGAGGACAAAAGAAGTGGTTAATGACTTGGTGGTTGAGAGGGAGAAATTATCTCTCAACATGCAACCTTAGAAGCAGTCTCGGAAGGTTTCAGAGAAGCCACAATTGCAGAAGCAGAGAGGATTCTGAGTGGAACGTCCACTCAAGTAGAGACTTCCATGAAGGGGAAATTTCGACCCATATGGGTAGAGGGAGTACATGCAGCTATACCTCCAGGTGTGAGGTGGGGCGATGTGTAGATATAATCCCAAGAATAAATTTGGGCAGTTGTTGGAGAGGTAGATCCCCTCTGCGGACAGAGGCAATCTCACTAGCCCTAGAGTGGGTCTAGCAACAAACAAAATAGGCTACGATATCGATTCCTAGTTACAAAATACAAAGCTACGATGGATAGCCTACCTCAAGTCCTACGCTGTTATTGTCGAAGAAGAAGTGGTGCTTCCCATTCCTAGCTCGACAGATCACAATCCTTTTTCTCACCACGTCCGGACACCTGTACACATGCAGAGAAAAAAAGATGACATACAACGTAATAATTCAAAAATGTAACTATCAATCAGTTGGAAAATATTGAATCAAATTGCATTACACCGATAAGAAATACAACAGTGGAACCAATAACATAGTCGAGCATATATTAAAATGTGAAAGAAAGATTACAACCGAGTTCCTACGTCGCATTCTTCCTTTGGCAGGGCTTCCAGCGAAGCATGTCTCACAAAGCTTGTCGGGAATTTAGACAAGGCTCTCTCTCTTACAGGTTTCTCCTTAGCTCTGCTCTCAATAGTCTCTCAACTATAATTTTCTTCCCAAATGTTTAGCTAGGTTTAAAATAGAGAGGGTAGGCTTTTATAGAGGGATAAGGAGAGGTTAGGATCCCTATAATCATAGGGGAGAGTCCTATCTCTTAGGAAGGTTCCATGAGAGGTGGAAAACCACTTCCTAAACAGGGAGATCCGAAGCCAAACAACCCAACCTCTTTTTGATGATTCGTTCTAAAGTTGTTAGAACCAAACTTCCACCTTTTATTTTTAAAAAAAATTCCCAAACAGGCTTGGCGCAGACAATACACAGGGATAGAGCGCCAGTTGGCGCGGGCCTAGTGTAAATTTCCCAGGTTGGTGTGAGTGATGAACTGGCTGCTCGCGCCAATGCCCAAACATATTTTTTTAGTAAGTTTCTGAGTAAATGTTCTCAAGGATAATTCTTGCCCTTATGCAGAAGGATGCCATCAAGGTGTTTTTCAAGACATTTTACTATTCACAGGCCATGAGAATAGACCTCCAATGTATGGGATGAGGGATTGCAGGGACGGTGACAAAATGTTGTGTAACAGATGCCCCCTAAAGCATGATGTCCAAGAGAGAGGGAGGGGTGAAATGCTTTATGAGAATGCGTTCAACTGAAAACATTGCATTCAGAAGACCTGTGAGTAAAAATACAACTGATATCTCTGATACATGATATGTGGTATGGGCATAGCCATCCATAATAAAGTGTACAAAAACCGAGATCCAAGGTATGGACGCAGCCATCCAACAAAATAAGGATCAACAAGCAGACTCAGGTATGGTCGTAGCCATCCAATCAAAAGAGTCATGTAATAAGTCATAACAATCCACAAAGAACCCGTAGCCTGGATTTCATCAGGAAAAATCCAGGGTCTTGCGCTCTATCTCGACCCAAACAAAGTACAAGTTTGAGCATGTGAATATGTGAGCTGAAGTAGAACATGCAAGAACATCGTCTGATTACCAGCCAATGATGAAAACTGTTAACAAATGCGAGAGAAACCACCAATAATGAAAATGGATCTCAAGGTACAAGAGGTACAAGCTATGGAATGTGAACAGTGATCTGACATCGAACACCTACAGAGTCAATCGATCGAAGGCCAATGATGAAAACCTTGCGTCAAATGCGAAGAACCTACCATTGAGGCATGCAGGCTCCAAGGTACCTGAAGGGAGTCTCTAGATCAACTTCATGGATAATGAGCTAAAGTTGACAGAAGTAACCTTGTTCAAAGGTGGGCCATAATGTTTCCCACATCATCGACACGAGACAGAGGAACATGATGTTTGTGAATCAAGACCAACAGAGAATCACAGGGAGGTTGAAAACTGCAGAGGCCAACTCCTCTTGAACATATCGGTGGCACGACACTGGATTTGGCAGTATTTGAAATCAAGAGATATGAGGTCATGGTGACATGGCAAAGAGAAGATAAGCGGTCAAAAGAGATTACCAAAACCGATGGAAGAAAGCAGATAAAAAGATGAGATGTCCCCAACCCGACACAAATGTAGACATGTGCCATGTTCAAGAGCGACATACCGCCAACACGACTACGATTTTGGTTTCGTTTTCCCCCACCATTTCTGGTGAGTACCTCGATTATTTTTTAAAACAAGCTTGAAGGGGATAGCATGTGCTTGCGATGTAAGTTTTCCCTTCGGAAAAATCCAACCTAGTACATTTTACAAGCCCTAGGAAGGAGAGACTTGAGTAACATCATTGTGACAGAGTTTGATGTCATCAATTTTTAATGAGTCTGACAAAGGAAGAACTCGACATCTTTTCATATTTAGAGAGTTTGAAAAGAAGGCAAAAAAGAAAACTCCAACAGTCCCTTTTCGTAGATAGTTCCTCAGATCCGAAAAGGTAGAAAACTGTGTCTAATAAAACCTCCTAGTCGCGATAGGCTAGGGTATTCCTTTTTCATAAATAATCTATCCCAGCCCGAAAAAGGGGTAAACGTATACTGAGTAGATATTGCTTCGCAGCCAATTTAACGAGCTCAAAACGATGAGCGAATCGGAAATATTTTTAGTTTTAGAGAGTCAGAAAAGAGCTGAAAGTGGACTCCAATAGTGATTTTTTCGTGTTTTTACTGAGTCCGAAAAAGTATAAAATACAACTCGTCTCTTCGTCAAAACCAAGTGAAAAACCTGTTGCTACACAAAAAGACGCATGTAAAACATATTCCATCAAAATAACATGAAAATCTATCGACAAATATGTTTTAAAACATATTTTAGGACTTTAAAAAGTTAGAAAAAACCAACAGTGGTAAAAAATATTTACTTTTCACTTTTACCTCTTTGTAGAGCAACAGTGACCCATTTTTGCTTCGATCTTCAAGCGACGAGTGTGATCAATCCAGTGGACCAAATCAAATTCTGTCCAATTCAGGTAAGAGCCAACCTCTTTGGTCATCTTTTAAGTTACATTTCACTGCATTTCATTGTCATTTGAGGTCCTTTAGGGAAGGATTTTCAAAATTTAGGGCTCCATGGTTGGTGCAGGTTTCGGGCACAGACTCATGCCAATCTACCCTATTTTACACAGGGGTCACGACAATTGGCGCGGTTGTTAACCAAACAGTCGTGCCAATGGCGTAACTCAAAATCCGGCTCAAATTTTACAAAATTCAACCAATGGAATGTAAATTAAAATACCCCGGGGGGCTTACAATGTTCCTATGATTGACTGATGCAGGTATCAAGCGAAAAAGATGGTTATCGAATGGAAAGAGAGAGAAAATAGCAAAGAAGATGAACAAGCAATGGAAAATGAGAAATGTATGAATGCTCTTCGGAATTGCGGGCTTAAAAAGTTCTTTCTGACGCCATGTCTCTGGGCTCAGCCTGAGTTACTACAGTATCTCATCAGTATTTAGGATGAGCATGAGGAGAAATTCAAACTTCAAGACCAGGAACTTGAGCTCAAAGTATCAGATGTATATTTCATCACTAGACTGTCACGGAGGGGTCCAGTTCCTATTCTGACTAGTACCAAGCCTTCAAGAGAAAGCATGACAATGGTCATGAACAGGGTGTGCCCAGGGGCATGCAAAGGAATAGGGAGCGGGAAAATGGACATTCAGCCTGTCCCCGATTTAGCACTAAGAGTACTTCTACACACCATTACGCGGGTTGTAGGATCACAGGCACCGCACAAGGCCACAAAGATGCAGTTACTTCTTGCTTCGGAGTTTATGAACCCAACCATCTTTGACTGGGTTGAGGCCATAACCATGGACATCAAACGCCATCTCACCAAATGCAAGAAGAAAAAACTAAAAAAATTTGGGTATGGGTTGATTTTGGTATTGTTTTTCCTCGAAATATTACCCATATTTCAGTGTTAGGAGGCTATAGTCCCAGAGCCACCACTGAGAGAGCCACGGATGGCCCAATGGATGGCACTGATGCCCAGAGCAGCGGGTGGCCAGTAGATGTCCTGCAGGCCGGAGTTTTTTGATTGGCTCTGATGACAGCTAATCGTTGTGGAGGATTGGCCCTATGCCAGCACAGACTTTACCAGAGACCCAGACCTCCCACTCCTAGAGGGAGAGGATTGGGACGAAGAAATTGGTAAGAATCATTTTGTATTTTCATGAGTTTATAATTTTTTTAGTATATATGCAGGTTCTGACAGATAATTTTATATGAATGTAGATGTTGGCCCAGAACGTCCCGCAGGCATGTCTCCCATAGCAAGGCAGACTCCTCATGACTTTGACCCTACGAGCGAGGGCATTGATGAGGAGTTAGTGCAAAACTTGGAGGGAATCACTCGTGGGGTCCCTGATTATGCACGTTTTGATGACGTACCTCGAGCTTATCAGAGGTACACTGTAGGAGTGCCAATCCGTATCCACCGCTTACTAAGGCAGTTGGTATAGGCGGTGACGTGCTATCATGAGCACCACACCGACTAGGCATTAGGCTTTACTTCTGCACATTTTTTAGAGACATGTTGTCTCACGATGTAACCGAAACAGACATATATTATTTTTTGTGGGTTTTATGATGCACACGGATTGTAAACAAATGATATATATATATATATATATATATATATATATATATATATATATATATATATATATATATATATATATACATTTATTTTCTACATGGGTCTACGTACATATGATGATGTTTTTATAAATTGCGCAAAGGTCCATCTAGCACTATGTTAGCTATTGCATCTGTTAATGTATTCATTCGTCATGGTATATGTTGATATGTAATGAAATCAAAATGTCGTTCAAGTAAATGAATATGCAAATACAATCTCAAAATGCATGGGTTTCGAACCGAATAATCACCATTTAGTTGAAGAACAACAAGTTACAAATCCAACTTAACAAGAAATGCACGTATGCCGAGGTTGATTGCCTCAGTTAATAGTTTCAAAAATGCACTATAATCAGCGACATTGTTTGTGGTTGGCCCCAGAAAAATACCTTGGAAGTTAATCAACTCACCATCAGGATCATAAATTACCTAGGCTGTCCAAGACAGGTTCCTGGTACTGCAGGAGGCACCATCCATGAAACCGACATAAGGGGAAATAGACATCTGCATAGCAAACAAGACCCAAATAAGCAGAAAAACGCTCAAAAAGCACATCACACCAAAGCATGCAAACAAAATGAAAGCAATCACCTATGTACACATATCACGGATGAATAATTCAAGCATAATATTTTTTTAAGATATAGCCCATTTATGGGCTACGATAAAGGACACCCTTCATATTCAATGAGCTCATAAGCCCCATTCTGTAACACACACTTAATGATGTAGGGCCCATTCCACATGGGTTGGAATTTTCCTACCCCCAGCTTATCATGAGCTTGGTCGTATAGAAGAACGAGATTGCCTTCGACGAAAGAACGAGGAGAAACCGATTGGTCAAAATGGGCTTTGACTTGCTTCTTCTATGCTTCGATGACCAAGGAAGCTAAGCGACAAGTTTTGTCCAATCTCTCTAAATACAAGAGATGTTCTTCTTCAGGCGAATTATCAGGAAGTAATTCTACATCTAACTTAAGTGAAGAGATTTCACATTCAATCGGAAGTGTGGCTTCCAAACCGTATACCAATTGAAATGGGGTAAACTCAGTTGCATTTTTTATCGATGTTTGGTAAGCCCAGAGATCTGAGAACAACATGAGATGCTAGTTCGATTTGTGGATCCCGATTGTTCATTGAAGCATTCTAACAAGGACCTTGTTTACAGCTTCAACTTGGCCATTAGCTTGGGGATAGTAAGGCGTTGAGTTGTCGTGATGCAGACCCAACTTAGATGTCAGCTCTACCATCATATAATCTCGAAAATGGGAACCAGGATCAGTGACGATGGCTTGAGGGACACCGACCTAAGAAATAACGTGATTGAATATGAACTATGCCGCTATCTTACTATCCACATCCAGTGTAGGCATTGCTTCGGCCCATTTTGTAAAGTAATCAATGACAACGATGATATAGGCATGCCCCATGACCAAATGAGGGTTACACGTCATAAAATCTATGCCCCATTTGGCAAAAGGGCCAACAGTAACGACAAGGTGTACTGGAGTAGGCGTCGCACGCATCTTTCATTGATAAATCTGGCACTCATGGCATTTACGTACTGCAACAATGCAATCTTTGAAAATGGACAGCCAGAAGTAGCCAACACGAAGGATCTTCTGTGCAGTGGCATAACTAGACATGTGACCACCACAGGCGCCACTATAGCAGTCATTTAAAACCTTATGCACTTCCTGGAGGGTCAGGCATCAGTGGAGTATAGAATCAACTCCGACATGATAGAGGGTATCTCCAACGATGCGATATGGTTGTGATTGATGCTGAATGCGACATCGAGCATCTTTCATTAGCTCAGACCTGAAAGTAGATGTTTGGAGGTACATGATGATATCACCATACCACGGGTCGAGGGTGCTGATCAGGAAGATATTTTCGTCTGGTATATGATATTCAGAGGAAGAAGGAGCAGAGTCAGCAGGGAGAGAACAAATCAAATCAGCAAACACAAGTGATTTCTTCGAATTGGCCATAGTGAAATCCAAATCAAACTCTTAGAGGATGACAATCCACTTCGGGTATTTTCCCCCTAGCAACTACCATGACAGAATATAAGTCATGGGGTTACAGTCAAAAATCACGGTCACCGTGCGTAAAAGAATGTAATGACAAAAACATTGGACGGCCTGGACCGTAGCCAACGCTAACTTCTCGACATGTGCGTAACGTGTTTCAGAGTCGAGAAGGTTCTGAGACAGGTAGTAAACAACATGTTCATTACCTTCATCATCATCTTGGACCAATACCATGGTGATCGTGCTGAAAGCGGAAGCTAGGTAGAGGGTGAAATCATGATGGTAATTTGGAGGATGCAATAGTGGAGCGCTGACAAGAAATGTCTTAAGTTTATCAAAATATTGTTGGGCAATCTCATCCCAACAGAAAGGGACGTCCTGCTTTAGAAGTCGTGTAAATCCTTTGGCTACTTCGGCGTAGTTTGGGATGAAACGACATAGAAAATTGGCTTTCCCTTGGAGACTCTGGAGTTGATGTAATGAGGACGGCGAGGGGAGATTGAAAATAGCCTCAACTTTAAGAGGGTCAAGGCGAATTCCATCTTTAGACACGATAAACCCTTAGAGTCTACTAGAGTCGACGCAGAAGATGCATTTGTGTGGGATGAGGCTAATATTGTAGCATCTACAACGAAGAAAGATTTGACGAAGATGTTCCGGGTGGTCTTTCTGCGCAGCTGAATGAGCCGGAAGGTCATCCAGGTATGGTTGGAAAATATGCCAAATATCATGAAAATCATAAGACATGGCACGCTGGAACATAGCCCCAGCATTCTTCAAGCCAAACAGGAGTTTCCTATATGTGAACGTTCCCCATAGGAAAATAAAATAAGTCTTGTGTTGATCTGAAGGAAGAATGTTAATCTAGTTATAGCCAAAGAAACCATCCATAAGGGAGAAAATTTCACTTCCCACATAATCGTCAATGATCTGATCGATAAACGGGGTGGGATAATTATCCTTAGGACATGCCCATTTGATGTCACAATAATCAACATAAAAACGAATGGCGCCATGTTTCGTATCCACAGGAACTATATTAGAAACCCATTCAATCAGGGGAATCAGATAAATGAAACCTGCTTTAAGAAGTTTCTCATCTTCAGCCTTGATAGCGGTGGCTTTTCGAGGATGCACGAGATGCAGACGCTGGCAGACAGGCTTCGCACCTTGGTAGGTGGGAATCTTGTGCACCACAATACTAGGGTCGATTCCAGGAATTTCTTCGTAAGACCACGCAAAAACATCGCGGAACTCACGAAAGAGACTAGTGTACACTTGGACTTCCTCGGAAGAGCAAGTGACTCCCACATGGATGTTCTCGATAATCCCCGGTTTAACGGAGATTTCGATAGGCATCATTTGAGTAATGTTCCCCAAGTTACCTTCTGAATAGATTTCATGAGTCAAAATGGGCGTTTGAAGCGGTGAAGAAGAAACTTGGGACACGAAGCACTCAAGACAGTTATACATGGCCCCGAGGCAAGGCATAAACGAGGAACGATGATGCCCATTGCTCCATGGTAGATCCTCGAGAGACATGGTTTCCATGATAGCCTCGTCGGATGGAAATACTTCTTTCAAAGGATCCGGTGAATCCACATCACTGAGCCAGGGGGATGGAGAATACACATCAAGATACATGCTCAAAGGAGCAGCTTCAGGAGGGGGAGAATCAAATGCGTTCGTTAGCTCACAATAATTGATCTCGATGGGACTAAGTGGCATCGAATCTCCAAACGAATCAACCAGTTCAGGTGAAGGGATGATCCAAGGGTCATCTGACCGAGAGATCATATTGAATTGAATGGTATTTGGTGGTGGAAAGGGAAAAATACCCATGAGAGCGGGATCTTTGAAAAGACCTGGCCCTCTGCTATCAGGGGAATTAGGAATTTGGTCCACGTATGGCACGTTGTTCTCGGAAGACGAGGTAAAGAATGATAACTAATCAACAGTAATAATTTTTCCCTCATGTGGAAACTTCAGAAGTCGAAAGAGGGTGGACAGAATGCACAACATAGCGTGAGTCCAACTGCGACCCAGTAGAAGATTATAGTTTAGATTTTCTTCAAAGAATTCCACTTCAATGTTGACAGTCTTGCCTTGCAATGTGATCGGTAAGCTAGCGAGAACACCCAAGGGTTTTGATTCCCTTCCATCGAATGCCTCAAGGGAATTGGATGACGAATTAAGGGCTAGAGAGCCAATAGCCTTCCAGCAACCAAATGAAATGACGTAGGTAGATGCACCTTCATCCACTACGGCTCTATGGATGTTGAGATTGTTAATACCGACTTGTATAACAAGCACAATCTGGTGCGGAAGTCGAGGGATGAAATTCTCTAAGTCGAAAGTGAGAAGACTAGAATCGGCAGGATCGATACCACCGATCACAGATAACAATGCTTTCTATTGAGACAGACAACTCTGGAGGACTTCCAACGCAGACATCATGGATGGAGCCTGCACTAAATCCTCAAAAATACTGTAATGTTGAGCAGCACGGGCATTAGGATTATAGGAAGACTTCTAGAGAACACCTTTAGAAGGTGGCTGTATAATGGGTTCAGCACCGGGCTTCTCAATTTCAAGGGGGCCAGAGGCAGGTGGGGGAGGAGGACCATTAACAGCCTCCTTCCCAACTACCTAACATGATCTGGCATAATATTTCGATCGAGTAGCGATGGAAATGGATGTAGAACCGTTCATCATGAAAACTTGAGAGCCGAACGACGCAGATGGTGCCGATTGATCGACCATCTAGGTCTACTGAGATGGGAAAGGTTCTTTAAGGATTTCTGAAGTTCCCTTAGTTCCTTTGAGTAGTTGAATAACCTCGGATCGTCGAGGAGAATCCTTAGTGTAGTGATCCTATTCACAAATGAGACAGGGATACTTCAGTTTTCAATATGAACCATCATCAGCACGAGGTTTAGATGATTCTAGTTTTGGGGCATCGAATTTGGCCTTACCTTTGCCTTTATTTTTCCCTTTGGAGGTCTTGTCTACAGGATTGGCCTGAACGGTGTTGACCTCCGCGGTTTTACCAGAATATGGGGAAGCCTGAGGAGCAGAAGTATTGGAAGAATTTGATTTCTTCTTCCCATTGGAAGACTTGCGTGAAGTCTGAGATACGGAACCAATAATATCGTTGACTGGTGGGGCAGCCAGTGCTTTAGAGGCCCCAAGCCATGGAGCTTCAGTCAAGATATCATACAAAGTGCCCGATTGAGAGTGTTGAGTCCCAAGATTGTGCTTTCTGTCATCTTACTTTACCTCATTTTCCTTTGACCATTGTTATCCCAGACCCAATTGATCAATGAAATTAGTTAAAATTACTTTTAGAATGATTAACATGGCTAACATGCTAAGTTTTGTGATTTTTGTCATTGTAATGCATTTTGACCGGAACTAGCTGCAGAATGCAAACATTCCGTAGCTAACCAGAAATTCTGCAGTTGTCTTCACGTTCAGGCATGTTCCAGGTGTCCTCTCAAGAAAAACCACATATGGGTATATTCCATGTCATGTCCACATCATACGTTGCTCACCATGAAGGAAGAACCGAATTCTGGACGTGGTTTTGGTACGTGGGAACTTATTTAAGGAAGCAGACTTCTAATAGGACTGTCTTAGTCCAGATGTCCTTTTTCTCTTTACGTTGCCATCTTCAGAGTCCGAATGTGATTTTGATAAGGAAAGACAAGGATCCCTGTATTGTTGCAAGTTCTGTTATGTAAATTTGTTATAAAAACACTTGGGAAACCGAGAGATAGGCTAGATTTTGCTTAGATTTCATGCTATATTTCTGAAGATCAAGATTACTCTGTTTCAAGTTATTTTCCCTTTAATGAAGAAGACAACTTTGCTTTGAACGCGTTGAGTTGATTTGGAGTTAGATTCTTTTTGGTGGTAGAGGGCCCCTGCCTCTTGCATGGCTTTATTTTCGAAATTTAGATAAGTATTTTAGTTGTTTTTACGTTTTTGCAGTTTCAGTTCGTAGTTAATTTCACTAGCCACTATAGTTATACTTGTTCTAAGAATTCTTCCAAAAGAAGAAACTCTTCCAAAAGATCATGATAATGAATGAGAAATGGCTATAGTGTTGTAGGATTTAATTGTAATTTCTTTTGTTCACTATCACAGTTGAACTTATACTAAGCAAACTCTTCCAAAAAATCCTTATGATGTCTAAGGCATGACTGTGATACTAAACGTTTCAGTTGTTTGTTTGCACTAAGTAGCATAGCTGCTCTTACTCTTAAAACGCCCTTCCAAAATATCATAATGATGGGTAGGAGATAGCTGTGATGTCTTAGTTTTTAAATTGCTTTCAGTCTTTATGTTTGCATTTGCACTGAATTGTACAGCCAGGATTGTTCTAAGAAGCTCTTCCAAAATACCAATCATGATGGACAAAACAGACTGTATAATCCCATAGATTAATGCATGATAACTTAGTTAGGATACTCCAGAGTCTAATTGCATTTAACTCATGCTCTGTTATTTTGTTTTGAGTTTGATAATGACTTGTTAGTTTAGCACTATTTTAGACTAGTGACATCTTAAGTTCAGTTTTAGCTTAACTCATTGCATTTTCACTCCACATTTAGTTGTCATCCACTGCATATTAGATTACTTCAGTTGTTAGACTTAACAAAACAACCTTCATTATTTACAAACTTCTTCTTGTTCCAAATCTATAATTGATTCATAACCATATGAACAGAAGATAGTATCATTTCAAGGCCTGAGGTTCTTTTGCAACTTCTTTACTACTTCATAAACAGAGCCTTTCCTCAAAACACTACTTTAAAAAGAAATCTATAACTCTTGGGTGAGGTTTAGTGATGATTAACTAAGTTGCAGAATAGAGTTAAGAACTAGTCTTAGAATAAAGATCTTATGATGGTATCAATGTTTTCCTCCAAATATGCTTCAACAAATCTTTAATCATGGATAAAATGTTGCATCATTATAAGCTAGTTGTTTAATTGTTTAGTTAGGAGAATTTGTATACTTAGCTGACCATTTCTCAAGCTCTCCCAAAATACCTTTGATGAAAGAATTGGACAAGTTAAGTTTATGTTTTGATTCATTTCCTTAAAGTCATTATCAAGCTTTGTACTCTGCTTAGTCATAGTTTAGATTTGATTCTGTTTCAGTATTTGAATTTGCATTTGTCATTTGTCATCAACCAATTAGGCTTCACTCTGTTTCTAATTAGTAGCTTCTTTCCACTAGCTTTTTAGTCATTTTCCTTGTGAACATAAAAACCACCAAAAGACCAAAAACAGCATAAATCATCACAAAAGACCAAAAACATCATAAAACACTAAACACAACACATTAAGAGACAAACACCTAGGCACATACGGTGCACTTCACTTCAGCAGTTTACCAACCCTGGTTGACAATTAAATGAACTCAATTTAGGAGACTAGGTTGAGCACAAACATTTTGGCGCCGTTGCCGGGGAAGTGAAAACTAGGTAACCTTTGTTTCTTAACCCCCAAAAAACAATTATATGCGTAGAGAGAGAGATTTAAGGGGTAGATTTATAAGCAGCAGAAGCAGAAATTTGATTCCTAGAACACCACTTGTTTCACCTAGACCTAGAGCTAGTACACCTTCAACTCAGACCCACATTCCATCCATTACTGATCCTGGACTTCTAGAGGACCTAAGATCAGATATTCCATTAGAAAGACCTTCCACTTCATCCACTGAATCTGTCTTAGAAGAAAAGCCAAGGACTCCTGTTAGGAACACAAACTTTCCTACTACTACAGAGGAACTAACCATGGCAGAAGAAGGAGGAGGAGGAGTCTTTAATGGAGAACACACATTATTTGGAGGGGGTAGAGGTAGAGGTAGAGGAGAAGGAGGTAGAGGTGCAGATGGAGGAAGAGGTAGAAGAGAAATAGGAAGCTCTTTTGGGTTCCCTATAGTTGATGAAGAAACCAATACAACCATGAAAAACATTTCACCCTCTGTCCTTCCAAACTTCTATGGACTTAAAACTGAAGATTCTGAAACCTTCCTATTTGAATTTGAAGTCCTATGTAGAACTTATGACTACTTACAAGATGCTCAAAAACTGAAATTATTCCCTTCAACCTTGAAAGGAGCAGCATTGAAGTGGTTTATGAGTTTGATCAGCAGTTCTATTAGAACATGGGAAGACATGAAACAAGCATTTCTAGAGAGGTATTTGGATTATTGTATGCCGGTTAATCATAAGGAAGAAGTGTTCAAGATGTTACAAAAATAAGATGAAAATTTGGAAGATTTGTTGGAGAGATTTAATTACAACATCAAAAGAGCAAAAATGGAAAACCTGGATCAAGACACCTTAAAAGCTCTTTTGTTGAAAACAATTAGGGATGAATGGTTGGATATCCTTAACATGATGGGAAAAGGGGATATATCACAGCTCACATTACCTGAAATATCTGAGTTATGTATCAACCTTTCAAGAGGGAAATCTAAAACTATAAAATGTCCAAGAGATCCTGCTCTTGCAAGGGCAAGTAAGTCTGCTTCTGGGACAGTAAGTAGATCAGAAATAGGACACATGCTTGATGATTTCAAATCTGACATCTTAGGAAGTCTTAGTGAACAAATAGACACCCTTAAGATACAAAACAAGCAAAAAGCTGAATCTGATGCCTTGGCAATCTTTTGTTCCAAGTGTAGAAAGAAACATGCCTTGAGAGAGTGTCCATTGGATGTAAAGGTTGTAGAGACCTGTGTCATTTGTTCTGAAAAACATGAGACCAAGAATTTTCCTTCTCTTCCTAGTCTCAAAGCTATCTTTTAGGAGGAAACTCCTACAAATTCCATAGAGTCTCTCAATTTTGTATCTAGAAGGCCTTGGCACGGACCTCAGACACAAGGATTCCATGATCAAATGTATAATCAACCTCCACCTTGGAATTCTTGGCAGCAACCTTGGCCTCAATTTCAAAATCAATCTCCATCTTGGGCACAAGGATCACAAAGTCCCTATGGAGGATAGTCCCCATACTATTAGTATCCACCATCCTATCCACCATACCCAGATTTTTATCCTCAAAGTCCTCAACAAAATTTTCCTCAAAATCTTCAACAAAATTTTCAACAAAATCCTCAACAACATCATCAGAACCTACCACACCAAAATCAACCACTTTCATTACCATTCCCTCAAAAATCAAATCAATTACCTGCTCAACCCATACCAAACCCCAATAATAAAAATCCTCAGAACACATACATGATAGAAGGCCAACAGTTTCCAACTTATTTAATTACTCCTTTAGAACTTAGTGATGTTCAACTTAGGTCTGGAAGAATAATTGAAAAGAGGAAACCTTCTGTGATCATACAAGAACATGATAACTCTGAGGAAGACTCTCTACGGGTGAATAAAAGTCTTGAGGGAGACACATCTTTTCAAGACCCAAACACTGAAAAATTAAAGCAAAAAGATCCAATAATTTCAACTCCTGTATTAGAGCAACCATCCACATCTACTTCTATACCTCCCTTCCCAGAAATATTACAAATTGATAGAGGTGTAGAAAAACAAATTATGGTGCCTAATTATGATTTCCTAGATGAGCTAAGAAATGTTTGCATTAAAATTCCATTATTACAAACCATCAAGGAAATTCCAATTTTAGTCAAAACAATAAAGGAGTTGAGCATGAAGAAAACAGGAAAAAGAATAAGAGAAACAAAGAAAATTCAAATGGCAGGCAAAATAGCAGACATTATGATGGGCAAGATTGCTATCCCAAAGTATCTTGACCCAGGAAATCCAGTTGTTAAAATTCACATCAATAGAATTGAAATCCAGAACACACTCATTGATTTAGGAGCACCAATCAATATCATGAGTAGACAAATCATGGATAAACTGAAACTTCATAATCTTCTCTTTACACCCACATTATTACAATTAGTAGATAGATCTGTGATCAAACCAGATGGGGTAATAGAAGACATTCCAGTGTCCCTAGATTCTTGGGAGTACCCTGTGGATTTCATGATCCTAACTCCTAAGAGTAATCTAGGAGGACATCATGTTATATTAGGAAGACCTTGGTTGGCTACAGATGATGCTTTTATTAGTTGTAGATCCGGTGATATGTATATCTCTGATGGTAGTTCAACTAAGAAATTAACTTTATATCCTACAGCTAGGAAAATTACAGATCTAGATGACACTCAATGGATAGAGGATGAAGAAGATTTACAACCTCTCTTCACAATTTCAGAAATTAGTGAAGATAATCAAATTCTGAATACTCTAGAAAACATTGAATCCTCTCCAGAACACCAACATGAATCATTTCAAGAGGGATCCAATATTGAGTTTTTGTCATCAAGACAGATGTCTCTTCATTCTACGGATAAATTTGGCAGCTCTACAAGTGAGATCTTTCCAGGCAAAACTTTGAACATAAATAAGAAACTAGAGAAATCTCAACAAGAAAAGTTAGTCAAAGTATTATAGAGAAACTCTTCTGCATATGCATGGGAGTACACGGACATGAAAGGGATAAGTCCCAAGACATGCACTCATCACATCTATATAGAGGAAAATTGCAAACCAATCAGACAACCTCAAAGACGGATGAATCCAAATCTTAGGGAGATTGTTAAAGAAGAATTGCAAAAATTGTTAAATGTCAACTTCATCTATCCCATTTCAGATAGTCAGTGGGTTTCTCCTTTGGTAATTGTGCCAAAGAAAATGGTAAATGGAGGGTATGTATTGACTACCGGGAACTAAATAAAGCTACTCTTAAAGACCATTTTCCCTTACCTTTCATAGATCAAGTGTTAGATACATTAGCTGGCAAAAAGTACTTCTCATTCCTAGATGGGTTTAGTGGTTACAATCAAATCCAAGTAGCACTTGAAGATCAATACAAAACCACATTTACCTGTCCTTGGGGTACCTATGCTTACCGAGTATTTCCATTTGGATTATGCAATGCACCTGCAACATTCCAAAGGGCAGTATTAGGAATTTTTTCGGATCTAATACATGACTGTGTAGAGGTGTACATGGATGATTTCACAGTTTATGGGAACACATTTGAAGAGGCTTTAGAAAACTTGGAAAAAGTCTTAAAAATATGTCAAGAAGCAAATCTTTCACTTAGTCATGAAAAATGTTTTATGATGTTTACTGAAGGTATTGTTTTAGGGCACCACATTTCAGGGGATGGGATTAGAGTAGATGAGGCGAAAGTTGAAGTTATTTCTAACCTATCCATTCCAAATTGTCAAAAAGATGTTAGAAGTTTTCTAGGATTTACAGGGTATTATCGGAGATTTATAGAAAACTGCACCAAAATAGCATCTCCTCTCTTCAAATTACTCACCAAAGATTGTGAATTTAAATGGACTTCTGATTGCCAGTTAGCTTTTGAAACCCTGAAAACCAAAATTTCTGAAGCACCTATATTAAGGGGACCTAACTGGAAGTTACCTTTTCATATCTCGACAGATGCTTTCGATACAGCTCTAGGAGCAGTATTGGGACAAAAAGATTTAATTCCCTATGCCATCTATTATACCAGTAAAAATTTGACTCCTGCAGAGTTAAACTATACTGTAACTGAAAAAGAGTTTTTAGCTGTTGTTCATGCCATAAACAAATTTAGACACTATATAACAAGCTATGAAACTTTTTTTCACACTGATCATTCTGCAATTAGATATTTAATGAACAAATCAATCACTAATGGCAGAGTTATAAGATGGTTGTTGCTCTTACAAGAATTCAACATTACTATTCTAGATAGGTCTGGAAAACAAAACACAGTAGCTGATTTCCTATCTAGACTCCAAAATATCAAAGATGACACTCCAGTTGAAGATCAATTTCCTGATGAATATCTTTTTGCAATTTCTACTCAAACTCCATGGTTTGTTGATATTGCTAATTATTTAGTTTCAGGGAAATTTCCTTCAATAATGAATGCAAGAGATAAAAGAAAAATCATTTATGACAGTGCAAAATATTCATGGGTTGCTAATGAGTTGTACAAGACAGGTCCAGATTTGATCATTAGGAGATGTGTTCGGGAAGATGAGATGCCTGAGATTCTCAAAGCATGTCATGATGAACCTTGTGGCGGACACTTTGCTGATAAGAGGACAGCCTATAAGATCCTTAATTTAGGATATTATTGGCCATCCTTGTTTAAAGATGCTAAAGAGTATGTCAAAAGGTGTGAGAGTTGCCAAAGGGTAGGGAAACCTTCTCCTTCAGGTGAGATGCCATTACAACCTCAGGTACATATTGAACCTTTTGAAAAATGGGCTTTGGATTTTGTAGGACCTATTAGTCCTCCATCAAGACAGAAGAGGTATATATTAGTTTGCACTGATTATGTTACCAAATGGGTAGAAGCCAAGCCATTACTTGTTGCTAATGAAGCATCTGTAGTTACTTTTCTTTTTGGGGATATTTTTACTCGTTTTGGTGTCCCAAGGGAAATTGTTACAGATCAAGGAGCTCAATTTACATCAAGAATAGTGGAGAAAATGATGGAGAGGTACAAAATCAGACATGGAAAATCTACTCCTTATCATCCACAAGAAAATGGTCAAGTGGAATCTACTAATAAGGTCATTGAAGGAATCCTAACAAAGACTGTTCATTTACATAGAAGAGATTGGGTAGATAGGCTTCCTGAAGCCTTGTGGGCGTATAGAACTACATGGAGAAACACAATAGGCCATACTCCTTATGAACTTGTTTATGGAAAGCAAGTTTTGTTTCTCATAGTGTTCCAGATTCAAACTTTCAAAATGGTAGTTCAGCTAGGACTTGATTTAACAGAGGCACAAAAGCATAGACTGGAGCAGATTAATGAATTGGATGAGATTAGACAAGATGCAGTTTAGAAAACAAGTCTAGTCCAACAGCAAAGGACTATATGGCATGAAAAGTACATCAAAGAGAATAAATTCAAAGAAGGTGACTGGGCTCTCTTGTTTGATTCAAAATTCAAGGATTTTCAAGGCAAATTTCAAACACATTGGCTTGGGCCATATGAAATTGTTGAAATTTTTGACAATGGAGCAGTAAAAATCAGGACAATAGATGAAGAAGAGGTCACTTTTCTTGTGAATGGTCATAGATTGAAGCCGTATCACAAACCACTCTCAAGAGAAGAATTTGTCAAGAAGTTCCAGGAAAACAGTGATGTGAAGTTAATGAAGAAGAATCTTTCTTCTTCATCAACTTGATTGAATTTTCTGAAGCATTTCTTTTGAAAAATAATAATAATAATAATAAAAGTAAGGTATAAACATGAAAACCAATCATTGATTGGAATGTTTATACAGAAAAGATAGGGTGGAAATCAGAGTTTTTTCTGACACTCTAACTTTTCCCATTTTGTTTTTGCAAGCAGTTGTTACAAAATCATAAGTTCAGATCCATTGTACTTATGATCCATTTCATTTCATTTCATTCCATTCACTTATCCATCCATACTCCATTTCATTCATTCATTCATACTTCACTTCATTCCATATATCATTCATCTCATTCCATACTCCATCCACCTCATTTCCATGTCAAAATTTAAAGTTTGATGTCTTGCTGCAAATGAATAACACATGTCATGGATTGTAGGCCATTTCTTATATTCTTCCACTCCATTTCATAAATTGAATCCATTCCATTTCATCATCCACTTCATACATATCATGACACATCATACATCTTCATTCATGCCATATAACATTTCACTTATATTCCAAATCACTCCATTCCATGATTAAAAATGCTCTACAGGTACATTCTGCAGCTTAACAGACATTCTGCAGCTGATCAGACTTTCTGCAGCCAGACAGTCATTCCGCAGCTACAGATCCTGAAGACACTAATCAACAGACATTTGAATTGCAACAAGATGATCCAGTATATCCATGAAAAAGAAGAATCAAGAAGGATTATGAAGACTCTTCCAAAGGAGAACAAAGAAGACAAAGACCACAAAATGAAAATGAAAAGCAAAGGTACCAAGTTTTGATTATAATGGCATATCATAAACTTTAGCATAGTTTTAGTTATGAATCATTTGAAAAAGTTGTTTTGATTATTTTTATTGATCATGTCCAATATACCCTCCACAAACTTTGGATAAAAATCTCTCTTTTCAAATTCTATATCCGACCATCATTTAAGCAGTTAAAAAGGCTGAAGTGTTTGATTTCCTTACATCACCCAGCCAAATCATTTAATGATGATTTTTTTTTTCCGTTGTAAAAAAAAAATCTCCGTAGTCTTTTCACTCATTAATTAGTTTTCTTCACCTCACTTCATTAACTCATTCCGTAACTACCTCCATCACTCCATTCCGTAGCCAGCCCTTCATCATTTCATTCCGCAAAACAGAGATATCCCTATCACCGTGACCAGAGGTATATCAATTTGAAATATCAAACCACTATCACCGTGAGAAGAAACTGAAGCATTGTCACCGTGAGCAGAGATTGAGGAATTATCACCATAAACGCAGAGATATATCAGTGTGGAATTTGAAGCCATTATCACTGAGAAACAGAGGTATATCAGTGTGGAATTTGAAGCTATTATCACTGTCAACCAGAGGTATATCAGTTTGAAGATTGAAGCCATTGTCATCGCGAACCAGAAGTATATCAGTTTGAAGGTTGAAGTTATTGTTTCCGTGGGCAGAAAGAGTATTAATCTGAAGATTGAAGAAAGAATTATGGGCCTCATTGTAAGAACTGAACCAGTGGGTACAAAATATCTGGAAGGATACCCTCAAAGTAGAGAAATGTTGCAACAGGTAGGATGGCTACAATTTCTTGACAAATTTAATGGCTTCCACAAAGAAGTCACTAAAACATTTGCAAGGTCATTTCAAGGAGCTGAGGTTGAAGTGGGGGATGTTAAATTCACTGTCACTAAAGTTTTCATTGCAGAAGCAACAAGATTGCTTAGAAATGGAGAGAGATGGTTCAAAAACAGAGAATTCCATAATGAATCATAGAAGCAAATTCTAAAATCACCAGGTATGGATGTCACTGTGTTTAAGAAGGGAATTCCAAGTTCTGCATTGAAAAATAAATGGAGAAATATATTGCTTATTCTGCAAAAATTTATCACATGTGAAGGTAGATATGACACATTTTATGTTTACCATATTAGACTGATAATACATTTTATGGAGGAAGAGTTAAACTTACCCTATTTCTTTCTTCAAAGTTTGAAAAAGATGGCTTCTTGTGTTCAAAGAAGGGTCCAATTCTTAGAGACAACTCTATACCATCATGGCTTGGTTAAGATTTTAATTGAACACCATTTAGCCAAAACAAATGATACTTGGGATAATTTCTTGATAAGAAATCATTTTGAAGAGCCAAAAGAGCCCTGACCTGAACAACAGCCTACAAGGAGAAGTAGAAAATGGAGAGCTTCTAAAATTGAAATTGACAAAACAGTACAGGAAAGTAGTGAGGAAATAATCTTAGAGAAGTTGACTCAAATTAAGAGACAACTTAAGAAAGAGAGGGTAATCAGAAAATCTGCCACAGAAAAAGGAGAGGGATCATCCCAGCCAAGAAGAAGCCATAGACTCAGGGGGAAACTAAGGAAAACTTAGATCAAACAAATAGGGGTGATAAATATAGAAGATGAGGAAACATCTATTGAAGAAGATGTTGAAGAGGATTTTAATGAAGAAACCCCTGAAATTGACCCTGCTCAGCAAGAAGTTTATGACTATGTTGAAACATTGGAAACCAAAGCTTCAGAGAGTAGAGATAGAACCCCTAGTCCTCCACTGTCTGAAATATATGTGTTAAGAAGGGATAGGTATGAGCTGGAAATACTTAATAGACACATAAAAAATGAGAATGATATTCTGAAGGAACAAGTCAAACTCAAAACCAATATGAACTCAACCTTATCTCTACAAATGGACAAAGTGGAAAAGGCTAATGAAAAGTTGAAAAACAGGAACAAGAAGCTAATCAGGGCACTTATCAACTTAAGGTTCAAACTTGTCATCAGAAAACCCAGAAGACCTTTAGCTTCCAGGAAAAGAAGAAGGAGAGGATTAGATTCTCTTGCAGAAGTCTCTGAGTTTATGGAATAAATTGCATGAGGACATGCAAGAAGACAACAGTGGGGGTATGTTGAGTCCCAAGATTGTGCTTTCTGTCATCTTACTTTACCTCATTTTCCTTTGAACATTGTTATCCCAGACCCAATTGATCAATGAAATTAGTTAAAATTATTTTTAGAATGATTAACATGGCTAACTTGCTAAGTTTTGTGATTTTTGTCATTGTAATGCATTTTGACCGGAACTAGCTGCAGAATGCAGACATTCCGTAGCTAACCGGCAATTCTGCAACTGTCTTCACGTTCATGCATGTTCCAAGTGTCCTCTCAAGAAAAACCACATATGGGTATATTCCACGTCATGTCCACATCATACGTTGCTCACCATGAAGGAAGAACCGAATTCTGGGCGTGGTTTTGGTATGTGGGAACTTATTTAAGGAAGCAGACTTCTAATAGGACTGTCTTAGTCCAAATGTCCTTTTTCTCTTTACGTTGCCATCTTCAGAGTCCGAATGTGATTTTGATAAGGAAAGACAAGGATCCCTGTATTGTTGCAAGTTCTGTTATGTAAATTTGTTATAAAAACACTTGGGAAACTGAGAGATAGGCTAGAGTTTGCTTAGATTTCATGCTATATTTCTGAAGACCGAGATTACTCTGTTTCAAGTTATTTTCCCTTTAATGAAGAAGACAGCTTTGCTTTGAATGCGTTGAGTTTATTTGGAGTTAGATTCTGTCTGGTGGTAGAGGGCCCCTGCCTCCTGCACGGCTTTATTTTCGAAATTTAGATAAGTATTTTAGTTGTTTTTACGTTTTTGCAGTTTCAGTTCGTAGTTAATTTCACTAGCCACTATAGTTATACTTGTTCTAATAATTCTTCCAAAAGAAGAAACTCTTCCAAAAGATCATGATAATGAATGAGAAATGGCTATAGTGTTGTAGGATTTAATTGTAATTTTTTTTGTTCACTATCACAGTTGAACTTATACTAAGCAAACTCTTCCAAAAAATCCTTATGATGTCTAAGGCATGACTGTGATACTGAACGTTCCAGTTGTTTGTTTGCACTAAGTAGCATAGCTGCTCTTACTCTTAAAACGCCCTTCTAAAATATCATAATGATGGGTAGGAGATAGCTGTGATGTCTTAGTTTTTAAATTGCTTTCAGTCTTTATGTTTGCATTTGCACTGAATTGTACAGCCAGGATTGTTCTAAGAAGCTCTTCCAAAATACCAATCATGATGGACAAAACAGGCTGTAGAATCCCATAGATTAATGCATGATAACTTAGTTAGGATACTCCGGAGTCAAATTGCATTCAATTCATGCTCTGTTATTTTATTTTAAGCTTGATAATGGCTTGTTAGTTCAGCACTGTTTTAGACTAGTGACATCTTAAGTTCAGTTTTAGCTTAACTCATTGCATTTTCACTCCACAATTAGTTGTCATCCACTGCATATTAGATTACATTAGTTGTTAAACTTAACAAAACGGCCTTCATTATTTACAAAATCTCTTCTTGTTCCAATTCTATAATTGATTCATAACCATATGAACAGAAGACAATATCATTTCCAGGCCTGAAGTACTTTTGCAACTTCTTTACCACTCCATAAACAAAGCCTTTCCTCAAAAGACTACTTTAAAAAGAAATCTATAACTCTTGAGTAACGTTTAGTGATGTTTAACTAAGTTGCAGAATAGAGTTAGGAACTAGTCTTAGAGTAGAGATCTTATGATGGTATCAATGTTTTCCTCCAAATATGCTTCAACAAATCTTTAATCATGGATAAAATGTTGCATCATTATAAGCTAGTTGTTTAATTGTTTAGTTAGAAGAATTTGTATACTTAGCTGACCATTTCTCAAGCTCTCCCAAAATACCTTTGATGAAAGAATTGGACAAGTTAAGTTTATGTTTTGATTCATTTCCTTAAAGTCATTATCAAGCTTTGTACTCTGCTTAGTCATAGTTTAGATTTTATTCTGTTTTAGTATTTGCATTTTCATTTGTCATTTGTCATCAACCAATTAGGCTTCACTCTATTTCTAATCAGTAGCTTCTTTCCACTAGCTTTTTAGTCATTTTCCTTGTGAACATAAAAACCACCAAAAGACCAAAAACATCATAAATCATCACAAAAGACCAAAAACATCATAAAACACTAAACACAATGCATTAAGAGACAAACACCTAGGCACATACAATGCACTTCACTTCAGCAGTTTACCAACCCTGGTTGACAATTAAATGAACTCAATTTAGGAGACTAGGTTGAGCACAAACAGAGAGTATACTAAATCAAGGTACTGGGCATGAGCGATGGCTTGCTCCTTGGTTACACATGCCCCCATGGAAATATCTCTCGCAATCTAGTTGACAAAAGAGGTAGTGAACCAATGAATAAGAAGCTTATCAGGAATTTCAAACTTGATCAGGCGACGACGTCATCTCCATTCATGAATATGGTCCGAGATATCGGTAGCCCGATCCTATTTCAAGGATGTTAGGAGATGTGTCCCATATTCATAATGAATCGGCAACTGGAAATGAGTCAGGAATGCCATAGAAAGAGTGTTGAAATCTTGAAAGATGCCACGAGGCAGTTTGATGTACCACTTAGCAGCAGCTCTGGTGAGCATGCGCTGGAAAAGACGAAGTCAGATAGAGTCATCGACCCAAGAATTCGAAGAACACCACAAATGGTATGTCATGACGTGTGCTTAGGGGTCTTCTCCATACTTTCCCTCAAACTTGGGACAATTACTAGGAACCTTCGTTGGGACCAGAGGCTGATAAGGATTATGAAGAATCGGATCATTTGTCAATTTGGACACATCTGACAGCTCCAACATGGCAAGGAATGGTAATTGAGGGTTAAAAGGCATGGCAGGTCCTCGATAAGGACCCATACCCATAGTCCACCCTAGTTGAGTATAATTCTTCCCCCATTGGTTCTGTCCCTAATGATTCTTACCATAATGGGTATAAGCCAGATAATTCGGTTGATATGGCGGCTGGAAACCAGGATACAGGGGTTGATAACCAAGATACTAATTCTGAGTATATGTGGGTCCTGATAGAGCAGCCTGGGGATTTTGCTATGGAGTATAAGTATAGCCTGGCTATTGAGGGTAATAAGCAGAACCTTGAGGTAGGTTGTAAACCGATCGATATTAACCTTGAGGGTGATAACCGCCTTGGGGTCGAATGGGCTACTGGTAAGTAGGGCCCTGCTGAGCCAATAAGTCGGGCGCACAGGTGGATTCGGATAAGGCATAGAATAGAGCGGTGGCTGAGCAGGGTTGACAGGTTGTGCAGGTTGTCCTGGTTGAACATGGTGACCTGACTGATGAGAGTCACCAAGTTTCCCCTACTGAGCAGGTTGGCCTGATGGTTGGGGGGGTCCAGGCTGCACTTGATAACCAAGTTGACTTGTGGCAGGACCATAAGATGGCCCTAGCCATGCAACGTTTTGACCAATTGGAAGATATGGCTGTTGAGGTTGCACCAATGGTTGAGATGGACGGAATTTCCCCCTAGGACCGTATGAAGGTCCGGGTTGATATGCCAGTTGCCCTACTAGTCCTTGAGGTTACCGTGGTTGGACCACAAGGTGAGGCTGCAAAGGTTGACCTTGAGGATTATAAGGCTGCCCTTGCGGGCTGTAAAACAATCCCTGCTAGATCGCAGGTTGTCCCTGTAAGGGTTGCCCTTGTGGGTCGTATGCATACCCTTGCTGGGTCAAAGGTTGTCCCTGAAAGGGTTGTCCTTGTGGGCTAAAAGCATACCCTTGCTGAATCGAAGGTTTTCCCTAAGAGGGTTGTCCTTGTTGGTTAGAGGGCTGCACAGGTAAGGTAGGTATAAAACTAGGGAGGAACTGATAAGCCTCAGGAGCAGGCAAGTAGATGGGGTTTCCATGCTCATCATGTTGGAATGGAAGTGAATAAATTGTGGTACCATCCACCCCATAATGAGAAAAATAGGACTGATAAGGATCTTGAGGGAGTTGATAAACCTGGGAGTTTTGCTGCTGAACAAATGGCCGATACTCCTCCAGCGAAAGGTCATCAGGGATTGCCATGGCAATCAAAGTTTCTACCGAAGTTGAAACTCCTGACAGTTGAACAGTGATAGTCGGTGCCAATGCAACCACACAAACAATAGGCCTAGTGGGGAAAAATGTAACCAAGGGTGTCGATGAGATAGGTGTTGTTAGCGACATCCCTAATGACGGAAGAACCGGCCCCCTTGACGGAGTTGGTGACATCCCTAATGATCTGACGTAAATACCTATATCTAGTTGGAAGTGAGACCAATGGTGAAGATTGAGCAGGATCTGGTTGGACGTCTTCTGGGAAAAGTTGGCATCCTTCATCAGAAACTGGGATTCCCTCACTGTCGTTAGGACTAGACAAGTCCATGTCTGAATCCGCCGTAAGATCTTGCAAAAGATTACGGGGGCTAGGAGGTATGACAGCAGCCAAGAAAAGTGACCCCAAGTAAGAGGGGGAAAATGTTCCCGGACCCCAAACCCAAACCAAGCGTTGGAAAGAGGCCAATGAGACTCAACTAGTTCCTCGAAGGGAAACTCAGACCAGATGACAAGCTGCTCAAGCTCAGCAGAGCCAGAGACCTGAGAATTTTTAGATGAATCGTCCATGTAAGGACTACCATTAGACGAAACTGACAGTTTCGCCACTGTGACTGTAGCACACTAGAAAAGGAAAAGAGATAGAAAATGAAGACTCTTGGATTAAAACCAAGGCAAACAAAAACAAGCCAAGTAATCAATCTTTAATGGGTGTGTAATCGTAGGTAGTTTATTTTACCACATTGAAACAAAATTTTGCTGTTTCATGTTTTAAGAGTCAAGAAACAGTCAAAGATGACTCTAGTCTCTTTTAGTTTTAAGCAAGCGTGAAAGGACAAGTGCTCGATGATCTTTTCAAATTTATGGAGTCAGTAAAGATAAAAAATGACTACTTAGGTAGTCTAGGTAAAAGGGTGTACCAGGTTCCCGTGAACTGCCATATACACCTTGGTTATAAAATGAAAGAAAAAATCAACCAAGGACTTTACGTACGTGCAGGTAGTCTCCCCAATTGTTGTGTTCAGTGTATCACAGTTACAAGGAGGTAGACTCGGCTTCCTACGGATAAAAGGATTGCAACCTAGAGGGGTCTCCCTTTATATACTCGATGGTACAGGGAGCACAAGTTCGTACTAGCACTGTCTGAAACCAGATGGCGAGCGACAGCTACTAGGTTTCGAAACACGTCTCTAACTTAGACTACTAAATATTGCGTTAAGTTTCAATGTTGCCTTAGGTTAATTGAAATAAATTTTAAGTTTATCTTTGATTTATGTTTCAATTCCAAGGTCCTACCAAATGTTGAATCTCACGAATCGCTAAATGCAAGCTACATGCCATAAAATACCATTTCGTTCGA
This sequence comes from Pinus albicaulis, assembly GCA_034641835.2. Taxonomy (NCBI): domain Eukaryota; kingdom Viridiplantae; phylum Streptophyta; class Pinopsida; order Pinales; family Pinaceae; genus Pinus; species Pinus albicaulis. Next base: position 1,104,784,252 of record CM076584.1, read on the forward strand.
TGAAAGGCTATCTACGAGAGAGTTAAGAGCTTCCAAGTGATAGCGACAATATGAACATACAAAATCATCCAATATTGAATCTGATGCAAGCTAATGAAACTGAAAAGCTCTTCCCTAGAATTATATAATGCTAGAAATACGAAATATTTTCCAATTTTCACTATGCTAATCAAGAATGCAAAAGATTTTTTTTTTTTGTATTTTTCAATATATCAGAGCAACTACACTAAATGATATGAAAAATGAATCAAAACACCAATTCTAGAATGGTGAAGCAAGAGCTAAAACATAAGGATTTCACTCAACTCAACACAAACCCAACAAGACTCAAACCAATGACGAAATCCCTCAAATCAAAGAAAGATCCCAAAAGAGACCCAAACAAGCTGTGTAATCTAGGCTTGGAGCGACGAGAGTAAAAATGAACAAAAGAGAGAACAATCACTCAATTAACACAATCACTCAAATGGATCCAAAAAGGAGCAAAAACGAAGTTGACTGGAAAACCAGGGACCCAAAACTCCCATGGGAGGGTCCGCAAGCTGAAGCACCTAGAAAACCTAGGGCTGAAAAGAAAAACTAATAGAAAAGGTCAAACAACCAAAGGATAAGGGCTACTTTCAGTAAAAAACCAACCCAAATCAATCAAAAAAAGTTAAGAAAACACCCAGAGATACCAAGATAGACCAAAAACTCCAAAACAGAGAAAACCCTAGCACCTACAGGGATTGGCGCGACTGTCTGGCTGTAATCCATGCCAGAAAGGGGATGGTGCAAGTGATAAACTGGCAACAAGCGCCAGCTGGCATGGCTGTCAAGCTGGAACCCGCGCCAATCAAGCCGGCGTTGGAAAGGTGGAAATTTTGGAAAAACAGAGGTCAAATTGATCCTCTGGGGATGAATAGAGGTCATAGACTCAACAAAGATAATAAAAAAAGCAAACTAAGCCAGCAAAGTCCAAGAAGACGACCTAAAGGATGGAAGACAAACTCACACTGATCCCCAACGAAGTCACCAATTTGTTGGAGAGGTAAATCCCCTCTGCAGATAGAGGCAATCCCACTAGCCCTAGAGTGGGTCTAGCAACAAACAAAACACACTACGATATCGATTCCTAGTTACAAAAGACAAAGCTACGATAGATAGCCTACCTCAAGTCCTATGTTGTTGTTGTCGAAGAAGAAGTGTTGCTTCCCATTCCTAGCTCAACAGTTCACAATCCTTTCGCTCACCGCGTCCGGACACCTGTACACATGCAGAGAAAAAAAGACGACATACAACGTAAAAATTCAAACATGTAACTATCAATCAGTTGGAAAAGATTGAATCAAATTGCATGACATAGATAAGCAATACAACAGTGGAACCAATAACAAAGTCAAGCATATATTAAAATGTGAAAGAAAGATTACAACCGAGTTTCGATGTCGCATTCTTCCTTTGGCAGGGCTTCCAGCGGAGCATGTCTCACAAAGCTTGTCGGGAATTTAGACAATGCTCTCTCTCTTACGGGGTTCTCCTTAGCTCTGCTCTCAATAGTCACTCAGGTATATTTTTCTTCCCAAATGTTCAGCTAGGTTGCAAATAGAGAGGGCAGGCTTTTATAGAGGGAGAAGGAGAGGTTAGGATCCCTATAATCATGGGGGAGAGTCCTATCTCGTAGGAAGGTTCCATGAAAGGTGGAAAACCACTTCCTAAATAGGGAGATCCGGAGCCAAACAACCCAACCTCTTTTTGATGATTCGTTCTAAAGTTGTTAGAACCAAACTTCCACTTTTTATTTTTAAAAAACATTCCCAAATAGGCTTGGCATGGGCAATACACAGGGACAAAGTGCCAGTTGGCGCGGGCCTAGTGTAAATTTCCCTGGTCGATGTGAGTGATGAACTAGCTACTTGCACCAATTCCCAAACATATGTTTTTAGTAAGTTTCTGAGTAAATTTTCTCAAGGAGAATTATTTCCCTTATGCAGAAGGATGCCCTCAAGGTGTTTTCAGGACATTTTACTATTCACAGGCCACGGGAATAGTCCTCCAATGTATGGGACGAGGGATTGCAGGGATGGTGACAAAATTTTGTGTAACAGCAGGTTCCATTGATATGGTATGTCTCATGGATCGAACGTGGCTACAAAGAGCCCACAGTATAGTAGTAGTAGGAAGTGTCTATTAGATTGATGGAGTCATATGTCAAGAGGACATATATCAAAGTGACAGAGGTCAGATACTGGAGCACATATCAGAGTTTGAAGAAGTACAAAGTGCATGGATGCAAATGTCAATAACAGTGCACAGAGTCTAGTAGACATGTGCAGTAGGATCCATAAGTCAGAATACTCTGATGAAATATGCATTATACTGATTGATTTGTTTGGAGGGTATTTAGTTTCAAGAGAGTTGCATGTGCAAAAAATACTAGAGAAGTGTTGCATGCAAGAACATTCCAAAGGTACCAAATCATGATAGATTTATTATTTTATTTTTGAGAGGGAGTGTTGAAATTTGCAACAAGAAACAGTGAAATTGGCATCCAGAAAAAAAATCCAGAAAATGGCACCTAGAAATGGCTACCATGTGAAGCTTTTGATTTAATTATCCCTTAATTAAATTGAAAGTTAATTGTAATTTCATCTCATAACAACTTATATCAATTAACTAAGTGAGATAGAATTAGTTAGCTCAAGAAATTCGAGTTGAGGGTCAAAGGTGAGGCATGTAAAGTGATTCTATTATTTTTAGGGTCCAGTTGCAGTTAATGCACTAGGGTGGTTTGAGTGTAATCAGTTAACGCAAATTAATTGAGTTAAAATCAGTTTAACTAGTTCTAACTTAGTGATGAGCTCGTGACAGGTAAAGTGAATTAAATTATATTTAATTCACAAGTAGTGATCTATCGAGTAACTAATGATTCACTATTAATTGTTGCATGCATGTCAATTCTGATGACGACCCAATTGAGATAGAGGTTAAAGGGAAGTTAACTATCATTTGTTTTATTAGTGAAATTCTCGGGCATAATTATAAATTCAGAGGAAGTCTCATGAAGTATTGCACAATCAAGGAAGGTTTATTATCCTATTTAATATGGATTAATTTCCTATGGATTGCGTGAGCAAGGTTGGGCTTAGTAGAGTCTTATAATTGGCTAAGTGTTTGTCAATTTTTCCTGAGAATTGCTAGTCAGTTTTGAGTAGGATCAGAGTGAAATAGTCATGAGAGTGCAAGATTTCTCAGAGTGAGAAAACATTGTATTGTTTCATTATTTTTTGACTATGTACAATATATGATAGAGGGGTTTTGAGCAGGTGTGTTCCCCAGATACAGCTTGTGTTGTGTGATTGATAATTTCCTTTCTCTTACTTTCATGTGATTGAGCGATCATGTTTTCTATTCCGTAAATATAGTAGAAGTATTCAATATCATGTTTTAGTACATTTCATGATCGGATTGAATCCATTGGTATAGATTTATATATAATTTCTAAGCATTTAATGACGACACACGGGTTTTAAAGAACCATGGTCATGGAGACACAAATCAGCAAAACAGGAGGCAGGTTGCTAGCACACTCAGTGGCACAGCTCAAATTGTATTCTTTCTTCTTATCTACATATGTCCTATTAGTTATATTTCGATAGGATATGTCTTTAATGTCCTATAACTCCTATGTAATGTGATGAAGAGTGGATCATTCTTTTTAGGAGAGATAGAGTTGGTGCCCATCTCTATAAATATCATTTGTAAATGTCATTTTAGGGTTGGATTTTGGTCGACTTGAAGACTTTTCATAATAAATAAAACTCCTTTTACTTCATGCTGGAGGAATTTTTTGTGTCAAGGACTATCTAATGTATGGTGTGTTTCTCTCATTGTTTTATTCATCTGATTTATGAGTTGGAGCAACTAGCGAAGTATGAGTAAGAGAACTGTTTAAGGATCTAAATGTTAATTATATACTGTTTTGTTTTCTGCAATTCATCTATATGTTGTGTAGATCATGTTAGTGAAGGTTTCATGAAGAATTTATGAAATTCTTTATGCATGTATTCTACTTTGTAAATATCGTTTCCTTTACATAAAACAAATTTTATGTAAATGACCACTCTTATAGCTATGTGACTGATTTAGGATATGAATATTTCTTATATTGAGTACCAGCTATCTGTCATCTTTCATCTGTCACAATATACTCCCTATACTACAAATTTATCCATGCAATTTATGCTTACCATAGCTTGCCAAATGCCTGAAAGTCTAAAAGAGAAAAAATAATTTCAAACTTTTTAAGAAGCCATCCCACCACTCAAAACCTTTTACTTCAAAATCAACTGTGATGTGTAAGCCTTACTCCTTTTCAGTCAAGGAGTGACTCCTTGCTCTAACACCAACAACATTGTTGAAACAAACAACCAAAACCCCATTGCCGCTAATCTTATTGATAAATGCCCACCCGATTCTCTACTTGTTTTAAAATATTTGAGAATATAGTGGCAAGAAACGTCTAAGATGAAGGAATAAATCATAAAAAAATTGGGTAAGATGGATTGGGAAAAGTATTGGAAGCACTTGGTCAAGCCACGTGGCCAATGGCTAATGTTTTGTTGTCCAACTGACACTTCCTCTTACATGATGCCTCCAATATCAGATGTGGTCTACACAGGATAACTATGTGTCAGACCAGTCCAACCTCCTAAGGTTCAACCTATGATTGACATCCTTCAACTCAAAGAATTAATGGCAAAAGAGACAAAAATTAAATCCTGAAGTGAGTCATCCAACCAAAATTTGTTTCTATTTTTATTTCACTTAATTTAAAGAGACTGGTTTAAACCTCCTCATCTCTTTATGCATTTTATATTTTTGTACTTTTGTTCTACTATATAAACCCTTTCATGTCTTTAAAGAAATGCTCCTGAAATTTTGGAAATAAGACTTTACAGAAGTTTCACTTTTGTACTCTTAAATTTTTTCTTAATAGAAAAGGCTGGACCAGAGATTGTTTTTCAAATGAGCAGAGTTAGCATATATATGGTACATTTATCTTTATGTTGATGTTCTGTTTCAAATCGCAAATAGTTAAATTTCCTTATTTTTTTTTGTTATATGTATCATTTTAACACAATCCTCCATTAATTCACTTCTGAACATGTTTGATTGCCATTATTTATACATGTTGTTGACCCTGTCAGCCCCCCCACTAAAATCTTTGGCCAGTAATCTCGTTCAAGCATTCTAAACCCCCTCTCATGGCCTAAGAAACCCAATTTTCCCACCTATTGTTCCCCTCCTTTAAAGCCAAATTGCATGATGAGAGGCCGCAAACCCACTTTTGAAAATATTTGAGGCCTGGCCTCTTCGCCCTAACCCCTTTGCCTCTTCCTTCACGTGCTTGTGAGCCAGAATCGAAAGCTAAACCTTCAAGGTGCTTATCAAAGTATCTCGGGCCAAATCATAACTGTCGATCTAAATAGATCGAATGGCTTTCGCAAAGCTAAATTGCGCCCATACCACACTCTTTGTCCGCACATCCATTGCATCTCAACTGTTCATTCGCTTGCAGATCCGATGGTATTTATCTCAATTGCCTTGGTGGTCTCTGCCTCGCCTTATTTCTAAACCGGGTGGTTTATATCACACCGCCTTTCAGCGGTAGGCAGTAAATCTCATTCGCTCAACGATTCCACTCGACGTGCGCTGCGTGTCTTCGTGTGCGGCTCCAAAACCACCGTTCATCGCGTGTTATCGTTCGGCGAAATATGCGCAACGATATCAATGACAGCTGTTCGATCTGAAGATCTTCATCCAACGGCCATCACATTCCGAAGGTGCACAAGGGTTAGTCTGTGTCAACAGTGCCCCGGGCCTGCAGTCTATCGTCCTCTAACGTTGTCCTAGCCGTCGATCTCCGCCGAGATCGGACGGCCCTGATTAGTCATCTGCCCGCCGTTTGACCCTGTACATCCATGTCACCATTCCACGTGTCGTTTGATTCCTTCTCCACCGCCTCCTTTATATTCCATTCTAAAGGTCAATTTCATCTGTTACGCTCCGCCAACTTTCTCCATTGTCACCTCCCACCATCATGCTGCACTTCCTACCATCGTCCTGCATTTCACGATCTCCCCACCATACAGCGATGTCACACCATTATCCCCACTGTGTCTGCATTCCCGTGCATTATTTTCATAACATTTTTGCAGATTTTTGCAAGGTTTCAGCGTTGGAGATTAACCATAATTTACAGCCCCCATTGCAGAAGTCAAGGATGCGTCGAAGGACCGGTTTTTAAATGCAAAATTCATGAAGAAGGTCCTGGGTAGTTGCTGTGACGCGACTTTCATTAAAGAAGCAGGATTGAAATCTGTCCAACCCTTAAGAACCATTCAAGAGACAGATTTTTGCAAATGAAAATATTAATGATGCGGCAAAGAGTATCAATGGAAGATCCGGGAATTTAGTGTTCAACATTGAAGATTTTCAATCTTAATTCAGAGATGTGAAGGTAGAGGGTACAATGCACAAAAAATGATACCTTCCAGGTTTAATTTCGGCAGGATTTTTCTCTCAGGAAAGGACAGAATGTCTATCTGATTTTATCTCCACACCATGTTCCTGAAAAGATTTCTACCCAATGCATTTATTTTAGTTAGCAGGTCACAGAGTACATTCAGCATTAAAGTGCCGTCAAGAAGTATGGACACGAATATTTTCGCCATTTTGTTTTAATGAAACAATTAAATGTTCACCACCTACCTCTTTTACGAGGATTTTTGTTTTCTCCAATAAAACTCCAGGAGAACGAATTATTGAGGGTTCCAAACTTTTATCAGAAAATTGTGTAGTGAAAGGCACTTTTGTATGCATTTTGTAAAAGCTCTTGTATGAAGGCTCAGAGCCCATAGGGTCTCAGTGAAGAGGAGTTCTATCTCTCTTAGAGGATTCTGGTCTTTGGTATTCCACAGTATGTAACTCTTCCTTATGTGTTTAATACAAAATTTCATTTCATCCACCTTCTTATATCATGTTATTGGAATGCGAGTGGCTCACTGATTTTCAGTAAGGATTTATCCTAGTTGGTACCCATACTTGGATCAGTCAAGCGCTTTAAATATGGCTCCGACATGATATTATACTGTTCCATGTTCATTTCATCCATATTTCTGCTATATTAGTCTCTTTGGGAAGGTGCTTTTAAAACGCCATTTTCATGCATCGATTCTTAGATTGGTAAGCCCATGCATGGTTCTGTTGTGTATCTGGGTATCATTCCAAGGTTAAATGATATCTTCTTAATGCTTATTTCACCGCATACACCCTCTGATATTTGATTTCTATGACATATTACTTGAATCAGCCCTCTTTACAGTAAATTGTCTCTTAACTGTCTGATGCTTTTATATTGGAGCTTTGCATCTTGTCTTTGCAATATTACTTTCCCTGTGACGCTTTCTGAGGGTCTTGGTCCCATTAAAATCAATTTCCTTGTTTTACAAGAGATAGCAAGCGAGCTGAAGCTGACAACTTCATACATTATATTATATGATCCTTGCTATGCTAAGATGTCCTAGGCACTGGTCTTTGGCAACTCAAGGCTGTCTCTAGGAACGACAACATATTTCTGGCGCCGTTGCCGGGGATCGAAGTTAAGAAAATCATTATCCCTGGGCCTCGACAAAAGCTATTCACTCTCTAATCAGGTGAGCACAGAGAGGTGAAGAGTTGTAGATCCCTCACCTTGGCGACTCCACATGTGTTTATTTGATAAATCCACTGGTAGTCTTGGCTCCTCGTAAGCCACACCTGAGGTCAGATACGTCTAAGCCAAAGACACCTTCTATGTCTGACCCAGAAAATATTATTCATAGAAGAAGTTGGAGAGAGAAGAGATCAGTACACACTGAAATCCCTAAATTTTCTGCAGAATACTATCCATCTTCTTCCTCTCAAGAAATCCCAATAGAAAATCCTGACTCCGCTGTGGGAGATACAGAGTACTATTCAGATAGCCCACCTAGAGGAGGTGTTAGAATCAAAGATAGCTTTCACCCTACCCCTAAGGCCGAAGAAGTCAAGGAAGTCACTAAAGTAGCAGTTGTTAATCATGAGCTATTCCCATCCACACCACAAGCTACTGTACAATATATTCCTATTGTTATTCATACCCCACTTCCACCTCCTCCTCTTCCTCCATTTGTACATCAAATTGTTGCACAACCTCCTCCTCCTCAAATGGCTAATGTCCCAGCCTTTTTGTTGAGTAAATATGCTCCCCTGGCATTATCTCAAGTGTTGAATGATATGCCACAACACTATTTGAAGATCTTGCCTAGATTCACTGGGGAAAATGAGATTGAGGCTCAAAAACATCTTGAGACTTTCTTCTCTTTTGCAGAGAACTTTAATGTAGAACATTTGGATGTGGTCTTAATACTATTTGTTCAATCTCTGGACGGTGAAGCCAGAAAATGGTTCAAGACATTAGGAAACCATTCCATAACCACTTGGGACGAAATGGAAAATACTTTTCTCGGAAAATGGGGAGAAAAGAAAGATCATGGACAGTGTCTTACTGAGTTCAATACACTGAGGAAGAAACATAATGAAGGGGTGTCTGATTTTATCAAAAGATTTAATAAGTTATATCTAAGCCTTCCTGCAGACATGAAGCCTCATCAGAATGCTGCCAAAGTTGTTTTCATAGCAGCCTTTGACTCAAAATTTGGTTTCTCTCTGCGGGAAAGAATGCCTGTCACCCTAGATGATGCTCAGACAGATGCTCTAGAGTTGGAGGAAAATTTTGCTGCCACTGGTAAATCAAAGGGAAAATCTGAACAAGATACTAGAAGAAGGGGTAAAGAGGAGGTATCTACCTCTAGTCAAGACAAAGACTTAGACCGAATGGAAGAAATGAGAAAAATAATTAAGAATCCTTCTAATAAATTGGTCGAGCTTGAATTGGAGATCAAGAATTCAGCCTCCAAGAACTTCCAGAATGCTCCAAACAGAGGTTACAATCCTCAGTATAGAAAACCACCCCTGCAAATATTTCCAAGGGAAGCAAAGGAGCAACAGGATCAAGTACCACAACCATTATACCTAGAAAGCCCAGCTGATGATTCTGCTGAAGATGTTGCCTACGAACTGCAAGATGCAAATCTTGCCTTCTCAAACAATGATGAAGTACAATGTCCATTGCAAGAAGAAGAAGAAGAGATCAGAGACACAGAAGATGCAGAAATTGATCATTATTGCAAGCAGTTTAATGAATTAATGCAAGCACATTTCAATAGAAGATATGATCTCAGATCTTCCAGGAAGAGAACTTGTACTCAAGATGAAGAAGAGGAGCCACTCCAGAAGGAAGCATCTGCTTAGAAGGAATCAACAATGTAGAAAGTCACAAACAAAGGTAAGGGTCCTCTAAACAAACCTTTGCTATCTGGTGATCAAATTCCTTCTTCTTCAAAAGTAGTCACTTCTCCTAATGAGAAATTTGTGCCAAAAGAAGTTAAATCCTCAGCTGAAAATAAAGAGTCAAAAGAAGTTGTAATAGAAAAGTCCCCTCCTACTTTCAATCTGCAAAAGGAACTTGAGAAAGTCAAAATCCCAGTCCCCTTGACTAAGCTGTTGAAATAACCTGCATATCAATCTCAAGTTACTTCTTTATTGTCCCCTCCTAAAGCACCAATAATTAAAGATAGTCTTAATCTCCAAGAAGAAATACCCATGGTAGTTTTTGGCCCACATGTCAAGGAGATAGATCCCTCTACTCCTCCATTTTATGTGTCTCTAATGATTCATGACCTGTTGTTACGCAATTGTATGTTATATTCTAGAGCTTCCCATAATCTTATGCCTCTATCAGTCATGGAACAACTAAGATTACAAATCACGCATCCATATAAAGACCTCTATTCATTTGACTCCAAAAGACTTAAATGCTTGGGAATGATCAAAGATTTGGTGGTCAATTTGGCCCAAATTCCAACAAAAAGTGTGGTAATGGACATCGTGGTGGCTAACATCCCAACTCGCTTTGGCATGTTATTTTCAAGGTCCTCAGGAACAAAAATTGGTGGGTCACTCAAGATGGATTTAACCTATGCTACTATCCCAGTTTTTGGTGGCTAGGAGAGGAGGTTATACAAAGAGACTAGATTTGTCAAGATGGTGACTAAGGCTGATGGCTCTGTTAATTCCCCAGTCTATAGTAAGGAAGGAGATTTTTCATGCTTAATGCTAGAAGAAGATCAAGATTATGCTCATGAGCCATCCTTTTTTCAAATCAAGACTGAGCAGCCTTTAGAGAATCATGAATCAGGAATATGGACCCTACATTTTGATGGAGCAAATTCAAGAGAAAGTAATGGAGCTAGAGTATTATTAATTTCTCCTGCATGAAAATGGGTCCCACTGTCTTTTAAATTGGAATATGAGGCTACTAATAATGTAGCTGAATATGAAGCGCTTCTATTTGGATTGCAGACGGCCAGGAGCATGGGTATACAAAGCTTAAAAGTTCTGGGGGACTCTGAGCTAGTGGTCAAAAAAATCAGAAATAAATGTCAAACCAAGCATCCTCGGTTGAGGGCATATAGAAATGAAGTTTGGGACATGGTGGAGAATTTCTTCTCAGCATTTAATATCCAGTTCATGCCCCAGGAACAAAATAGAATGGCAGATTCTCTTGCTGTGGCCGCAAGTACATTCCGTCCACCCCAGAACCCTCTCTTGAGGTATGAAATGGAGGTATGTTATCGACCATCAATCCCAGATAACATCAAGCACTGATAGGTATTTGAGGATGATGAACAAATGAAGAGATTCCTGGAAACAATGGGGGAATTCTCTAATATGGAGATTGATGATTGTGAAGAAGGAGAAGTTGGAGAGATTTCGAAAAACAAATGGGAGGAGAAAGTGACAGGTAGTAAAGTGTTGCAATTGAAAGGAAATGTTATACCTAGAGGGTTGGTGCCTCTAGAAAGATTATTTGACAAGAATGATGTCCCATTGCATCCAAACAAGGTGGTGGAAGAAATTCAGGTAGAAGACCTGAATCTTGGTACTGATGTTGACCCTAAAATTGTAAAATTATCCAAGAAGGTCCCAAAAGAATATAAGGACTGGTACCTTAAATTATTTCAGTCATACAAGGACGTGTTTACATGGTCTTACCAGGACCTGAAAACTTTTGATATCAGTATAATGCAGCATAAAATTCCTCTAAGGGAAGATGCAAGACCTCATAAGCAGAAACTCAGACAGATAAATCCTCTGTTGCTTCCCTCCATCGAGAAAGAAATCAAGAAGCTGTTGAAGGCCAAAATAATTGTACCATTGAGGTACTCTGAATGGGTAGCAAACCTGGTCCACGTCCGAAAGAAAAATGGAGAAATAAGACTGTGTGTTGATTTCTGAAATTTAAATAGAGCATCTTTAAAAGATAACTATCCATTGCCTAAGATGGACCACATCCTGCAGAAAGTGGTTGGAGCCTCTAGAATGTCAATGATGGATGGTTTTTCTAGTTATAATCAAGTGGCAGTACTCCCAGAGAATTAGAAGAATTTGGGTTCCCAATTGAAATTTGTTCTATGGGCTAATAGGATTACCAGCAAGAGAGCAACTGGGAAATCTCCATATGAATTGGTATATGGACGCGTAGCAGTCTTTCCTGTGCAGCTAGATTTACCAGTGGCATGTTTCATGCAAGAAAGCCAGGAGGAACCTAATGATACGATCAGGAGGATGAATCAATTGGTAGAATTAGAGGAAACATGGGGCCAGGTGAATCAGAGGTTAGCTGAATATCAGGAGAAAATGAAAAACATTTTTGATCAACATGCAAAAGACAGGAAATTACAGATTGGTGATTTGGTACTCAGATGGGATGTTCGAAGGGATGAAAAAGGAAAACATGGTAAATTCAACCCACTGTGGTTCGGTCCCTTCAAAAATGTGGAACAGGGAGGTAATAATACTTTCATATTAGAGAATTTACAGGGTGACTTGCTAGATGCCCCTGTAAACGATCAATTTCTTAAGCCCTACTTCCAATTCTGATTCAGGCCGAGAGCGCCTGATGTATCATATTGTATATTAGTTTTGGTTTCAGTCTTTGTTTAAATAATATGGGTGTCGTGATGGATTATAAAGTGAAAAGCAGAGGGGATAAAGAGCGAGGTCTGTATATCAAATGATCAAGTGGTCTACGAAGTTCTCGACACGCCCAGGGATGAACGCGCCGTCCCCAGATGGAGCCGATGTTGACCATGTCAGCCCCCCCACTAAAATCTTTGGCCAGTAATCCCGTTCGAGCATTCTAAACCCCCTCTCATGGCCTAAGAAACCCCATTTTCCCACCTATTGTTACCCTCCTTTAAATCCAAATTGCATGATGAGAGGCCAAAAACCCATTTTTGAAAATATTTGAGGCCTGGCCTCTTCGGCCCTAACCCCTTTGCCTCTTCCTCCACGTGCCTGTGAGCCAGAACCAAATGCTAAACCTTCAAGGTGCTTATCAAAGTATCTCGGGCCAAATCATAACCGTCAATCTGAATAGATCGGACGGCTTTTGCAAAGCTCCATTGCGCCCATACCACACTCTTTGTCCGCACATCCATTGCATCTCAACCGTTCATTCGCTTGCAGATCTGACGGTCCGTATCTCAATTGCCTTGGTGGTCCCCGCTGTTGAGCCTCAAATTTGTGCTTTCCTTCACCTCATTTTACCTCATTTTTCCCTTGTCCATTTCCATTTTAAACCCAATTGATCAATAAAAATAGTTAGAATTACTTCTAGAATGGTTTACATAACTGACTTGTTGAATTTTGTGATTTTTGCCATTGTTAAGCATTTTGACCGGAACTAGCTGCAGAATGCATGCATTCCGTAGCTAACCGACGATTCTGCAGCTACCTTTATGTTTGAGCATGTTCCAGGTGGCCACTTGAGGAAAAACGCATATGGGCATGATCCACGTCGTGCCTACATGGTGTGTTGCTCGTCATGGAAGAGGAAATGGATTCTGGGTGCGGTTATGCACGTGTGAACACATTTGTGAAGGAAGACTCCTACTAGGACTGTCACAGTACAGGTGTCTTTTCTCCTTTACGCAGCCACCTCAAAGACTCCTAAGATGATTTGGATTAGGAAGACATCATTCCTAAATTATTGTAATTATTGTTACTTGCATTTACTTTATAAACTCTTGAGTAGGCCGAGAGCTGAGTTAGAGATTTTGTATTAGATTTGCTGCTAGATTTTGTGAAAACTCTGTGTTACGTCTTTGAAGACACAGAGCATTATGTTCAAACTATTGCATCGTTAATGGGGCAGACAAAATTATCCTGAAGGCGTGATTTAATTGGGAGTTGAATGCCGTCAAGTGGTAGAGGGCCCCTGCCCCTTGAACGGACTTTCTTTTGCGTACAGTAGATAAGTTTTTCTTAGCTGTCTTTACATTCTGCATATTGAATTAGTAGTTGTTTTGTTTTATATACTGTGGTCGTACTCATTCTAGTTCTTCCATAAGAAGACACTCTTCCAACAAACCAAAATGATGAATGTTTAAATGACTATGGTATTGTAGGATAGGAGTTAAATTTATATTTGTTTTCAACTAGCTACTGTAGTCATATTCGTTCAAGTTCTTCCACAAGAAGACACTTTGCCAATAAATTAAAACGATGAATGTTTAATGACTATGGTACTGTAGGATAGGAGTTGTATTTGTTTTTAACTAGCCACTGTAGTCATAATCGTTCCAGTTCTTCCACAAGAAGACACTTTGCCAATAAATCAAAACGATGAATGTTTAATGACTATGGTACTGTAGAATAGGAGTTGTATTTGTTTTTAACTAGAGACTGTAGTTACATTCATTCCAGTTCTTTCACAAGAAGACATTCTTCCAACAGATCATAACAATGAATGATGAATAGCTATAGTGTTATAGGAGTTAGTTGTAGTTTTTAGTCTTCACTATCACAGTTGTACTTGTCCTAACCACTCTTCCACAAGAAGAAATTATTCCAAGACATCCTTAAGAAGTTCAAGATATAACTGTGATGTGACAACTTAGTTTCATTTGCTTTCAGTTCATTTGCTTTCAATTGCATACAAGTCCACAGTCAAAATTGTTCTACCTCTTCCACAAGAAGGAACTCTTCCAAAATATCACTCATGATGAACAAACAGATTGTGTAACTTCATAGAATAATGCATGTTAGTTAGAACGCTCCGGAGTTTCATTTTGCATTTAATTCATGTCCAGCTACTTCGTTTCAAAGTTTGATGATGGCTTATGGTTTAACATTGTTTTAGTTTAGAAGCATCTTAAGCTCATGTTTAAATCAATTCATTGCACTTAAATCTCATAGTCACATTGTCACCTTTTGCACAGTAGATCACTTTAGTTGATAGAATTCATAAGACAACCTTCATTACTTACAAATATCTTTTTGTTCTGAAAACCACCAGTGATCCATAACCTTAGGAACAGAAGATAACATCATTACAAGGTCTGAAATATCTCTGCAAATTCCTCACCATAAACAGAGCTCTTCCTCAATAGAACCACCTTGAAAAGAAACCAATAACCCTTTGAGTATAGGCTCTGTGACAATCAATTGAAATTGCAGAATAGAATTAGGAATTAGTCATGGAATAGATGAGCTTAGAATAGAATGTTGCATCATGATTAGTGTCTAACTGTTTAGTTAGAAAACTTGCATATTTAGTGATCATCTTTCAAAGTCTAGTTTGTGTCATTTGTCATCATTAAGCTCTTGTTTCTATTTGGTCATAGTTTAGATGTTGCTTTAGTGTTTTTGATTACATTTGCCATTCCATACATTAGGCTCAACTGTGTTCTTGACCACCAATTCCTTTTCATTAGTTTTCTAGGCATTTTTCATTGTAAACATAAAACTTCAAAAGACCAAAAACATCATAAATCAACATAAAAGACCAAAACATCACAAAACACTACATACAACGCACTAGGAAACAAGCACATAGGTACATATGGTACATTTCACTTCAGCAGTTTACAAATCCTGGTTGACAATTAAATGAACTCAGTTTAGGAGACTAGATTGAGGCACAACATTTTGGCGCCGTTGCCCATAAGTGATCGAACCCGGTCACCACGTGACAGTAGGAATACTTACCACTATACTACAACTTGGGCTACTTGCTAGTCATAGTTTATCAATTGCCATTTCGAGAAATTTGTACTATGCAGGGTATATCAAGAGGAAAAACAAAGTGTGTAAGGTCTAAAGATCCATTTGTGGCAGATTAAGTAAGTCGGCAACAAGATTGGTAAGTCAAATTGAACCTAAAAATTTGCTAAACACTCTTGGCAATTTAAATGAACAAAATAACATGCTAAGAATGCAAAACAAGCAAAAATTTGCTTCATTTATATTTTGCATTAAATGTAGAAAGAAACATACTTTGCATGAATGTCCACTTGATAACATTAAAATGTGTAAAATTTGTGCAGGATCACATACTACTGAAGATTGCCCATCATTACCAGGGCTGAAGGCAATTTACCAGAAGGATAATGGAGCAAATCAAGCACAAGAGAAACTTTGTCATGTAGCTCCAAGAGGACTATGGCAGCCTCATCAACCCAATATGATGCAATATCCTTATGCACAGTATCAAGGTTATGCACAACAATCTCAAGGTAATTGGAGAACACCCTTGCCTTGGCAACCTTGGCCATCTCAATCCCAACCTCAAAACCAACCTTGGAAACCTTTTCCATCTCAATCCCAACTTCAAAACCAACCTTGGACACCTTGGTCATCTCAATCCCAACCTCAAAACCAATCTTGGAAACAAAGTTGGCCCTATAAAGGAAATCCACCATATCCTCAATCTTTCCCTCTCTATCCCCAATACCATCATCAATGTTATCCATACCATTTGTCTCCACCACAACATCAAAATCACCCTCATTTGACCTCAATTCAACCTTTTCCATTACCATCCACACAAGCACCCCAAAGATTCCCCACTTCACTACCTCCACAACCATTTCATATCCCCAACAATAAAACACCTCAATCAACTTACAAATCTGAGGTATTGCAAAATGATTCACCAGCTGTCATTGAAGAACAAAAACCAGCAGAAGAAGACTCAGATGAGGTCCAAGAATCATGGATCTCTATTGATAGAGAGAAGATATTGGAACCAGAGATTGAAAAGTCTCATGCATGCCTATCATCAGATTCTACGAATGAAGATCATATCTCCGAAGACTTGCATTTCATGATAGAGGAAAGACAAGGAAGACAAGATTACATTGAATCTTGGTTCAATTCAGTCATTGAATTCCAATGCTCAATTATTCAATATCTTTTGACATCATCTAAATCAAGACAGTTGGCATCTCATATACAGGTACATATCAAAGAGTGTCTTTCAAACCTGCATATGAGTTTATCTATCATCTTGTTACAGACATGGTTCCATTGGAAGTACTCATATACTTGAATAAGATTTTCTTTTTCAAGTAGAGTAGGACATTAAAAAAAAAAAAAAAAAAAAAAAGGAGTAAAGAGAAAAATAAGTCCTATTGTGAAAACCAGCTTGCTGGCGCAATTGGACATGAGCTTTGTTTGAAAACCAGGAAACTGGCGGGCAAAGTTCACAATAAGTTATGCAATTTCATGATGGTTTCAATCTTTCATGGTTCTTCAAATCATTCTTGGTTCTATGCTCGAGTTGGATGATGTGGAATTCCTTAAGGTCCACCTTCCAACAGATCTTGTCCCATCGACCTCAACACTTTATCTGGGATCAAGATTATAGATTATTTGGAGTGCCTTGGAGCTTGCATTCATCAATGGCAAGCCTCCTCATTGATAACAATGGGAATACAACAATGTCTCTTGATTGTCAAATCTTGCAGGTGACTCGACTTCGACACATTCATTCGTCCCTGTCAAGATGCACTGAGGTACCTTAACACTCATTTACATTATCGGTGAGTTGTCTCGCATTGGTTAACGATTTTCATTATTGATCGGTAATCCAATGATTTCTTCCCATGCTCGACTTCGACACATCTATTCGCATGGTAAGAATTGTACCATGAATGTTGGCTTTGATGAAGACTAATGGTTTTATGGAATCAACGACAAATTGCAGCAGTGAATTTTCTTAGTTTCTTGTAGCAGCATGTTCATCTTTTTTTCAATTCAATAACAGCTACGGAAAGTGGCAGTTTCTGCAGCCATTGCTGTAGCAGCCTGTTTTCGTCTTTTTGCAACTTTTTCCAGAAGGCAGTTTTGGTGCAATTTTTGCAAGAGATTGGAGCAGAAATAAAAAATTCTGAGCTTCTGGGTTTTCTCAGAATATGATAAATTGAGTAACGCACGGACAGAATTTGAAAAAAAGCAATTTTTAAGGCCATTTCAGAAGGGTTTTTAAGGCAGATTCTCACTTTTCAGCATTTTGGACAGATTAGGACAGATTTGAGTGTTTTTGCACAGCAGCACCTTTTCTTCATCAAAATGAAATTCTGGAAGCATGTGGCAGTAGAGAAGGTAAAAATACACAGTTTCCCATTGGAATCACTCAATTTGGCCTTAAAATGAGTCCGTGGCGTACTTTTTTGTTGCAAAATTGGGCAAAATGAAGGGTGAAACAGGGCAGAAATTGATTTTGTCATAACTTTCAAACCGTGCATCCGTTGGTCCTGAAATTTTTATGGGAAATGCATTGAGGTAGGGTGAATAAACACAGAAAATTTCAGAAAACTTCAGTGTGTATTTTTCAAGAAATTGGCCACTTTCACCTACAGCCATTTCTCATTTTTCGGGAGATCCGTGCAACCAATGGCTGAGATTTTTCAGTGGAAGATGCATAATAATATTGGTGACAACCTCAGAAAATTTCAGGAAATTTTGATGTACCATTTGAGAGAAATTCCAAAATTCATTTCATTCTACAATCCACTCCATCTCACTCCATTTTCACTCCATCTCATGCCATTTCCATTTCACTTCACAAGTCCTATTCCACTTTCACTCCATCTCACGCCATTTTCATTCCATTTCAAAAGTCATACTCCACTTTCACTCCATTACATTTTACATCCATCTTCCATATTCATACTTCATTTCTTCTTACAGATTGCATGTTGCAGCCACATCTTAATCAGCAGTTCTGACATGATTGTACAGCCTACAAAGAGAGGATGATTACAGGAAATTGAAGGATTATGTTTTGAAGACCAATATGCTCAAAGAGGACCAAAGGAACAACATCAAGCACAGCAATTAACAAGGTCAAAATTCTGAGGTAAATTGTGAAAATTATTTTAATAGCAAAAAGTCAAAACATGAAATAGATACAATGTGTATAATCATGTGTTTCCTAAACAACCTATCATTCGAATTGATTAGCCATATCCCTTATCCAACATTCCAACCTACTACTCCACATCTCCTTAAGATTTTATCATTCACTTATTTCACCATAATGTCATCATAAATTCTCCATCAAATCCATAGCCACTTCATTTTCCCTTATAGCTTAATTACCTCCATCCATTCACTTCCATTACACTTTGCAGCCAATCCATCTCTAAGTGCAGAAAGGTAATTCTAAGGGTGAAGCATTATTATTCAACTAATCCATCTTCAGACACAGAGATACAGTTTCAAAATAAAGTATTAGACTCTGTAGTCAATCTAGCTTCAAGCATAGAAAAGTAATTTTGAAAGGAAGATAATCTGCACAAAGGAGGAATGTCGCTAATTGTCAGAACACAATCAGTTGAAGTCAAGTATTTGGAAGGATATCCATAATTCAAGGAGCTACTACAATAAGAAGGGAGGCTAAACTTTATAGAGAAATTTGATGGCTTCCATAAGGAGATTACAAAATCTTTTGTCAAATCTTTTGATGGAGCAGAAGAAGAGAAACTGACATGGTTATTGAAAATAAAATTGACACTTCACTACAAGAGGAAGATGACGAACTAATTTCTGAAAAGAGATTAGGGCCAAAAGAAGCAGAAAGAAAAATTTGGATGTTTCAGAGTACATGGAATAAGTTTTGATGAAATTGCATGAGGACATGCAATAGTCTTGCAGTGGGGGTATGTTGAGCCTCAAAATTGTGCTTTCTTTCATTCCACTTTACCTCATTTCATCATTCTTTTATCACTTCATAAGCCTAAAAACAATGAAGAATGATTAGGATTGCTTAAAGGTTACATGCAATTGATTAACATATTGTATTTTCATGATTTTTGCTATTTTAACAATTTTCTGCAAAATAGCTACAGAATGCAGACATTCCGTAGCTGATCGGCGATTCTGCAGCTGTTTTACAGTTTGAGTATGTTCCAGGTGGCCTCTCAAGAAAAAACGCATATGGGCATATTCCACGTCATGTCTACATGGTTTGTTGCTCACCATGAAGGAAGAAACGAATTCTGTGTATGGTTTTGACATGTGGGAACATATTTAAGGAAGCAGACTTCTATTAGGACTGTCTCAATCCAGATGTCCTTTTCTTTGTCACACAGCCACTTCAAGAGTCCTAATGCGATTCTGATAAGGAAAGACAATGATCCTGAATTGTTGCAAGTCTTGTTATGTGCATTTGTTATATAAACACTTGGGAAACCAAGAGCTAGGCTAGAGAGACTTCATTCCAGATTTTGCTTAGACTCTGTGTTACATTTCTGAAAACGCAGAGTGTTATGTTCAAGTTCTTTCAGCTTTAATGAAGCAGACAAAGTTATTTTGAAGGCGTTGATTTAGTTTGGAGTTGGATGCCGTCAAGTGGTAGAGGGCCCCTGCCTCTTGCACGGATTTATTTTGCGTTAATTAGATAAGTTTTTCTAGCTGCCTTTACACTTTGCATTTGAATTAATACCTGTTTTTGTTAGCTATTGTAGTCGTTCTCATTCTAACTCTTCCACCAGAAGATATTCTTCCAAAATACCTCTAATGATGAATGGGAATTGACTGTGATATTTTAGGAGTTTAATTGTGTTTTCATTTCGAACTGTGTGTTTTATGTCAATTTGCATTAGATAGGACAGCCAGACTTGTTTTCATAATATGCAAATAGATTAGTTGCATTGTAGTTTAATACTCCGGAGATCAAAAAGCACTTTAGTTCATTGTACTTCAAAGTTAGGATTATGGCATTTTAGTTTAATTCTGTTCACCATCTTTCCAGTTTGAATAATTGCATTTCAGCCCAGTTATGGTCACTGTTTTTTCAGTTTGATTAATTGAACTTTAGCTTAACTTTGTCATTTGTATTTCAAAATAGATTAATTGCATTCTTGTTCATGTTTTTCTTAATGTATAGCCAAGTTTCACTAATTAGTTGAATGATAGTTCTGTTCTACTAGACTAAGGCTTCCATTATTTACAAAAACCACTCCTGTTATTAAACTCTTCCAACATATCACTATGCAGACAGGAATTGGTAATATCATTTCATGGCTTTGAATATTCTGCAGATTCTTCTAATTGTGCAACTAGCCTTTTCCTCAAAATTATCTCAAAAGACTTTAAGTTTCAAATAAGGCTTAGTAATGACAATTTAGGTTGCAGAATAGATTAGTTTCAGGATCCTTGGTTAATTTAGAGCAGAATTATTCACTGTGTTGCAGAACTAACTTTTCCAAATATGTCCAAACAAATATCTAGTCATGGATAAGATCTGTTTTGTGATATGGTAAATTGTTGTTTAGGAAAACCTCACTGCACTAAGTTTATCATTTTCTTGAAGTATTCCAACATGTCTCTAACAAATGAATTGGACTAAATTTGTGTTGTGAGTTACTGCCTAGTTTTGCATACCACACATGATTTAGAATTGTTTCTAGTGTGACCAACAATTTCTTTTCATCAACAATTAGTTCCTTCCCTTTTCAAAATAAAACCATAAAACCAAAAACATCAGAAAACACTAAACACAACGAAGTAGGAAGAGGTTACTTAGGCACAAATAGTGCACCACACTTCAGCAGTTTACTGACCCTGGTTGACAATTAAATGAGCTCAATTTAGGAGACTAGATTGAGACCTTACACTTAGCTTGTTCATTTCTCGGGTTCATTTCAATTTCATGTTGTGAGTTTACAATAGAGTCATTATCAAGCTTTGTATTTGTTGGTTGCTAGTCATAGTTAGACTCTGTTTTGTTTCAGCATTTGCATTTATTTACCATCATAGTTTAGGCTTCACTCTGTTTTGACCAATAGTTTCCCTTCATTTAGCACTTAGTTCTTTTCCTTTTCAAAATAAAACCATAAAACCAAAAACATCACAAAACACTAAACACAACGAAGTAGGAAGAGGTTACTTAGGCACATATGGTGCACTTCACTTCAGCAGTTTACTAACCCTGGTTGACAATTAAATGAGCTCAATTTAGGAGACTAGGTTGAGACCAAACATTTTGGCGCCGTTAATGAAATTAATGAATTGGATGAGATCAGACAAGATGCAGTTGAGAAAACAAGTCTAGTCCAACAGCAAAGGGCTAGATGGCATGACAAGTACATCAAGGAGAAGAAATTTAAAGAGGGTGACTGGGCTCTCTTGTTTGATTCAAAATTCAAGGATTTTCAAGGGAAATTTCAGACACATTGGCTTGGGCCATATGAAATTGTTCGAATTTTTGATAATGGGGCAGTAAAAATCAGAACTATAGATGAAGAGGAAGTGTAACTAGGTATCCTGATTTCCTACATCCACAAAAACAAAAACAAAAACTTCAATCACCTACCACACCTACTATATCATGTGGTGCAGTAAGATCCACACATCCCCATCATGAATTCATATTTTTGCAGGTAGAAGAAGAGGTGACAAAGCAGGTGGAAGAAATGGATGGAGATGATGACAATGAGGAAGATCCTTTTGGATTTCCCATTCAAGAAACTGATATCAATATTCAAACGAAAAACATCCATCCATCTATACTTCCTAACTTCAAAGGTATGAGATCAGAAGACCCGGAAACCTTTCTTTTTGAATTTGAAATAATTTGTAGATCTTATGGCTACTCATTGCACATTCAAAAATTGAATTTGTTTCCGGCAACATTGAAGGATAGAGCTCTTAGATGGTTCATGACTTTAGGAACAAATTCTATAAGGACATGGGATGATATGAAAAGAGTATTTTTGGAAAAATATAAAGGTTATTGCATGCACCATGACCTTAGAAATGAGGTCTTTAAGATGAACCAAAAAGAGGATGAAAGCCTAGAAGATTTAGTGGAGAGATTTATTTATAATATCAAAAGATCTAAATTGCATAATTTAGGATCAGATGCATTAAAAACTCTCCTACTAAATGCTATAAAGGATGAATGGATTGATCTTCTTAATATTGTGGGAAAAGGAGATGTTTATCGATTGTCATTTCAAGAAATTTGTGAACTATGCAAGAACATATCAAGAGGAAAAGCAAAGTGTGTAAGGTCCCCTCAAGATCCATTTGTGGCAAAAGTAAGTAAGTCAGCATCAAGATTGGTAAGTCAAACTGAACCTAACAATTTGCTAAACATTCTTGGTAATTTAAATGAACAAACTGACATGCTAAGAATGCAAAACAAGCAAAAAGCTTCTTCATTTATATTTTGCTCTAGATGTAGAAAGAAACATGCTTTGCATGAATGTCCACTTGATAACATTAAAATGTGTAAAATTTGTGCAGGATCACATACTACTGAAGATTGCCCATCATTACCAAGGTTGAACGAAATTTACCAGAAGGATAATGGAGCAAATCAAGCACAAGAGCAACTTTGTTATGTAGCTCCAAGAGGACTATGTCAGCCTCATCAACCCAATATGATGCAATATCCTTATGCACAATATCAAGGTCACAGTGATTCTGCAGCTGTTTTACAGTTTGAGTATGTTCCAGGTGGCCTCTCAAGAAAAACCGCATATGGGCATATTCCACGTCATGTCTACATGGTTAGTTGCTCACCATGAAGGAAGAAACGAATTCTGTGTATGGTTTTGACATGTGGGAACATATTTAAGGAAGCAGACTTCTATTAGGACTGTCTCAGTCCAGATGTCCTTTTCTTTGTCACACAACCACTTCAAGAGTCCTAATGCGATTCTGATAAGGAAAGAAAATGATCCTGAATTGTTGCAAGTCTTGTTATGTGCATTTGTTATATAAACACTTGGGAAACCAAGAGCTAGGCTAGAGACTTCATTCCAGATTTTGCTTAGACTCTGTGTTACATTTCTGAAAACGCAGAGTGTTATGTTCAAGTTCTTTCAGCTTTAATGAAGCAGACAAAGTTATTTTGAAGGCGTTGATTTAGTTTGGAGTTGGATGCCGTCAAGTGGTAGAGGGACCCTGCCTCTTGCACGGATTTATTTTGCGTTAATTAGATAAGTTTTTCTAGCTGCCTTTACATTTTGCATTTGAATTAATACTTGTTTTTGTTAGCTACTGTAGTCGTTCTCATTCTAACTCTTCCACCAGAAGATATTCTTCCAAAATATCTGTAATGATGAATGGGAATTAACTGTGGTATTTTAGGAGTTTAATTGTGTTTTCATTTCAAACTGTGTGTTTTCTGCCAATTTGCATTAGATAGTACAGCCAGACTTGTTTTCATAAAACAAGATAAGGCCGTAATATGCAATAGATTAGTTGCACTGTAGTATAATACTACGGAGATCAAAAAGCACTTTGGGTCATTGTACTTCAAAGTTAGGATTATGGCATTTAGTTTAATTCTGTTCACCATCTTTCCAGTTTGAATAATTGCATTTTAGCCCAGTTATGGTCACTGTGTTTTCAGTTTGATTAATTGAACTTTAGCTTAACTCTGTCATTTGTATTTCAAAATAAATTAATTGCATTCTCGTTCATGTTTTGCTTAACATATAGCCAAGTTTCACTAATTAGTTGAAGGATAGTTCTGTTCTACTAGACTAAGGCCTTCATTATTTACAAAAACCACTCCTGTTATTAAACTCTTCCAACATATCACTATGCAGACAGGAATTGGTAATATCATTTCATGGCTTTGATTATTCTGCAGATTCTTCTAATTGTGCAACTAGCCTTTTCCTCAAAATTATCTCAAAAGACTTTAACTTTCAAATAAGGCTTAGTAATGACAATTTAAGTTGCAGAATAGATTAGTTTCAGGATCCTTGGTTAATTTAGAGCAGAATTATTCACTGTGTTGCAGAACTAACTTTTCCAAATATGTCCAAACAAATATCTAGTCATGGATAAGATCTGTTTTGTGATATGGTAAATTGTTGGTTAGGAAAACCTCACTGCACTAAATTTATCCTTTTCTTGAAGTATTCCAACATGTCTCTAACAAATGAATTGGACTAAATTTGTGTTGTGAGTTACTGCCTGGTTTTGCATACCACACATGATTTAGAATTGTTTCTAGTGTGACCAACAATTGCTTTTCATCAACAATTAGTTCCTTCCCTTTTCAAAATAAAACCATAAAACCAAAAACATCAGAAAACACTAAACACAACGAAGTAGGAAGAGGTTACTTAGGCACATATAGTGCACCACACTTCATCAGTTTACTGACCCTGGTTGACAATTAAATGAGCTCAATTTAGGAGACTAGATTGAGACCAAACATTTTGGCGCCGTTGCCGGGGAAGTGTAACTAGGTATCCTGATTTCCTACATCTAAAAAAAAAAAAAAAAAAACACACTTCAATCACCTACCACACCCACTATATCATGTGGTGCAGTAAGAGCCACACATCCACATCATGAATTCATATTTGCAGGTAGAAGAAGAGGTGACAAAGGAGGTTGAAGAAATGGATGGAGATGATGACAATGAGGAAGATCCTTTTGGATTTCCTATTCAAGAAACTGATATCAACATTCAAATGAAGAACATCCATCCATCTATACTTCCTAACTTCAAAGGTATGAGATCAGAAGACCCGGAAACTTTTCTTTTTGAATTTGAAATAATTTGTTCATCTTATGGCTATTCATTGCACATTCAAAAATTGAATTTGTTTCCGGCAACATTGAAGGATAGAGCTCTTAGATGGTTCATGACTTTAGGAACAAATTCTATAGGGACATGGGATGATATGAAAAGAGTATTTTTGGAAAAATATAAAGGTTATTGCATGCACCATGACCTTAGAAATGAAGTCTTTAAGATGAACCAAAAAGAGGATGAAAGCCTAGAAGATTTAGAGGAGAGATTTACTTATAATATCAAAAGATCTAAATTGCATAATTTAGGATAAATGCATTAAAAACTCTCCTACTAAATGCTATAAAGGATGAACGGATTGATCTTCTTAATCTTGTGGGAAAAGGAGATGTTTATCGATTGCCATTTCAAGAAATTTGTGAACTATGCAAGAACATATCAAGAGGAAAAGCAAAGTGTGTAAGGTCCCCTCAAGATCCATTTGTGGCAAAAGTAAGTAAGTCAACATCAAGATTGGTAAGTCAAAGTGAACCTAACAATTTGCTAAACATTCTTGGTAATTTAAATGAACAAACTAACATGCTAAGAATGCAAAACAAGCAAAATGTTGCTTCATTTATATTTTGCCCTAAATGTAGAAAGAAACATACTTTGCATGAATGTCCACTTGATAACATTAAAATGTGTAAAATTTGTGCAGGATCACATACTACTGAAGATTTCCCATCATTACCAGGGTTGAAGGCAATTTACCAGAAGGATAATGGAGCAAATCAAGCACAAGAGCAACTTTGTTATGTAGCTCCAAGAGGGCTATGGCAGCCTCATCAACCCAATATGATGCAATATCCTTATGCACAGTATCAAGGTTATGCACAACAATCTCAAGGTAATTGGAAAACACCCTTGCCTTGGCAACCTTGGCCATATCAATCCCAACCTCAAAATCAACCTTGGAAACCTTGGCCATATCAATCCCAACCTCAAAACCAACTTTGGAAACCTTGGCCATCTCAATCTCAACCTCAAAACCAATCTTGGCAACAAAGTTGGCAAAGGCCCTATAAAGGAAATCCACCATATCCTCAATCTTTCCCTCTTTATCCTCAATACCATCATCAATGTTATCCATACCATTTGTCTCCACCACAACATCAAAATCACCCTCATTTGACCTCAATTCAACCTTTTCCATTACCATCCACACAAACACCCCAAAGATTCCCCACTCCACTACCTCCACAACCATTTCATATCCCCAACAATAAAACACCTCAATCAACTTACAATTCTGAGGTATTGCAAAATGATTCACCAGCTGTCATTGAAGAGCAACAACCAGAAGAAGAAGACTCAGATAAGGTCCAAGAATCAGGAATTTCTATTGATAAAGAGGAGATATTGGAACCAGAGATTGAAAAGTCTCATGCATGCCTATCACTAGATTCTATGAATGAAGATCATATCTCTATAGAGGAAAGACAAGAAAGACAAGATTACATTGAATCTTGGTTCCATTCAGTCATCGGATTCCAATGCTCAATTATTCAATATCTTCTGACATCATCTAAATCAAGACAGTTGGCATCTCATATATAGGTACATATCAAAGAGTGTCTTTCAAACCTGCATATGAGTTTATCTATCATCTTGTTACAGACATGGTTCCATTGGAAGTACTCATATACTTGAATAAGATTTTCCTTTTCAAGTAGAGTAGGACATAAAAAAAAAGAGAAAAAAAAAAGGAAAAAAAGAAAAAGAAAAAAGAGTAAAGAGAAAAATAAGTCCTATTGTGAAAACCAGCTTGCTGGCGCAATTGGACATGAGCTTTGTTTGAAAACCAGGCAACTGGCGGGCAAAGTTCACAATAAAGTTCTGCAATTTCATGATGGTTTCAATCTTTCATGGTTCTTCAAATCATTCTTGGTTCTATGCTCGAGTTGGATGATGTGGAATTCCTTAAGGTCCACCTTCCAACAGATCTTGTCCCATCGACCTCGACACTTTATCTGGGATCAAGATTAGAGATTATTTGAAGTACCTTGGAGCTGGCATTCATCAATGGCAAGCCTCCTCGTTGATAACAATGGGAATACAACAATGTCTCTTGATTGTCAAATCTTGCAGGCGACTCGACTTCGACACATTCATTCGTCCCTGTCAAGATGCACTGAGGTACCTTGACACTCATTTACATTATCGGTGAGTTGTCTCGCATTGGTTAACGATTTTCATTATTGATCGATAATCCAATGATTTCTTCCCATGCTCGACTTCGACACATTTATTCGCATGGTAAGAATTGTACCATGAATGTTGGCTTTGATGAAGACTAATGGTTTTATGGAATCAACAACAACTTGCAGCAGTACATTTTATTAGTTTCTTGTAGCAGCATGTTCATCTTTTTGTCAATTCAATAACAGCTGCGGAAAGTGGCAGTTTCTGCAGCCATTGCTGTAGCAGCCTGTTTTCGTCTTTTTGCAACTTTTTTCAGAAGGCAGTTTTGGCGCAACTTTTGCAAGAGACTGGAGCAGAAATAAAAAATTCTGAGCTTCTGGGTTTTCTCAGAATATGATAAATTGAGTAAATCACGGACAGAATTTGAAAAAAAACAATTTTTAAGGGCATTTCAGAAGGGTTTTTCAGGCAGATTCTCACTTTTCAGCATTTTGGACAGATTAGGACAGATTTGAGTGTTTTTGCACAGCAGCACCTTTTCTTCATCAAAATGAAATTCTGGAAGCATGTGGCAGTAGAGAAGGTAAAAATACACAGTTTCCCTTTGGAATCACTCAATTTGGCCTTAAAATGAGTCCGTGGCGTACTTTTTTGTTGCAACATTGGGCAAAATGAAGGGTGAAATAGGGCAGAAATTGATTTTGTCATAACTTTCAAACCATGCATCTTTTGGTCCTGAAATTTTTATGGTAAATGCATTGAGGTAGGGTGAATAAACACAGAAAATTTCAGAAAATTTCAGTGTGTACTTTTCAAGAAATTGGCCACTTTCACCTACAGCCATTCCTCATCTTCCGGGAGATCCGTGTAACCAATGGCAGAGATTTTTCGTCGGAAGATGCATAATAATATTGGTGACAACCTCAGAAAATTTCAGGGAAGTCTGATGTACCATTTGAGAGAAATTCCAAAATTCATTTCATTCTACAATTCCACTCCATCTCACTCCATTTTCACTCCATCTCATGCCATTTTCATTTCATTTCACAAGTCCATTCCACTTTCACTCCATCTCACGCCATTTTCATTTCATTTCACAAGTCCTATTCCACTTTCACTCCATCACATTTCACATCCATCTTCCATAATTAATACTTCATTTCTTTTTACAGATTGCATGTTGCAGCCACATCTTATTCAGCAGTTCTGACATAATTGTACAGCCTACAAAGAGATGATGATTACAGGAAATTGAAGGATTCTGTTTTTAAGACCAACAAGCTAAAAGAGGACCAAAGGAACAGCATCAAGCACAGCAATTAACAAGGTCAAAATTCTGAGGTAAATTGTGAAAATTATTTTAATAGCAAAAAGTTAAAACATGAAATAGATACAATGTGTATAATCATATGTTTCCTAAAACAACCTATCATTCAACGATTAGCCATATCCCTATCCAACATTCCATATCTCACTACAAGCTCACTCACAAATTTCACGATCCACATAGCCACTTCATTTTCCCTTATAGCTTAATTACCTCCATCCATTCACTCCCATTACACTTTGCAGCCAATCCATCTCTAAGTGCAGAAAGGTAATTCTAAGGGTGAAGCATCATTCTTCAACTAATCCATCTTCAGACACAGAGATACAGTTTCAAAATAAAGCATTATACTCTGTAGTCAATCTAGCTTCAAGCATAGAAAAGTAATTCTGAAAGGAAGATAATCTGCATAGAGGAGGAATGTGGCTAATTGTCAGGACAGAATCAGTTGAAGTCAAGTATTTGGAAGGATATCCATAAGTCAAGGAACTGCTACAATAAGCAGGGAGGCTAAATTTTATAGAGAAATTTGATGGCTTCCATAAGGAGATTACAAAATCTTTTTCCAAATCTTTTGATGGAGCAGAAGAAGAAAAACTGACATGGTTATTGAAAATAAACTTGACACTCCACTACAAGAGGAAGATGAAGAACTAATTTCTGAAATGTTAACAGAAATTAGAAAATAGATTAGGGCCAAAAGAAGAAGAAAGATAAATTTGGATGTTTTAACAGAGGTTTCAAAGCATATGGAATAAGTTTTGATGAAATTGCATGAGGACATGCAATAGTCTTGCAGTGGGGGTATGTTGAGCCTCAAAATTGTGCTTTCTTTCATTCCACTTTACCTCATTTCATCATTCTTTTATCACTTCATAAGCCTAAAATCAATGAAGAATGATTAGGATTGCTTAAAGGTTACATGCAATTGATTAACATATTGTATTTTCATGATTTTTTCTATTTTAACAATTTTCTGCAAAATAGCTACAGAATACAGGCATTCCGTAGCTGACCGGCGATTCTGCAGCTGTTTTACAGTTTGAGTATGTTCCAGGTGTCCTCTCAAGAAAAACCGCATATTGGCATATTCCACGTCATGTCTACATGGTTTGTTGCTCACCATGAAGGAAGAAACGAATTATGTGTATGGTTTTGATACGTGGGAACATATTTAAGGAAGCAGACTTCTATTAGGATTGTCTCAGTCCAGATGTCCTTTTCCTTGTCACACAGCCACTTCAAGAGTCCTAATGTGATTCTGATAAGGAAAGACAATGATCCTGAATTGTTGCAAGTCTTGTTATGTGCATTTGTTATATAAACACTTGGGAAACCAAGAGCTAGGCTAGAGACTTCATTCCAGATTTTGCTTAGACTCTGTGTTACATTTCTGAAGACGCAGAGTGTTATGTTCAAGTTCTTTCAGCTTTAATGAAGCAAACAAAGTTATTTTGAAGGCGTTGATTTAGTTTGGAGTTGAATGCCGTCAAGTGGTAGAGGGCCCCTGCCTCTTGCACGGATTTATTTTGCGTTAATTAGATAAGTTTTTCTAGCTGCCTTTACACTTTGCATTTGAATTAATACTTGTTTTTGTTAGCCACTGTAGTCGTTCTCATTCTAACTCTTCCACCAGAAGATATTCTTCCAAAATACCTCTAATGATGAATGGGAATTGACTGTGATATTTTAGGAGTTTAATTGTGTTTTCATTTCGAACTGTGTGTTTTATGTCAATTTGCATTAGATAGTACAGCCAGACTTGTTTTCGTAATATGCAAATAGATTAGTTGCATTGTAGTTTAATACTCCGGAGATCAAAAAGCACTTTAGTTCACAATGTTAGGATTATGCTATTTTAGTTGTCTCCGTTCTTTTCACCATCTTTCTCAGCTTAATGAATTACCAAGTTCTGCTATATCACCGTGTTTTCTGGCTTGATTAATTTAACCGTCAAAAAGGATAAGAGAGATTCCGTTTCTGTACATGCACAAATCCGTCTGACAAAGAAGTAGATCAGTACAAAATAGACATGTTTACACGTAACCGACATCTTAGGAGTCTTAGTGAACAAATAGACACCCTCAAGATACAAAACAAGCAAAAGGCTGAATCTGATGCCTTGGCAATCTTTTGTCCCAAATGTAGGAAGAAACATGCCTTGAGAGAGTGTCCTTTAGATGTAAAAGTTGTAGAAACATGTGTTATTTGTTCTGAGAAACATGAGACCAAGAATTGTCCTTCTCTTCCTGGTCTCAAGGCTGTTTTTCAAGAAGTAACTCCTACAGATTCCACAGAATCTCTTAACTTTGTATCTAGAAGACCTTGGTAGGGATCTCAGACACAGGGATTTCATGATCAAATGTATAATCAACCTCCACCTTGGAATTCTTGGCAGCAATCTTGGCCCCAATTTCAAAATCAATCTCAAGCTTGGGCACAAGGATCACAAGGTCCCTATGGAAGATACTCTCCATATTATCGGTATCCACCATCCTATCCACCATATCCACAATTTTATCCTCAAAATTCTCAACAAAATTTTCCTCAAAATCTTCAACAAAATTTTCAACAGAATTCTCAACAACATCATTTGAACCAACCTCATCAAAATCAACCACTTCCATTACCATTCCCTCAAAAATCCAATCAATTACCAACTCAGCCCATACCAAACCCCAATAATAAGAATCCTCAGAATACATATATGATAGAAGGACAACAATTTCCAACTTATTTAATTACTCCTCTAGACCTTAGTGATGTTCAACTTAGGTCTGGAAGGATACTTGAGAAAAGGAAACCTTCTGTGATCATACAAGAACAAGATAATTCTGAGGAAGACTCCCTACGGGTTAATAAAAGTCTTGAGGAAGAAACATCCTTTCAAGGCCAAAACATTGAAAAACTGAAACAAAAAGATCCAATAAACCCAACTCCAGTATTAGAGCAACCATCCACATCTACTTCTATACCTCCCTTTCCGGAAAGATTACAAATTGACAAAGGTGTAGAAAAACAAATAATGGCGCCTAATTATGATTTCTTGGATGAATTGAGAAATGTTTGCATTAAAATTCCATTATTGCAAGCCATCAAGGAAATCCCAATTTTAGCCAAAACAATAAAGGAGTTGAGTATGAAGACAACAAAGAAAAGAATAAGAGAAAACAAGAAAAATCAACTGGTAGGACAAATAGCAGACATTATGATGGGTAAGACTACTATTCCAAAGTACCTTGACCCAGGAAATCCAGTTGTCAAAATTCACATCAATGGAATTGAAATTCAAAACACACTCATTGACTTAGGAGCAGCAATAAATATCATGAGTAGACAAATCATGGACAAACTGAAACTTCCTAATCTTTTCTTTACACCCACACTATTACAATTAGCAGATAGATCTGTGATCAGACCAGATGGGGTAATAGAAGACATTCCAGTGTCCCTAGACTCTTGGGAGTACCCTGTGGATTTCATGATCCTTACCCCCAAGAATAATCTAGGAGGCCATCCTGTTATACTAGGAAGACCTTGGTTGGCTACAGCTGATGCTTTTATTAGTTGTAGGTCCGGTGATATGTATATTTCTGATGGGAGTTCAACAAAGAAATTCACTTTATATCCTCCAGCTAGGACAATTACAGATCTAGATGACACTCAATGGATAGAGGATGAAGAATATTTGCAACCACTCTTCACAATTTCGGAAATTAGTGAAGATAATCAAATTCTGAATACTCTAGAAAATTTTGAATCTTCTCCAGAGCACAAACAAGAATCATTTCAAGAGAAATCCAATATTGAGTTCTTGTCATCTAGACAAATGTCTCTTCATTCTATGGACAAATTTGGCAGTTCTACAAGTGAAATTTTTCCAGGCAAAACCTTGAACATAAACAAAAACCTGGAAAAATCTCAACAAGAAGAGCTAGTCAAAGTATTACAGAGACATTCTTCTGCATATGCATGGGAATACACTGACATGAAAGGGATACGTCCCAAGACTTGTACTCATCACATCTATATAGAGGCAAATTGCAAACCAATTAGACAACCTCAAAGATGGATGAATCCAAATCTTAGGGAAATTGTCAAGGAAGAACTACAAAAATTGTTAAATGTTAACTTCATTTATCCTATTTCAGATAGTTAGTGGGTTTCCCCTTTAGTAATTGTACCTAAGAAAAATGGAAAATGGAGGGTGTGTGTTGACTACTAAGAACTGAATAAAGCTACTCTTAAAGACCATTTTCCTTTACCTTTCATAGATCAAGTATTAGATACATTAGCAGGTAAAAAGTACTTTTCATTCATGGATGGATTTAGTGGTTACAATCAAATCCAAGTAGCACTTGAAGACCAAGATAAAACCACATTTACTTGTCCTTGGGGTACCTATGCCTACCGAGTATTGCCATTTGGATTGTGCAATGCACCTGCAACATTCCAAAGGGCAGTATTAGGGATTTTTTCTGATCTGATACATGACTGTGTAGAGGTATACATGGATGATTTTACAGTTTATGGGGATACATTTGAAGAGGCTTTAGAAAACTTGGAAAAGGTCTTAAAAAGATGTCAAGAAGCAAATCTTTCTCTTAGTCATGAAAAATGTTTTATGATGTTCACTGAAGGTATTGTTTTAGGGCACCACATTTCAGGGGATGGGATTAGAGTTGATGAAGCGAAGGTTGAAGTTATTTCTAACCTATCCATTCCAAGTTGTCAAAGAGATGTAAGAAGTTTTCTAGGATTTACGGGGTACTATCGGAGATTTATAGAAAACTTCACCAAAATAGCATCTCCTCTCTTCAAATTACTCACCAAAGATTGTGAATTTAAGTGGACTTCGGATTGCCAGTTAGCTTTTGAAACCCTGAAAACCAAAATTTCTGAAGCACCTATATTAAGGGGACCTAACTGGAAGTTACCTTTTCATATCTCGACGGATGCTTCCGATACAGCTCTGGGAGCAGTATTGGGACAGAAAGATTTAATTCCCTATGCCATCTATTATATCAGTAAAAATTTGACTCCTGCAGAGTTAAACTATACTGTAACTGAAAAAGAGTTTTTAGCTGTTGCTCATGCCATTAACAAATTTAGACACTATATAACAGGCTATGAAACTTTTATTCACACTGATCATTCTGCCATTAGATATTTAATGAA
Source organism: Pinus albicaulis (assembly GCA_034641835.2). Taxonomy (NCBI): domain Eukaryota; kingdom Viridiplantae; phylum Streptophyta; class Pinopsida; order Pinales; family Pinaceae; genus Pinus; species Pinus albicaulis. The sequence continues at coordinate 1,104,817,920 of CM076584.1, forward strand.
TAAATCAATCACTAATGGTAGAGTTATAAGATGGTTGTTATTATTGCAAGAATTCAACATTACTATTCTAGATAGGCCTGGAAAACAAAACAATGTGGCTGACTTCCTGTCTAGAATTCAAAATATCAAAGATGACACTCCGGTTGAAGATCAATTTCCTGATGAATATCTTTTTGCAGTTTCTACTCAAACTCCATGGTTTGCTGATATTGCTAATTATTTAGTTTCGGGAAAATTTCCTTCAATCATGAATGCAAGGGATAAAAGAAAAATCATTAATGATAGTGCAAGATATTCATGGGTCGCTAATGAGTTGTATAAGACAGGTTCAGATTTGATCATTAGAAGATGTGTTCGTGAAGATGAGATGCCTGAAATTCTCAAGGCATGTCATGATGAACCTTGTGGCGGACACTTTGCAGATAAGAGGACAGCCTATAAGATCCTTAACTTAGGATATTATTGGCCATCTTTGTTTAAATATGCAAGGGAATATGTCAAAAGGTGTGACAGTTGCCAAAGGGTAGGGAAACCTTCTCCTTCGGGTGAGATGCCATTACAACCTCAGGTACACATTGAACCTTTTGAAAAATGGGCCTTGGATTTTGTAGGACCTATTAGTCCTCCATCAAGACAAAAGAAATACATATTAGTTTGCATTGATTATGTTACTAAGTGGGTAGAAGCTAAACCATTACTTGTTGCTAATGAATCATCTGTAGTTACTTTTCTTTTTGAGGATATTTTCACTCGTTTTGGTGTCCCAAGGGAAATTGTTACGGATCAAGGAGCTCAATTTACATCAAGGCTAGTGGAGCAAATGATGGAGAAGTACAAAATCAGACATAGAACATCTACTCCTTATCATCCACAAGAAAATGGTCAGGTGGAATCCACTAACAAAGTCATTGAAGGAATCCTAACAAAGACTGTTCATCTACATAGAAGAGATTGGGTAGATAGGCTTCCTGAAGCCTTGTGGGCCTATAGAACTACATGGAGAAACACAACAGGCCATACTCTTTATGAGCTTGTTTATGGAAAGAAAGTTTTGTTTCCCATAGAGTTCCAAATTCAAACATTCAAGATGGCAGTTCAGCTAGGACTTGATCTAACGGAGGCACAAAAGCATAGACTGGAGCAAATTAATGAATTGGATGAGATCGGACAAGATGCAGTTCAGAAAACAAGTCTAGTCCAACAGCAAAGGGCTAGATGGCATGACAAGTACATCAAAGAGAAGAAATTTAAAGAGGGTGATTGGGCTCTCTTGTTTGATTCAAAATTCAAGGATTTTCAAGGGAAATTTCAGACACATTGGCTTGGGCCATATGAAATTGTTCGAATTTTTGATAATGGGGCAATAAAAATCAGAACTATAGATGAAGAGGAGGTCACTTTTCTTGTGAATGGCCATAGACTGAAGTTATACCACAAGCCACTCTCAAGAGAAGAGTTTGTCAAGAAGTTCCAAGGCGACAATGATGTGAAGTTAATGAAGAAGAGTCTCTCTTCTTCATCAACTTGATTAAATTTTCTGAAGCATTTCTCTTTTAAAAAAAAATAAATAAATAAATAAAAATAAAAATAAATAAATAAATAAATAAAGGTATAAACATGAAAACCAATCACTGATTGGCATGTTTATACAGAAAAGATAGGGTGAAAATCAGAGTCTCTCTGACACTCTAACTTTTCCCATTTTTGTTTCTAAGCAGCTGTTATAAAAATCATAAGTTCAGTGCCATAGTACTTATGATTCATTTCATCTCATTCCATTCATTATCCATCCATACTTCATCCCATCCATCATTCACATTTCACTCCATTCCACATTCCATTCATTTCATGTCAAAACATAGAATTTGATATCTTGCTGCAAGTGAATGAATTTCAGTACAGCCCTTATGTTCCTTCATTCCATGAACTGAATCCATTTTTTTCCATTATCCACTTCATAATCCATCATCCATTTTCATCCATTTTCATAAACATTTCACCCATCTTCCAAAAACATTTCATTTTTCATGATTAAAGTATTCTATAGGAACATTCTGCAACTTAGTGGACATTCTGCAACTGATCACCTTTTCTGCAGCCTGACAGTCTTTTTGCAGCCATAAACCCTGAAGGCATCAACCAGCAGACATCAGAATTATAACAAAGTGATCTAGTGAATTCATGAATCAAAAATATCAAGAAAATTGTGAAAGATTCCTCCAAAGATGAGCAGAGAAGACAAAGGCTACACAAACATCAAATAAAGGGCAGAGGTAACAAATTTAAATTACGATGGCAATTCATGAAAATTTAGCATAGTTTAGTTGTGGATTATTCAAAAGTTGTTTTAATTATTTTATTGATCAAACACCAAACAAAACCCTCTACAGACTTTGTATTAAATCTTCCAATTCAAATTTTCTATCCAATAGCATTTGAGCGGTGGAACGGCCAAATCATTTGAAATTCCCACGACTCTTAACCAAGTTCTTTAATGATTGAGATTTTTTCCTGCCGTCGTAAATCCTCTGCCGTCTCCTCAAATCATTAATGCAATCCTCCACCTCACTCCACCACTCTATGCCGAGACCATTTGCCATAACGTCATTCCGTAGCCAGTATTCCATTCCGAAGGCAGAAGCATTATTATCATCAGGGGCAGAACAGAAGAGGTACATTGGAAGCATAACGGTGTGAGAACTCAATGAACAGAAAGCATATCACTGAGAACGAAGTTTGGAGCATTTTCACTATCAACACAGAATTGTGGTCGTGTAGAGTTTAAAGCCTGTTGCTACCAGAAGACAGAGGTGCTAAAATTGAAGACTTTGCTACCAAAGACAGAGGTGCTAAAATTGAAGACTTTGCTACCAAAGACAGAGGTGTGGTAGTAATTGAAGTTTGAAGTCTGTTATTACCAAAGATAGAGGTGTGGTAGTGACTGGTTTTGAAGTTGTTGTTACCCGAGACAGAGAGGCTGTAGTGTTGAATTTGAAGCATACCATTTGCTATCAGAGACAGAGGTTGAGTTTGAAGTCTGTTGTTACTAGAAACAGAAGTGTTTTTCAGTGATTGAGTTTGAAGTCTTTCTGTTATCAAGGACGGAGGTATTTCACAAAAAGAAACTTGAAATCATCTACCACTGTCTATCAGAGACACATTAGCTCGAAAATTGAAATTGCTTCCATATCATTCCAAAGTTCAACAGAAGTACATCAGTCCGAGGATTCGAAGGCATTTTTCAAACAGAGGCATACAAACCAGAGATTTTTAAGACTGTAGCTATTTCAAAGGTATGTTCTTCCAAAAATTGAAGCCATTTTCATTTAAAAGCTTGAAGCCATTTTAATCCGAAAGTAAAAGCCATTGTTTTGTGGATAGAGAAGAGTGTTAATTGATAGTGAAAAATCATGGGTTTCATCGTAAGGATTGAGCCTATAGGATCAAAATATTTAGAAGGTTATCCACAATGAAAGGAGATGCTACAACAAATAGGATGGCTCCAATTCTTGGAAAAGTTTAATGGTTGCCATAAGGAAGTCACCAAAACATTTGCTAGATCATTCCAAGGCACTGAGGTTGAAATAGGGGATGTTAAGTTTACTGTTAATGAAGTTTTTATAACAGAGGCTACAGGATTATCCAGAGCTGGGGAAAGATGGTTTAAAAATAGGGAATTCCATAATGACTCATGGAAACAAATCTTAAAATCACCAAACATGGATGTTAGTGTGTTCAAGAAGGTAATTCCCAGTACAGCATTGAAGAGCAAATGGAGGAATATACTACTTCTTTTACAAAAATTTGTTACATGTGAGGGTAGATATGGGACATTTTATGTCTACCATATGAGACTAATGTTGCATTTTCTAGGAGAAGATTTGAATTTACCATATTTCTTGTATCAAAGTCTGAAGAAAATGGCTTCTTGTGTTCAGAGAAGAGTTTAGTTTTTGGAAACAACCCTGTATCATCATGGGTTAGTCAAAATTTTAATTGAGCATCATCTATCTAAATCAAATGATACATGGGATGATTTCTTAATAAGAAATCATTTTGAGGAAGCAAAAGAACTATCACCTTAACCACAGGCCACAAAGAGAAGTAGGAGATGGAGGACTCCAAAAGGTAAAATTGACAAACCGGTTCAAGAAAGCAGTGAAGAAGTCATTTTGGAGAAGTTGACTAGAATCAAGAGTCAACTCAAGGCAGAGAAGGTAATCAAGGAATCTGTTATAGAAAAAGGGGAGGGTTCCTCTCAACTAAGGAGAAGCCACGGATTAAAAGGAAAACTGAAGAAAACATCAATCAAACAAACAGGGGTAATCAATATTGAAGATGAAGAAACATCTATGGAAGAGTATGATGATGAAGATTTTTATGAAGGCACCCCTGAGATTGATCCTGCTCAACAGGAAATCTATGATTATGTGGAAACTTTAGAAAGAACAGCTTCAGAAAGAGAAGAGAGAACCCCCAGTCCTCCACTAACTGAAATTGATATATTGAGGAGGGATAGGTATGAGTTGGAATTGTTGAATAGACACATCAAAAATGAGAATGAAATTCTCAAAGATCAAATCAAGCTCAAGACTGACATGAACTCAACCTTATCCTTGCATATAAACAAAGTGGAGAGGACCAATGAGAAGATGAAGACAAGGAACAAAAAGTTGGTCAGAGCACTCACAAACCTCAGGTTCAAACTTGTGATCAGGAAACCCAGAAGGCCTCTAACATTCAGACAAAGGAGAAGAAGGGGATTAGATGTCCTTGCAGAACCCTCAAAATTTATAGGATAATTTGCATGAGGACATGCAAAGAGACAACAGTGGGGGTATGTTGAGCCTCAAATTTGTGCTTTCCTTCACCTCATTTTACCTCATTTTTCCCTTGTCCATTTCCATTTTAAACCCAATTGATCAATAAAAATAGTTAGAATTACTTCTAGAATGTTTTACATAACTGACTTGTTGAATTTTGTGATTGTTTCCATTGTTAAGCATTTTGACCGGAACTAGCTGCAGAATGCATGCATTCCGTAGCTAACCGGCGATTCTGCAGCTACCTTTATGTTTGAGCATGTTCCAGGTGGCCACTTGAGGAAAAACGCATATGGGCATGATCCACGTCGTGCCTACATGGTGTGTTGCTCGTCATAGAAGAGGAAATGGATTCTGGGTACGGTTATGCACGTGTGAACACATTTGTGAAGGAAGACTCCTACTAGGACTGTCACAGTCCGGGTGTCTTTTCTCCTTTACGCAGCCACCTTAAAGACTCCTAAGATGATTTGGATTAGGAAGACATCATTCCTAAATTATTGTAATTATTGTTACTTGCATTTACTTTATAAACTCTTGAGTAGGCCGAGAGCTTAGTTAGAGATTTTGTATTAGATTTGCTGCTAGATTTTGTAAAAACTCTGTGTTACATCTTTGAAGACACAGAGCATTATGTTCAAACTATTGCATCGTTAATGGAGCAGACAAAATTATCCTGAAGGCGTGATTTAATTGGGAGTTGAATGCCGTCAAGTGGTAGAGGGCCCCTGCCCCTTGAACGGACTTTCTTTTGCGTACAGTAGATAAGTTTTTCTTAGCTGTCTTTACATTCTACATATTGAATTAGTAGTTGTTTTGTTTTATATACTGTGGTCGTACTCATTCTAGTTCTTCCATAAGAAGACACTCTTCCAACAGACCAAAATGATGAATGTTTAAATGACTATGGTATTGTAGGATAGGAGTTAAATTTATATTTGTTTTCAACTAGCTACTGTAGTCATATTCGTTCAAGTTCTTCCACAAGAAGACACTTTGCCAATAAATTAAAACGATGAATGTTTAATGACTATGGTACTGTAGGATAGGAGTTGTATTTGTTTTTAACTAGCTACTGTAGTCATATTTGTTCCAGTTCTTCCACAAGAAGACACTTTGCCAATAAATCAAAACGATGAATGTTTAATGACTATGGTACTGTAGAATAGGAGTTGTATTTGTTTTTAACTAGAGATTGTAGTTATATTCATTCCAGTTCTTTCACAAGAAGACATTCTTCCAACAGATCATAACAATGAATGATGAATAGCTATAGTGTTATAGGAGTTAGTTGTAGTTTTTAGTCTTCACTATCACAGTTGTACTTGTCCTAATCATTCTTCCACAAGAAGAAATTCTTCCAAGACATCCTTAAGAAGTTTAAGATATGACTGTGATGTGACAATTTAGTTTTTCATTTGCTTTCAGTTCATTTGCTTTCAACTGCATACAAGTCCACAGTCAAAATTGTTCTACCTCTTCCACAAGAAGGAACTTTTCCAAAATATCATTAATGATGAACAACCAGATTGTGTAACTTCATAGAATAGTGCATGTTAATTAGAACGCTCCGGAGTTTCATTTTGCATTTAATTCATGTCCATCTACTTCGTTTCAAAGTTTGATGATGGCTTATGGTTTAACATTGTTTTAGTTTAGAAGCATCTTAAGCTCATGTTTAAATCAATTCATTGCACTTAAATCTCATAGTCACATTGTCACCCTTTGCACAGTAGATCACTTTAGTTGATAGAATTCATAAGACAACCCTCATTATTTACAAATATCTTTTTGTTCTGAAAACCACCAGTGATCCATAACCTTAGGAACAGAAGATAACATCATTACAAGGACTGAAATATCTCTGCAAATTCCTCACCATAAACAGAGCTCTTCCTCAACAGAACTACCTTGAAAAGAAACCAATAGCTCTTGGAGTATAGGCTCTGTGACATTCAATTGAAATTGCAGAATAGAACTAGGAATTAGTCATGGAATAGATGAGCTTAGAATAGAATGTTGCATCATGATTAGTGTCTAACTATCTAGTTAGAAAACTTGAATATTTAGTGATCATTTCTCAAAGTCTAGTTTGTGTCATTTGTCATCATTAAGCTCTTGTTTCTATTCAGTCATAGTTTAGATGTTGCTTTAGTGTTTTTGATTACATTTTCCATTCCATACATTAGGCTCAACTGTGTTCCTGACCACCAATTTCTTTTTCATTAGGCATTTTCATTGTAAACATAAAACTTCAAAAGACCAAAAACATCATAAATCAACATAAAAGACCAAAACATCACAAAACACTACATACAACGCACTAGGAAACAAGCACCTAGGTACGTATGGTACATTTCACTTCAGCAGTTTACAAATCCTGGTTGACAATTAAATGAACTCAGTTTAGGAGACTAGATTGAGGCACAACATTTTGGCGCCGTTGCCGGGGATCGAACCCGGGTCACCCGCGTGACAGGCGGGAATACTTACCACTATACTACAACTTAGACTCTGCTAGTCATAGTTTATCAATTGCCATTTCAAGAAATTTGTGAACTATGCAAGAACATATCAAGAGGAAAAGCAAAGTGTGTAAGGTCCCCTAAAGATCCATTTGTGGCAAAAGTAAGTAAGTCAGCAACAAGATTGGTAAGTCAAACTGAACCTAAAAATTTGCTAAACACTCTTGGCAATTTAAATGAACAAAATAACATGCTAAGAATGCAAAACAAGCAAAAATTTGCTTCATTTATATTTTGCATTAAATGTAGAAAGAAACATACTTTGCATGAATGTCCACTTGATAACATTAAAATGTGTAAAATTTGTGCAGGATCACATACTACTGAAGATTGCCCATCATTACCAGGGCTGAAGGCAATTTACCAGAAGGATAATGGAGCAAATCAAGCACAAGAGAAACTTTGTCATGTAGCTCCAAGAGGACTATGGCAGCCTCATCAACCCAATATGATGCAATATCCTTATGCACAGTATCAAGGTTATGCACAACAATCTGAAGGTAATTGGAGAACACCCTTGCATTGGCAACCTTGGCCATCTCAATCCCAACCTCAAAACCAACCTTGGAAACCTTTGCCATCTCAATCCCAACTTCAAAACCAACCTTGGACACCTTGGTCATCTCAATCCCAACCTCAAAACCAATCTTGGAAACAAAGTTGGCAAAGGCCCTATAAAGGAAATCCACCATATCCTCAATCTTTCCCTCTCTATCCCCAATACCATCATCAATGTTATCCATACCATTTGTCTCCACCACAACATCAAAATCACCCTCATTTGACCTCAATTCAACCTTTTCCATTACCATCCACACAAGCACCCCAAAGATTCCCCACTTCACTACCTCCACAACCATTTCATATCCCCAACAATAAAACACCTCAATCAACTTACAAATCTGAGGTATTGCAAAATGATTCACCAGCTGTCATTGAAGAACAAAAACCAGCAGAAGAAGACTCAGATGAGGTCCAAGAATCATGGATCTCTATTGATAGAGAGAAGATATTGGAACCAGAGATTGAAAAGTCTCATGCATGCCTATCATCAGATTCTATGAATGAAGATCATATCTCCGAAGACTTGCATTTCATGATAGAGGAAAGACAAGGAAGACAAGATTACATTGAATCTTGGTTCAATTCAGTCATTGAATTCCAATGCTCAATTATTCAATATCTTTTGACATCATCTAAATCAAGACAATTGGCATCTCATATACAGGTACATATCAAAGAGTGTCTTTCAAACCTGCATATGAGTTTATCTATCATCTTGTTACAGACATGGTTCCATTGGAAGTACTCATATACTTGAACAAGATTTTCTTTTTCAAGTAGAGTAGGACATTAAAAAAAAAAAAGAGAAAAAAAGAAAAGAAAAAAATAAGTAAAGAGAAAAATAAGTCCTATTGTGAAAACCAGCTTGTTGGCGCAACTGGACATGAGCTTTGTTTGAAAACCAGGCAACTGGCGGGCAAAGTTCACAATAAGTTCTGCAATTTCATGATGGTTTCAATCTTTCATGGTTCTTCAAATCATTCTGGGTTCTATGCTCGAGTTGGATGATGTGGAATTCCTTAAGGTCCACCTTCCAACAGATCTTGTCCCATCGACCTCAACACTTTATCTGGGATCAATATTAGAGATTATTTGGAGTGCCTTGGAGCTTGCATTCATCAATGGCAAGCCTCCTCATTGATAACAATGGGAATACAACAATGTCTCTTGATTGTCAAATCTTGTAGGTGACTCGACTTCGACACATTCATTCGTCCCTATCAAGATGCACTGAGGTACCTTGACACTCATTTACAATATCGGTGAGTTGTCTGGCATTGGTTAACGATTTTCATTATTGATCGGTAATCCAATGATTTCTTCCCATGCTCGACTTCGACACATTTATTCGCATGGTAAGAATTGTACCATGAATGTTGGCTTTGATGAAGACTAATGGTTTTATTGAATCAACAACAACTTGCAGCAGTGAATTTTATTAGTTTCTTGTAGCAGCATGTTCATACTTTTGTCAATTCAATAACAGCTGCGGAAAGTGGCAGTTTCTGCAGCTATTGCTGTAGCAGCCTGTTCTTGTTTTTTGCAACTTTTTCCAGAAGGCAGTTTTGGTGCAATTTTTGCAAGAGATTGGAGCAGAAATAAAAAATTCTGAGCTTCTGGGTTTTCTCAGAATATGATAAATTGAGTAAGCGGACAGAATTTGAAAAAAAGCAATTTTTAAGGCCATTTCAGAAGGGTTTTTCAGGCAGATTCTCACTTTTCAGCATTTTGGACAGATTAGGACAGATTTGAGTGTTTTTGCACAGCAGCACCTTTTCTTCATCAAAATGAAATTCTGGAAGCATGTGGTAGTAGAGAAGGTAAAAATACACAGTTTCCCATTGGAATCACTCAATTTGGCCTTAAAATGAGTCCGTGGCGTACTTTTTTGTTGCAACATTGGGCAGAATGAAGGGTGAAACAGGGCAGAAATTGATTTTGTCATAACTTTCAAACCGTGCATCCGTTGGTCCTGAAATTTTTATGGTAAATGCATTGAGGTAGGGTGAATAAACACATAAAATTTCAGTGTGTATTTTTCAAGAAATTGGCCACTTTCACCTACAGCCATTTCTCATTTTTCGGGAGATCCGTGCAACCAATGGCTGAGATTTTTCAGTGGAAGATGCATAATAATATTGGTGACAACCTCAAAATTTCAGGGAAGTCTGATGTACCATTTGAGAGAAATTCCAAAATTCATTTCATTCTACAATCCACTCCATCTCACTCCATTTTCACTCCATCTCATGCCATTTCCATTTCATTTCACAAGTCCTATTCCACTTTCACTCCATCTCACGCCATTTTCATTCCATTTCACAAGTCATACTCCACTTTCACTCCATTACATTTTACATCCATCTTCCATATTCATACTTCATTTCTTCTTACAGATTGCATGTTGCAGCCACATCTTAATCAGCAGTTCTGACATGATTGTACAGCCTACAAAGAGAGGATGATTACAGGAAATTGAAGGATTATGTTTTGAAGACCAATATGCTCAAAGAGGACCAAAGGAACAACATCAAGCACAGCAATTAACAAGGTCAAAATTCTGAGGTAAATTGTGAAAATTATTTTAATAGCAAAAAGTCAAAACATGAAATAGATACAATGTGTATAATCATGTGTTTCCTAAACAACTTATCATTCGAATTGATTAGCCATATCCCTTATCCAACATTCCAACCTACTACTCCACATCTCCTTAAGATTTTATCATTCACTTATTTCACCATAATGTCATCATAAATTCTCCATCAGATCCATAGCCACTTCATTTTCCCTTATAGCTTAATTACCTCCATCCATTCACTTCCATTACACTTTGCAGCCAATCCATCTCTAAGTGCAGAAAGGTAATTCTAAGGGTGAAGCATTATTATTCAACTAATCCATCTTCAGACACAGAGATACAGTTTCAAAATAAAGTATTAGACTCTGTAGTCAATCTAGCTTCAAGCATAGAAAAGTAATTTTGAAAGGAAGATAATCTGCACAAAGGAGGAATGTCGCTAATTGTCAGAACACAATCAGTTGAAGTCAAGTATTTGGAAGGATATCCATAATTCAAGGAGCTACTACAATAAGAAGGGAGGCTAAACTTTATAGAGAAATTTGATGGCTTCCATAAGGAGATTACAAAATCTTTTGTCAAATCTTTTGATGGAGCAGAAGAAGAGAAACTGACATGGTTATTGAAAATAAAATTGACACTTCACTACAAGAGGAAGATGACGAACTAATTTCTGAAAAGAGATTAGGGCCAAAAGAAGCAGAAAGAAAAATTTGGATGTTTCAGAGTACATGGAATAAGTTTTGATGAAATTGCATGAGGACATGCAATAGTCTTGCAGTGGGGGTATGTTGAGCCTCAAAATTGTGCTTTCTTTCATTCCACTTTACCCCATTTCATCATTCTTTTATCACTTCATAAGCCTAAAATCAATGAAGAATGATTAGGATTGCTTAAAGGTTACATGCAATTGATTAACATATTGTATTTTCATGATTTTTGCTATTTTAACAATTTTCTGCAAACTAGCTACAGAATACAGGCATTCCGTAGCTGACCGGCGATTCTGCAGCTGTTTTACAGTTTGAGTGGGTTCCAGGTGTCGTCTCAAAGAATGGCGCATATGGGAAAATTCCAGACTTCATCCACATCATTCCTTGCTCCCTACAAAGTCTGAGCACAATTCTACAGGTGGTTAAGCACGTGGGAATCAAACTAGGAAGTAGACTCCTAACAGGACAAGAACAATCCAGATTCTGTTACGTGATCATGATCAGAGTACTAGTTTGGTTTCTATTAGGAAATACACTTATCCCTTTATTTTCTCCAGTTCTGTTATGTAAATTTTCTATTAATATGCTTGGGGAACCGAGAGAAGAAGGTTAGATCTTAGTTAGATTTTGGCTTTTTCTGCCAACCGTGAATACTCTGTTTTAAGTATTTTTCTCCTTTAATGGAAAAGACATCGTTCTAGTGCAAGAGCTGAGTCAACGTTAATTGAATTTGCAAGCTAATTTGGCAGTAGAGGGCCCCTACTGCCCGAGAGGCTCCGTTCAGATGATTTAGATAAGTAGCCTTAGCTTGATTTAGTTTTCAATTTCCAATTTCAATAGTTTTATTAGTTTCATGTTTTCATGTTCATTTACGTTACATATTACAGTTAGCCCTGTTCTAATGAATTCTTCCAAAATACCTCTAATGCTGAATGAGAATTAACTGTGAAATTTTAGGAGTTTAATTGTGTTTTTCATTTTGAGCTGTGTGTTTTATGTCAATTTTCATTAGATAGTACAGCCTGACTTGTTTTCGTAATATGCAATAGATTAGTTTCACTGTGGTTTAATACTCCGGAGATCAAAAAGCGCTTTAGTTCGTTGTACTTCAAAGTTAGGCTTATGGCATTTAGTTTAATTCTGTTCACCATCTTTCCAGTTTGAATAGTTGCATTTTAGCCCAGTTATGGTCACTGTGTTTTCAGTTTGATTAATTGAACTTTAGCTTAACTCTGTCATTTGTATTTCAAAATAGATTAATTGCATTCTCATTCATGTTTTTCTTAATGTATAGCCAAGTTTCACTAATTAGTTGAATGATAGTTCTGTTCTACTAGACTAAGGCTTCCATTATTTACAAAAACCACTCCTGTTATTAAACTCTTCCAACATATCACTATGCAGACAGGAATTGGTAATATCATTTCATGGCTTTGAATATTCTGCAGATTCTTCTAATTGTGCAACTAGCCTTTTCCTCAAAATTATCTCAAAAGACTTTAAGTTTCAAATAAGGCTTAGTAATGACAATTTAGGTTGCAGAATAGATTAGTTTCAGGATCCTTGGTTAATTTAGAGCAGAATTATTCACTGTGTTGCAGAACTAACTTTTCCAAATATGTCCAAACAAATATCTAGTCATGGATAAGATCTGTTTTGTGATATGGTAAATTGTTGTTTAGGAAAACCTCACTGCACTAAATTTATCCTTTTCTTGAAGTATTCCAATATGTCTCTAACAAATGAATTGGACTAAATTTGTGTTGTGAGTTACTGCCTAGTTTTGCATAACACACATGATTTAGAATTGTTTCTAGTGTGACCAACAATTTCTTTTCATCAACAATTAGTTCCTTCCCTTTTCAAAATAAAACCATAAAACCAAAAACATCAGAAAACACTAAACACAACGAAGTAGGAAGAGGTTACTTAGGCACATATAGTGCACCACACTTCAGCAGTTTACTGACCCTGGTTGACAATTAAATGAGCTCAATTTAGGAGGCTAGATTGAGACCTTACACTTAGCTTGTTTATTTCTCAGGTTCATTTCAATTTCATGTTGTGAGTTTACAATAGAGTCATTATCAAGCTTTGTATTTGTTGGTTGCTAGTCATAGTTAGACTCTGTTTTGTTTCAGCATTTGCATTTATTTACCATCATAGTTTAGGCTTCACTCTGTTTTGACCAATAGTTTCCCTTCATTTAGCACTTAGTTCTTTTCCTTTTCAAAACAAAACCATAAAACCAAAAACATCACAAAACACTAAACACAACGAAGTAGGAAGAGGTTACTTAGGCACATATGGTGCACTTCACTTCAGCAGTTTACTAACCCTGGTTGACAATTAAATGAGTTCAATTTAGGAGACTAGATTGAGACCAAACATTTTGGCGCCGTTAATGAAATTAATGAATTGGATGAGATCAGACAAGATGCAGTTCAGAAAACAAGTCTAGTCCAACAACAAAGGGCTAGATGGCATGACAAGTACATCAAAGAGAAGAAATTTAAAGAGGGTGATTGGGCTCTCTTGTTTGATTCAAAATTCAAGGATTTTCAAGGGAAATTTCAGACACATTGGCTTGGGCCATATGAAATTGTTCGAATTTCTGATAATGGGGCAGTAAAAATCAGAACTATAGATGAAGAGGAAGTGTAACTAGGTATCCTGATTTCCTACATCCACAAAAACAAAAACAAAAACTTCAATCACCTACCACACACACCATATCATGTGGTCCAGTAAGAGCCAAACATCCACATCATGAATTCATATTTTTGCAGGTAGAAGAAGAGGTGACAAAGTAGGTTGAAGAAATGGATGGAGATGATGACAATGAGGAAGATCCTTTTGGATTTCCCATTCAAGAAACTGATATCAATATTCAAATGAAGAACATCCATCCATCTGTACTTCCTAACTTTAAAGGTATGAGATCAGAAGACCCGGAAACCTTTCTTTTTGAATTTGAAATAATTTGTAGATCTTATGGCTACTCATTGCACATTCAAAAATTGAATTTGTTTCCGGCAACATTGAAGGATAGAGCTCTTAGATGGTTCATGACTTTAGGAACAAATTCTATAAGGACATGGGATGATATGAAAAGAGTATTTTTGGAAAAATATAAAGGTTATTGCATGCACCGTGACCTTAGAAATGAAGTCTTTAAGATGAACCAAAAAGAGGATGAAAGCCTAGAAGATTTAGTGGAAAGATTTATTTATAATATCAAAAGATCTAAATTGCATAATTTAGGATCAGATGCATTAAAAACTCTCCTACTAAATGCTATAAAGGATGAATGGATTGATCTTCTTAATCTTGTGGGAAAAGGAGATGTTTATCGATTGTCATTTCAAGAAATTTGTGAACTATGCAAGAAAATATCAAGAGGAAAAGCAAAGTGTGTAAGGTCCCCTCAAGATCCATTTGTGGCAAAAGTAAGTAAGTCAGCATCAAGATTGGTAAGTCAAACTGAACCTAACAATTTGCTAAACATTCTTGGTAATTTAAATGAACAAACTGACATGCTAAGAATGCAAAACAAGCAAAAAGCTTCTTCATTTATATTTTGCTCTAGATGTAGAAAGAAACATGCTTTGCATGAATGTCCACTTGATAACATTAAAATATGTAAAATTTGTGCAGGATCACATACTACTGAAGATTGCCCATCATTACTAGGGTTGAAGGAAATTTACCAGAAGGATAATGGAGCAAATCAAGCACAAGAGCAACTTTGTTATGTAGCTCCAAGAGGACTATGTCAGCCTCATCAACCCAATATGATGCAATATCCTTATGCACAATATCAAGGTCACAGTGATTCTGCAGCTGTTTTACAGTTTGAGTATGTTCCAGGTGGCCTCTCAAGAAAAACCGCATATGGGCATATTCCACGTCATGTCTACATGGTTAGTTGCTCACCATGAAGGAAGAAACGAATTCTGTGTATGGTTTTGACATGTGGGAACATATTTAAGGAAGCAGACTTCTATTAGGACTGTCTCAGTCCAGATGTCCTTTTCTTTGTCACACAACCACTTCAAGAGTCCTAATGCGATTCTGATAAGGAAAGACAATGATCCTGAATTGTTGCAAGTCTTGTTATGTGCATTTGTTATATAAACACTTGGGAAACCAAGAGCTAGGCTAGAGACTTCATTCCAGATTTTGCTTAGACTCTGTGTTACATTTCTGAAAACCCAGGGTGTTATGTTCAAGTTCTTTCAGCTTTAATAAAGCAGACAAAGTTATTTTGAAGGCATTGATTTAGTTTGGAGTTGGATGCCGTCAAGTGGTAGAGGGCCCCTGCCTCTTGCACGGATTTATTTTGCGTTAATTAGATAAGTTTTTCTAGCTGCCTTTACACTTTGCATTTGAATTAATACTTGTTTTTGTTAGCTATTGTAGTCGTTCTCATTCTAACTCTTCCACCAGAAGATATTCTTCCAAAATACCTCTAATGATGAATGGGAATTGACTGTGATATTTTAGGAGTTTAATTGTGTTTTCATTTCGAACTGTGTGTTTTATGTCAATTTGCATTAGATAGTACAGCCAGACTTGTTTTCGTAATATGCAAATAGATTAGTTGCATTGTAGTTTAATACTCCGGAGATCAAAAAGCACTTTAGTTCATTGTACTTCAAAGTTAGGATTATGGCATTTTAGTTTAATTCTGTTCACCATCTTTCCAGTTTGAATAATTGCGTTTCAGCCCAGTTATGGTCACTGTGTTTTTAGTTTGATTAATTGAACTTTAGCTTAACTCTGTCATTTGTATTTCAAAATAGATTAATTGCATTCTTGTTCATGTTTTTCTTAATGTATAGCCAAGTTTCACTAATTAGTTGAATGATAGTTCTGTTCTACTAGACTAAGGCTTCCATTATTTACAAAAAAACCACTCCTGTTATTAAACTCTTCCAACATATCACTATGCAGACAGGAATTGGTAATATCATTTCATGGCTTTGATTATTCTGCAGATTCTTCTAATTGTGCAACTAGCCTTTTCCTCAAAATTATCTCAAAAGACTTTAACTTTCAAATAAGGCTTAGTAATGACAATTTAGATTGCAGAATAGATTAGTTTCAGGATCCTTGGTTAATTTAGAGCAGAATTATTCACTGTGTTGCAGAACTAACCTTTCCAAATATGTCCAAACAAATATCTAGTCATGGATAAGATCTGTTTTGTGATATGGTAAATTGTTGTTTAGGAAAACCTCACTGCACTAAATTTATCCTTTTCTTAAAGTATTCCAACATGTCTCTAACAAATGAATTGGACTAAATTTGTGTTGTGAGTTACTGCCTAGTTTTGCATACCACACATGATTTAGAATTGTTTCTAGTGTGACCAACAATTGCTTTTCATCAACAATTAGTTCCTTCCCTTTTCAAAATAAAACCATAAAACCAAAAACATCAGAAAAAACTAAACACAACGAAGTAGGAAGAGGTTACTTAGGCACATATAGTGCACCACACTTCAGCAGTTTACTGACCCTGGTTGACAATTAAATGAGCTCAATTTAGGAGACTAGATTGAGACCAAACATTTTGGCGCCGTTGCCGGGGAAGTGTAACTAGGTATCCTGATTTCCTACATCTAAAAAAAAAAAAAAAAACACACTTCAATCACCTACCACACCCACTATATCATGTGGTGCAGTAAGAGCCACACATCCACATCATGAATTCATATTTGCAGGTAGAAGAATAGGTGACAAAGGAGGTTGAAGAAATGGATGGAGATGATGACAATGAGGAAGATCCTTTTGGATTTCCTATTCAAGAAACTGATATCAACATTCAAATGAAGAACATCCATCCATCTATACTTCCTAACTTCAAAGGTATGAGATCAGAAGACCCGGAAACTTTTCTTTTTGAATTTGAAATAATTTGTAGATCTTATGGCTATTCATTGCACATTCAAAAATTGAATTTGTTTCCGGCAACATTGAAGGATAGAGCTCTTAGATGGTTCATGAATTTAGGAACAAATTCTATAGGGACATGGGATGATATGAAAAGAGTATTTTTGGAAAAATATAAAGGTTATTGCATGCACCATGACCTTAGAAATGAAGTCTTTAAGATGAACCAAAAAGAGGATGAAAGCCTAGAAGATTTAGTGGAGAGATTTACTTATAATATCAAAAGATCTAAATTGCATAATTTAGAATCAAATGCATTAAAAACTCTCCTACTAAATGCTATAAAGGATGAATGGATTGATCTTCTTAATCTTGTGGGAAAAGGAGATGTTTATCGATTGCCATTTCAAGAAATTTGTGAACTATGCAAGAACATATCAAGAGGAAAAGCAAAGTGTGTAAGGTCCCCTCAAGATCCATTTGTGGCAAAAGTAAGTAAGTCAACATCAAGATTGGTAAGTCAAAGTGAACCTAACAATTTGCTAAACATTCTTGGTAATTTAAATGAACAAACTAACATGCTAAGAATGCAAAACAAGCAAAATGTTGCTTCATTTATATTTTGCCCTAAATGTAGAAAGAAACATACTTTGCATGAATGTCCACTTGATAACATTAAAATGTGTAAAATTTGTGCAGGATCACATACTACTGAAGATTGCCCATCATTACCAGGGTTGAAGGCAATTTACCAGAAGGATAATGGAGCA
Source organism: Pinus albicaulis (assembly GCA_034641835.2). NCBI lineage: Eukaryota > Viridiplantae > Streptophyta > Pinopsida > Pinales > Pinaceae > Pinus > Pinus albicaulis. The sequence goes on from CM076584.1 coordinate 1,104,835,793, forward strand.
AATCAAGCATAAGAGCAACTTTGTTATGTAGCTCCAAGAGGGCTATGGCAGCCTCATCAACCCAATATGATGCAATATCCTTATGCATAGTATCAAGGTTATGCACAACAATCTCAAGGTAATTGGAAAACACCCTTGCCTTGGCAACCTTGGCCATATCAATCCCAACCTCAAAATCAACCTTGGAAACCTTGGCCATATCAATCCCAACCTCAAAACCAACTTTGGAAACCTTGGCCATCTCAATCTCAACCTCAAAACCAATCTTGGCAACAAAGTTGGCAAAGGCCCTATAAAGGAAATCCACCATATCCTCAATCTTTCCCTCTTTATCCTCAATACCATCATCAATGTTATCCATACCATTTGTCTCCACCACAACATCAAAATCACCCTCATTTGACCTCAATTCAACCTTTTCCATTACCATCCACACAAACACCCCAAAGATTCCCCACTCCACTACCTCCACAACCATTTCATATCCCCAACAAGAAAACACCTCAATCAACTTACAATTCTGAGGTATTGCAAAATGATTCAGCAGCTGTCATTGAAGAACAACAACCAGAAGAAGAAGACTCAGATAAGGTCCAAGAATCAGGAATTTCTATTGATAAAGAGGAGATATTGGAACCAGAGATTGAAAAGTCTCATGCATGCCTATCACTAGATTCTATGAATGAAGATCATATCTCTATAGAGGAAAGACAAGAAAAACAAGATTACATTGAATCTTGGTTCCATTCAGTCATCGGATTCCAATGCTCAATTATTCAATATCTTCTAAGATCATCTAAATCAAGATAGTTGGCATCTCATATACAGGTACATATCAAAGAGTGTCTTTCAAACCTGCATATGAGTTCATCTATCATCTTGTTACAGACATGGTTCCACTGGAAGTATTCATATACTTGAACAAGATTTTCTTTTTCAAGTAGAGTAGGACATAAAAAAATAAAAAAAAAAAGGAAAAAAAAAAAAAAAAAGAGTAAAGAGAAAAATAAGTCCTATTGTGAAAACCAGTTTGCTGGCGCAATTGGACATGAGCTTTGTCTGAAAACCAGGCAACTGGCGGGCAAAGTTCACAATAAAGTTCTGCAATTTCATGATGGTTTCAATCTTTCATGGTTCTTCAAATCATTCTTGGTTCTATGCTCGAGTTGGATGATGTGGAATTCCTTAAGGGCCACCTTCCAACAGATCTTGTCCCATCGACCTCAACACTTTATCTGGGATCAAGATTAGAGATTATTTGGAGTGCCTTGGAGCTTGCATTCATCAATGGCAAGCCTCCTCGTTGATAACAATGGGAATACAACAATGTCTCTTGATTGTCAAATCTTGCAGGCGACTCGACTTCGACACATTCATTCGTCCCTGTCAAGATGCACTGAGGTACCTTGACACTCATTTACATTATCGGTGAGTTGTCTCGTATTGGTTAACGATTTTCATTATTGATCAGTAATCCAATGATTTCTTCCCATGCTCGACTTCGACACATTTATTCGCATGGTAAGAATTGTACCATGAATGTTGGCTTTGATGAAGACTAATGGTTTTATGGAATCAACAACAACTTGCAGCAGTGAATTTTATTAGTTTCTTGTAGCAGCATGTTCATCTTTTTGTCAATTCAATAACAGCTGCGGAAAGTGGCAGTTTTTGCAGCTATTGCTGTAGTAACCTATTCTTGTTTTTTTTGCAACTTTTTCCAGAAGGCAGTTTTGGTGCAATTTTTGCAAGAGAATGGAGCAGAAATAAAAAATTCTGAGCATCTGGGTTTTCTCAGAATATGATAAATTGAGTAACACACGGACAGAATTTGGAAAAAAACAATTTTTAAGGGCATTTCAGAAGGGTTTCTCAGGCAGATTCTCACTTTTCAGCATTTTTGACAGATTAGGACAGATTTGAGTGTTTTTGCACAGCAGCACCTTTTCTTCATCAAAATGAAATTCTGGAAGCATGTGGCAGTAGAGAAGGTAAAAATACACAGTTTCCCATTGGAATCACTCAATTTGGCCTTAAAATGAGTCCGTGGCGTACTTTTTTGTTGCAAAATTGGGCAAAATGAAGGGTGAAACAGGGCAGAAATTGATTTTGTCATAACTTTAAAACCGTGCATCCGTTGGTCCTGAAATTCTTATGGTAAATGCATTGAGGTATGGTGAATAAACACAGAAAATTTCAGAAAATTTCAGTGTGTATGTTTCAAGAAATTGGCCACTTTCACCTACAGCCATTTCTCATTTTTCGGGAGATCCGTGCAACCAATGGCTGAGATTTTTCAGTGGAAGATGCATAATAATATTGGTGACAACCTCAGAAAATTTCAGGGAAGTCTGATGTACCATTTGAGAGAAATTCCAAAATTCATTTCATTCTACAATTCCACTCCATCTCACTCCATTTTCACTCCATCTCACGCCATTTTCATTTCATTTCACAAGTCCTACTCCACTTTCACTCCATCACATTTCACATCCATCTTCCATATTCATACTTCATTTCTTTTTACAAATTGCATGTTGCAGCCACATCTTATTCAGCAGTTCTGACATAATTGTACAGCCTACAAAGAGATGATGATTACAGGAAATTGAAGGATTCTGTTTTGAAGACCAACAAGCTAAAAGAGGACCAAAGGAACAGCATCAAGCACAACAATTAACAAGGTCAAAATTCTGAGGTAAATTGTGAAAATTATTTTAATAGCAAAAAGTCAAAACATGAAATAGATACAATGTGTATAATCATGTGTTTCCTAAACAACCTATCATTCGAATTGATTAGCCATATCCCTTATCCAACATTCCATATCTCACCACAAGGTCATCATAAATTCTCCATCAGATCCATAGCAACTTCATTCTCTCTTATAGCTTAATTACCTCCATCCATTCACTTCCATTACACTTTGTAGCCAATCCATATCTAAGTGCAAAAAGGTAATTCTAAGGGTGAAGCATCATTCTTCAACTAATCCATCTTCAGACACAGAGATACAGTTTCAAAATAAAGCATCATACTCTGTAGTCAATCTAGCTTCAAGCATAGAAAAGTAATTCTGAAAGGAAGATAATCTGCACAAAGGAGGAATGTGGCTAATTGTCAGGACATAATCAGTTGAAGTCAAGTATTTGGAAGGATATCCATAATTCAAGGAGCTACTACAATAAGAAGGGAGGCTAAACTTTATAGAGAAATTTGATGGCTTCCATAAGGAGATTACAAAATCTTTTGTCAAATCTTTTGATGGAGCAGAAGAAGAGAAACTGACATGGTTATTGAAAATAAAATTGACACTTCACTACAAGAGGAAGATGAAGAACTAATTTATGAAAAGAGATTAGGGCCAAAAGAAGCAGAAAGAAAAATTTGGATGTTTCAGAGTACATGGAATAAGTTTTGATGAAATTGCATGAGGACATGCAATAGTCTTGCAGTGGGGGTATGTTGAGCCTCAAAATTGTGCTTTCTTTCATTCCACTTTACCTCATTTCATCATTCTTTTATCACTTCATAATCCTAAAATCAATGAAGAATGATTAGGATTGCTTAAAGGTTACATGCAATTGATTAACATATTGTATTTTCATGATTTTTGCTATTTTAACAATTTTCTGCAAAATAGCTACAGAATGCAGACATTCCGTAGCTGATCGGCGATTCTGCAGCTGTTTTACAGTTTGAGTATGTTCCAGGTGGCCTCTCAAGAAAAAACGCATATGGGCATATTCCACGTCATGTCTACATGGTTTGTTGCTCACCATGAAGGAAGAAACGAATTCTGTGTATGGTTTTGACATGTGGGAACATATTTAAGGAAGCAGACTTCTATTAGGACTGTCTCAATCCAGATGTCCTTTTCTTTGTCACACAGCCACTTCAAGAGTCCTAATGCGATTCTGATAAGGAAAGACAATGATCCTGAATTGTTGCAAGTCTTGTTATGTGCATTTGTTATATAAACACTTGGGAAACCAAGAGCTAGGCTAGAGACTTCATTCCAGATTTTGCTTAGACTCTGTGTTACATTTCTGAAAACCCAGGGTGTTATGTTCAAGTTCTTTCAGCTTTAATAAAGCAGACAAAGTTATTTTGAAGGCGTTGATTTAGTTTGGAGTTGGATGCCGTCAAGTGGTAGAGGGCCCCTGCCTCTTGCACGGATTTATTTTGCGTTAATTAGATAAGTTTTTAGTCGCCTTACAAAGGAGGAGTCTAATTAATACTTGTTTTTGTTAGCTATTGTAGTCGTTTTCATTCTTAACTTTCCACTTAAGATATCTTCTTCCAAAATAACTCTAATGATGAATGGGAATTAACTGTGATATTTTAGGAGTTTAATTGTGTTTTCATTTCGAACTGTGTGTTTTATGTCAATTTGCATTAGATAGTACAGCCAGACTTGTTTTTGTAATATGCAAATAGATTAGTTGCATTGTAGTTTAATACTCCGGAGATCAAAAAGCACTTTAGTTCATTGTACTTCAAAGTTAGGATTATGGCATTTTAGTTTAATTCTGTTCACCATCTTTCCAGTTTGAATAATTGCATTTCAGCCCAGTTATGGTCATTGTGTTTTCAGTTTGATTAATTGAACTGTCAAAGGAGCAAGAGATCCTGCTCTTCCAAGAGCAAGTAAATCCGCTTCTGGGACAGTAAGTAGATCAGAAATGGGACACATGCTTGATGATTTTAAATCTGACATCTTAGGGAGTCTTAGTGAACAAATAGACACCCTCAAGATACAAAACAAGCAAAAGGCTGAATATGATGCCTTGGCAATCTTTTGTCCCAAATGTAGGAAGAAACATGCCTTGAGAGAGTGTCCTTTAGATGTAAAAGTTGTAGAAACCTGTGTTATTTGTTCTGAGAAACATGAGACCAAGAATTGTCCTTCTCTTCCTGGTCTCAAGGTTGTTTTTCAAGAAGAAACTCCAACAGATTCCACAGAATCTCTTAACTTTGTATCTAGAAGACCTTGGCAGGGATCTCAGACACAGGGATTTCATGATCAAATGTATAATCAACCTCCACCTTGGAATTCTTGGCAGCAATCTTGGCCCCAATTTCAAAATCAATCTCAAGCTTGGGAACAAGGATCACAAGGTCCCTATGGAAGATACTCTCCATATTATCAGTATCCACCATCCTATCCACCATATCCACAATTTTATCCTCAAAATTCTCAACAAAATTTTCCTCAAAATCTTCAACAAAATTTTCAACAAAATTCTCAACAACATCATTTGAACCAACCTCATCAAAATCAACCACTTCCATTACCATTCCCTCAAAAATCCAATCAATTACCAGCTCAGCCCATACTAAACCCCAATAATAAGAATCCTCAGAATACATATATGATAGAAGGACAACAATTTCCAACTTATTTAATTACTCCTCTAGACCTTAGTGATGTTCAACTTAGGTCTGGAAGGATACTTGAGAAGAGGAAACCTTCTGTGATCATACAAGAACAAGATGATTCTGAGGAAGACTCCCTACGGGTTAATAAAAGTCTTGAGGAAGAAACATCCTTTCAAGGCCAAAACATTGAAAAACCGAAACAAAAAGATCCAATAAGCCCAACTCCAGTATTAGAGCAACCATCCACATCTACTTCTATACCTCCCTTTCCGGAAAGATTACAAATTGACAAAGGTGTAGAAAAACAAATAATGGTTCCTAATTATGATTTCTTGGATGAATTGAGAAATGTTTGCATTAAAATTCCATTATTGCAAGCCATCAAGGAAATCCCAATTTTAGCCAAAACAATAAAGGAGTTGAGTATGAAGACAACAAAGAAAAGAATAAGAGAAAACAAGAAAATTCAACTGGTAGGACAAATAGCAGACATTATGATGGGTAAGACTACTATTCCAAAGTACCTTGACCCAGGAAATCCAGTTGTCAAAATTCACATCAATGGAATTGAAATTCAAAACACACTCATTGGCTTAGGAGCAGCAATAAATATCATGAGTAGACAAATCATGGACAAACTGAAACTTCCTAATCTTCTCTTTACACCCACACTATTACAACTAGCAGATAGATCTGTGATCAGACCAGATGGGGTAATAGAAGACATTCCAGTGTCCCTAGAATCTTGGGAGTACCCTGTGGATTTCATGATCCTAACACCCAAGAATAATCTAGGAGGCCATCCTGTTATACTAGGAAGACCTTGGTTGGCTACAGCTGATGCTTTTATTAGTTGTAGGTCCGGTGATATGCATATTTCTGATGGTAGTTCAACAAAGAAATTCACTTTATATCCTCCAGCTAGGACAATTACAGATCTAGATGACACTCAATGGATAGAGGATGAAGAATATTTGCAACCACTCTTCACAATTTCATAAATTAGTGAAGATAATCAAATTCTGAATACTCTAGAAAATTTTGAATCTTCTCCAGAGCACAAACAAGAATCATTTCAAGAGAGATCCAATATTGAGTTCTTGTCATCTAGACAAATGTCTCTTCATTCTATGGACAAATTTGGCAGTTCTACAAGTGAAAATTTTCCAGGCAAAACCTTGAACATAAACAAAAACTTGGAAAAATCTCAACAAGAAGAGCTAGTCAAAGTATTACAGAGACATTCTTCTGCATATGCATGGGAATACACTGACATGAAAGGGATAAGTCCCAAGACTTGTACTCATCACATCTATATAGAGGCAAATTGCAAACCAATTAGACAACCTCAAAGACGGATGAATCCAAATCTTAGGGAAATTGTCAAGGAAGAACTACAAAAATTGTTAAATGTTAACTTCATTTATCCTATTTCAGATAATCAGTGGGTTTCCCCTTTAGTAATTGTACCTAAGAAAAATGGAAAATGGAGGGTGTGTGTTGACTACCGAGAACTGAATAAAGCTACACTTAAAGACCATTTTCCTTTACCTTTCATAGATCAAGTATTAGATACATTAGCAGGTAAAAAGTACTTTTCATTCATGGATGGATTTAGTGGTTACAATCAAATCCAAGTAGCACTTGAAGACCAAGATAAAACCACATTTACTTGTCCTTGGGGTACCTATGCCTACCGAGTATTGCCATTTGGATTGTGCAATGCACCTACAACATTCCAAAGGGCAGTATTAGGAATTTTTTCTGATCTGATACATGACTGTGTAGAGGTGTACATGGATGATTTTACAGTTTATGGGGATACATTTGAAGAGGCTTTAGAAAACTTGGAAAAGGTCTTAAAAAGATTTCAAGAAGCAAACCTTTCACTTAGTCATGAAAAATGTTTTATGATGTTCACTGAAGGTATTGTTTTAGGGCACCACATTTCAGGGGATGGGATTAGAGTTGATGAAGCGAAAGTTGAAGTTATTTCTAACCTATCCATTCCAAGTTGTCAAAGAGATGTAAGAAGTTTTCTAGGATTTACGAGGTACTATCGGAGATTTATAGAAAATTTCACCAAAATAGCATCTCCTCTCTTCAAATTACTCACCAAAGATTGTGAATTTAAGTGGACTTCTGATTGCCAGTTAGCTTTTGAAACCCTGAAAACCAAAATTTCTGAAGCACCTATATTAAGGGGACCTAAATGGAAGTTACCTTTTCATATCTCGACAGATGCTTCCGATACAGCTCTAGGAGCAGTATTGGGACAAAAAGATTTAATTCCCTATGCCATCTATTATATCAGTAAAAATTTGACTCCTGCAGAGTTAAACTATACTGTAACTGAAAAAGAGTTTTTAGCCGTTGTTCATGCCATTAACAAATTTAGACACTATATAACAGGCTATGAAACTTTTATTCACACTGATCATTCTGCCATTAGATATTTAATGAATAAATCAATCACTAATGGTAGAGTTATAAGATGGTTGTTATTATTGTAAGAATTCAACATTACTATTCTAGATAGGCCTGGAAAACAAAACACTGTGGCTGACTTCCTGTCTAGAATTCAAAATATCAAAGATGACACTCCAGTTGAAGATCAATTTCCTGATGAATATCTTTTTGCAGTTTCTACTCAAACTCCATGGTTTGCTGATATTGCTAATTATTTAGTTTCAGGAAAATTTCCTTCAATCATGAATGCAAGGGATAAAAGAAAAATCATTAATGATAGTGAAAGATATTCATGGGTCGCTAATGAGTTGTACAAGACAGGTTCAGATTTGATCATTAGAAGATGTGTTCGTGAAGATGAGATGCCTGAAATTCTCAAGGCATGCCATGATGAACCTTGTGGCGGACACTTTGCAGATAAGAGGACAGCCTATAAGATCCTTAATTTAGGATATTATTGGCCATCTTTGTTTAAAGATGCAAGGGAATATGTCAAAAGGTGTGACAGTTGCCAAAGGGTAGGGAAACCTTCTCCTTCAGGTGAGATGCCATTACAACCTCAGGTACACATTGAACCTTTTGAAAAATGGGCTTTGGAATTTGTAGGACCTATTAGTCCTCCATCAAGACAAAAGAAATATATATTAGTTTGCACTGATTATGTTACTAAGTGGGTAGAAGCTAAACCATTACTTGTTGCTAATGAATCATCTGTAGTTACTTTTCTTTTGAGGATATTTTTACTCATTTTGGTGTCCCAAGGGAAATTGTTACAGATCAAGGAGCTCAATTTACATCAAGGCTAGTGGAGCAAATGATGGAGAAGTACAAAATCAGACATAGAACATCTACTCCTTATCATCCACAAGAAAATGGTCAGGTGGAATCCACTAACAAAGTCATTGAAGGAATCCTAACAAAGACTATTCATCTACATAGAAGAGATTGGGTAGATAGGCTTCCTGAAGCCTTGTGGGCCTATAGAACTACATGGAGAAACACAACAGGCCATACTCCTTATGAGCTTGTTAATGGAAAGCAAGTTTTGTTTCCTATAGAGTTCCAAATCCAAACATTCAAGATGGCAGTTCAGCTAGGACTTGATCTAACGGAGGCACAAAAGCATAGACCGGAGCAAATTAATGAATTGGATGAGATCAGACAAGATGCAGTTCAGAAAACAAGTCTAGTCCAACAGCAAAGGGCTAGATGGCATGACAAGTACATCAAAGAGAAGAAATTTAAAGAGGGTGATTGGGCTCTCTTGTTTGATTCAAAATTCAAGGATTTTCAAGGGAAATTTCAGACACATTTCTTGGGCCATATGAAATTGTTCGAATTTTTGATAATGGGGCAGTAAAAATCAGAACTATAGATGAAGAGGAGGTCACTTTTCTTGTGAATGGCCATAGACTGAAGTTATACCACAAGCCACTCTCAAGAGAAGAGTTTGTCAAGAAGTTCCAAGGAGACAATGATGTGAAGTTAATGAAGAAGAGTCTCTCTTCTTCATCAACTTGATGAAATTTTCTGAAGCATTTTTTTTTTTTTTTTTAAAATAAAAAAAAATAAAGGTATAAACATGAAAACCAATCACCGATTGGCATGTTTATACAGAAAAGATAGGGTGAAAATCAGAGTCTCTCTGACACTCTAAATTTTCCCATTTTTGTTTCTAAGCAGCTGTTATAAAAATCATAAGTTCAGTGCCATAGTACTTATGATTCATTTCATCTCACTCCATTCATTATCCATCCATACTTCATCCCATCCATCATTCACATTTCACTCCATTCCACATTCCATTCATTTCACTCCATCTTCCATTCATTTCATGTCAAAACATAGAATTTGATATCTTGCTGCAAGTGAATGAATTTCAGTAAAGCCCTTATGTTCCTTCATTCCATGAACTGAATCCATTTTTTTTCCATTATCCACTTCATAATCCATCATCCATTTTCATCCATTTTCATAAACATTTCACCCATCTTCCAAAAACATTTCATTTTTCATGATTAAAGTATTCTACAGGAACATTCAGCAGCTCAGTGGACATTCTGCAGCTGATCACCTTTTCTGCAGCCCGACAGTCTTTTTGCAGCCATAAACCCTGAAGGCATCAACCAGCAGACATCAGAATTACAACAAAGTGATCTAGTGAATTCATGAATCAAAAATATCAAGAAAATTGTGAAAGATTCCTCCAAAGATGAGCAGAGAAGACAAAGGCTACACAAACATCAAATAAAGGGCAGAGGTAACAAATTTAAATTACGATGGAAATTCATGAAAATTTAGCATAGTTTAGTTGTGGATTATTCAAAAAGTTGTTTTAATTATTTTATTGATCAAACACCAAACAAAACCCTCTATAGACTTTGTATTAAATCTTCCAATTCAAATTTTCTATCCAATAGCATTTGAGCGGTGGAACGGCCAAATCATTTGAAATTCCCACGACTCTTAACCAATTTCTTTAATGATTGAGATTTTTCCTGCCGTCGTAAATCCTCCGCCGTCTCCTCAAATCATTAATGCAATCCTCCACCTCACTCCACCACTCTATGCCGTGACCATTTGCCATAACGTCATTCCGTAGCCAGTATTCCATTCCGAAGGAAGAAGCATTATTATCATCAGGGGCAGAACATAAGAGGTACATTGGAAGCATAACGGTGTGAGAACTCAATGAACAGAGAGCATATCACTGAGAACGAAGTTTGGAGCATTTTCACTATCAACACAGAATTGTGGTCGTGTAGAGTTTAAAGCCTGTTGCTACCAGAAGACAGAGGTGCTAAAATTGAAGACTTTGCTACCAAAGACAGAGGTGCTAAAATTGAAGACTTTGCTACCAAAGACAGAGGTGTGGTAGTAATTGAAGTTTGAAGTCTGTTATTACCAAAGACAGAGGTATGGTAGTGACTGGTTTTGAAGTTTGTTGTTATCCGAGACAAAGTTACTGTAAGTGTTGAATTTGAAGCATACCATTTGCTACCAGAGACCGAGGTTAAGTTTGAAGTCTGTTGTTACTAGAAACAAAAGTATTTTTCAGTGATTGAGTTTGAAGTCTTTCTGTTATCAAGGACGGAGGTATTGCACAAAAAGAAACTTGAAATCATCTACCACTGTCTATCAGAGATACATTAGCTCGAAAATTGAAATTGCTTCCATATCATTCCAAAGTTCAACAGAAGTACATCAGTCCGAGGATTCGAAGGCATTTTTCAAACAGAGGCATACAAACCAGAGATTTTTAAGACTGTAGCTATTTCAAAGGTATGTTCTTCCAAAATTGAAGCCATTTTCATTTAAAGCTTGAATCCATTTTAATCCGAAAGTAAAAGCCATTGTTTTGTGGATAGAGAAGAGTGTTAATTGATAGTGAAAAATCATGGGTTTCATCGTAAGGATTGAGCCTATAGGATCAAAATATTTAGAAGGTTATCCACAATGCAAGGAGATGCTACAAAAAATAGGATGGCTCCAATTCTTGGAAAAGTTTAATGGTTTCCATAAGGAAGTCACCAAAACATTTGCTAGATCATTCCAAGGCACTGAGGTTGAAATAGGGGATGTTAAGTTTACTGTTAATGAAGTTTTTATAGCAGAGGCTACAGGATTATCCAGAGCTGGGGAAAGATTGTTTAAAAATAGGGAATTCCATAATGACTCATGGAAACAAATCTTAAAATCACCAAACATGGATGTTAGTGTGTTCAAGAAGGGAATTCCCAGTACAGCATTGAAGAGCAAATGGAGGAATATACTACTTCTTTTACAAAAATTTGTTACATGTGAGGGTAGGTATGGGACATTTTATGTCTACCATATGAGACTAATGTTGCATTTTCTAGGAGAAGATTTGAATTTACCATATTTCTTGTATCAAAGTCTAAAGAAAATGGCTTCCTGTGTTCAGAGAAGAGTTCAGTTTTTGGAAACAACCCTGTATCATCATGGGTTAGTCAAAATTTTAATTGAGCATCATCTATCTAAATCAAATGATACATGGGATTATTTCTTAATAAGAAATCATTTTGAGGAAGCAAAAGAACTATCACCTGAACCACAGGCCACAAAGAGAAGTAGGAGATGGAGGACTCCAAAAGGTAAAATTGACAAACCGGTTCAAGAAAGCAGTGAAGAAGTCATTTTGGAGAAGTTGACTAGAATCAAGAGTCAACTCAAGGCAGAGAAGGTAATCAAGGAATCTGTTATAGAAAAAAGGGAGGGTTCCTCTCAACTTAGGAGAAGCCACAGATTAAAAGGAAAACTGAAGAAAACATCAATCAAACAAACAGGGGTAATAAATATTGAAGATGAAGAAACATCTATGGAAGAGTATGATGATGAAGATTTTTATGAAGGCACCCCTGAGATTGATCCTGCTCAACATGAAATCTATGATTATGTGGAAACTTTAGAGAGAACAGCTTCAGAAAGAGAAGAGAGAACCCCCAGTCCTCCACTAACTGAAATTGATATATTGAGGAGGGATAGGTATGAGTTGGAATTGTTGAATAGACACATCAAAAATGAGAATGAAATTCTCAAAGATCAAATCAAGCTCAAGACTGACATGAACTCAACCTTATCCTTGCATATAAACAAAGTGGAGAGGACCAATGAGAAGATGAAGACAAGGAACAAAAAGTTGGTCAGAGCACTCACAAACCTCAGGTTCAAACTTCTGATCAGGAAACCCAGAAGGCCTCTAACATTCAGACAAAGGAGAAGAAGGGGATTAGATGTCCTTGCAGAAGCCTCAGAATTCATAGGATAATTTGCATGAGGACATGCAAAGAGACAGCAGTGGGGGTATGTTGAGCCTCAAATTTGTGCTTTCCTTCACCTCATTTTACCTCATTTTTCCCTTTTCCATTTCCATTTTAAACCCAATTGATCAATAAAAATAGTTAGAATTACTTCTAAAATGGTTTACATAACTGACTTGTTGAATTTTGTGATTGTTGCCATTGTTAAGCATTTTGACCGGAACTAGCTGCAGAATGCATGCATTCTGTAGCTAACCGGCGATTCTGCAGCTACCTTTATGTTTGAGCATGTTCCAGGTGGCCACTTGAGGAAAAACGCATATGGGCATGATCCACGTCGTGCCTACATGGTGTGTTGCTCGTCATAGAAGAGGAAATGGATTCTGGGTACGGTTATGCACGTGTGAACACATTTGTGAAGGAAGACTCCTACTAGGACTGTCACAGTCCGGGTGTCTTTTCTCCTTTACGCAGCCACCTTAAAGACTCCTAAGATGATTTGGATTAGGAAGACATCATTCCTAAATTATTGTAATTATTGTTACTTGCATTTACTTTATAAACTCTTGAGTAGGCCGAGAGCTTAGTTAGAGATTTTGTATTAGATTTGCTGCTAGATTTTGTGAAAACTCCGTGTTACGTCTTTGAAGACACAGAGCATTATGTTCAAACTATTGCATCGTTAATGGAGCAGACAAAATTATCCTGAAGGCGTGATTTAATTGGGAGTTGAATGCCGTCAAGTGGTAGAGGGCCCCTGCCCCTTGAACGGACTTTCTTTTGCGTACAGTAGATAAGTTTTTCTTAGCTGTCTTTACATTCTACATATTGAATTAGTAGTTGTTTTGTTTTATATACTGTGGTCGTACTCATTCTAGTTCTTCCATAAGAAGACACTCTTCCAACAGACCAAAATGATGAATGTTTAAATGACTATGGTATTGTAGGATAGGAGTTAAATTTATATTTGTTTTCGACTAGCTACTGTAGTCATATTCGTTCAAGTTCTTCCACAAGAAGACACTTTGCCAATAAATTAAAACGATGAATGTTTAATGACTATGGTACTGTAGGATAGGAGTTGTATTTGTTTTTAACTAGCTACTGTAGTCATATTCGTTCCAGTTCTTCCACAAGAAGACACTTTGCCAATAAATCAAAACGATGAATGTTTAATGACTATGGTACTGTAGAATAGGAGTTGTATTTGTTTTTAACTAGAGACTGTAGTTATATTCATTCCAGTTCTTTCACAAGAAGACATTCTTCCAACAGATCATAACAATGAATGATGAATAGCTATAGTGTTATAGGAGTTAGTTGTAGTTTTTAGCCTTCACTATCACAGTTGCACTTGTCCTAATCATTCTTCCACAAGAAGAAATTCTTCCAAGACATCCTTAAGAAGTTCAAGATATGACTGTGATGTGACAATTTAGTTTTTCATTTGCTTTCTGTTCATTTGCTTTCAATTGCATACAAGTCCACAGTCAGAATTGTTCTACCTCTTCCACAAGAAGGAATTTTTCCAAAATATCACTAATGATGAACAAACAGATTGTGTAACTTTTTAGAATAGTGCATGTTAGTTAGAACGCTCCGGAGTTTCATTTTGCATTTAATTCATGTCCAGCTACTTCGTTTCAAATTTTGATGATGACTTATGATTTAACATTGTTCTAGTTTAGAAGCATCTTAAGCTCATGTTTAAATCAATTCATTGCACTTACATCTCATAGTCACATTGTCACCCTTTGCACAGTAAATCACTTTAGTTGATAGGACTCATAAGACAGCCTTCATTATTTACAAATATCTTTTTGTTCTGAAAACCATCAGTGATCCATAACCTTAGGAACAGAAGATAACATCATTACAAGGTCTGAAATATCTCTGCAAATTCCTCACCATAAACAGAGCTCTTCCTCAACAGAACCACCTTGAAAAGAAACCAATAACCCTTTGAGTATAGGCTCTGTGACAATCAATTGAAATTGCAGAATAGAACTAGGAATTAGTCATGGAATAGATGAGCTTAGAATAGAATGTTGCGTCATGATTAGTGTCTAACTGTTTAGTTAGAAAACTTGCATATTTAGTGATCATCTTTCAAAGTCTAGTTTGTGTCATTTGTCATCATTAAGCTCTTGTTTCTATTTGGTCATAGTTTAGATGTTGCTTTAGTGTTTTTGATTACATTTGCCATTCCATACATTAGGCTCAACTGTGTTTTTGACCACCAATTCCTTTTCATTAGTTTTCTAGGCATTTTCATTGTAAACATAAAACTTCAAAAGACCAAAAACATCATAAATCAACATAAAAGACCAAAACATCACAAAACACTACATACAATGCACTAGGAAACAAGCACCTAGGTACATATGGTACATTTCACTTCAGCAGTTTACAAATCCTGGTTGACAATTAAATGAACTCAGTTTAGGAGACTAGATTGAGGCACAACACCCGCCTCGCCTTATTTCTAAACCGGGTGGTTTATATTGCACCGCCTTTCGGCGGTAGGTGGTAAATCTCGTTTGGCCAGCGATTCCACTCGACGTGTGTTGCGTGTCTCCGTTTATGGCTCCAAAACCACGGTTCATCGCCCATTATCGTTCGGCGAAAGACGCGCAGCGATATCAATGACAGTCGTTCGATCTAAAGATTTTCATCCGACATCCATCGCATTCCAAAGCTGCACGAGGGTTAGTCCGTGTCAACAGTGCCCCGGGCCCGCAGTCTATCATCCTCTAACGTTGTCCTAGCCGTCGATTTCTGCCGAGATCAGACGGCCCTGATTAGTCATCTGCCCGCCGTTTGACCCTGTACATCCATGTCACCATTCCACGTGTTGTTTGATGCCTTCTCCTCCGCCTCCTTTATATTCCATTCTAAAGGTCAATTTCATCTGTTACGCTTCGCCAACTTTCTCCATTGTCACCTCCCACCGTCACGCTGCACTTCCTACCATCGTCCTGCATTTCACGATCTCCCCACCATACAGCGCTGTCACACCATTATCCCCAATGTGTCTGCATTCCCATGCATTATTTTCCTAACATGTTTGCAGATTTTTGCAGGGTTTTAGCGTCGGAGATTAAACATAATTTACAGCCCCCATTGCAAAAGTCAAGGGTGCGTCAAAGGACCAGTTTTTAAATGCAAAATTCATGAAGAAGGTCCTGGGTAGTTGCTACGACGCGACTTTCATTAAAGAAGTGGGATTGAAATCTGTCCAACCCTTAAGAACCATTCAAGAGGCAGATTTTTGCAGATGAAAATATTAATGATGCGGCAAAGAGTATCAATGGAAGATCCAGGAATTCAGTGTTCAACATTGAATATTTCAATCTTAATTCAGAGATGTGAAGGCAGAGGGTACAATGCACAAAAAATGATACCTTCCAGGTTTAATTTCGGCAGGATTTTTCTCTCAGGAAAGGACAGAATATCTATCTGATTTTATCTCCACACCGTGTTCCTGAAGAGATTTCTACCCAGTGCATTTATTTCAGTTAGCAGGTCACAGAGTACATTCAACATTACAGCGCCGTCAAGTAGTATGGGCACGAATGTTTTTGCCATTTTGTTTTAATGAAACATTTAAATGTTCACCACCTACCTCTTTTATGAGGATTTTTTTTTTCTCCTATAAAACTCCAGGATAACGAATTATTGAGGGTTCTAGACTTTTATCAGAAAATTGTGCAGTGAAAGGCACTTTTGTATGCATTTTGTAAAAGCTCTTGTATGAAGGCTCAGAGCCCATAGGGTCTCAGTGAAGAGGAGTTCTATCTCTCTTAGAGGATTCTGGTCTTTGGTATTCCATAGTATGTAACTCTTCCTTATGTTTTTAATACAAAATTTCATTTCATCCACCTTCTTGTATCATGTTATTGGAATGCGAGTGGCTCACTGATTTTCAGTAAGGATTTATCCTAGTTGGTACCCATACTTGGATCAGTCAAGTGCTTTAAATATGGCTCAGACATGATATACTATTCCATGTTCATTTCATCCATATTTCTGCTATATTAGTCTCTTTGGGAAGGTGCTTTTAAAATGCCATTGTCATGCATGGATTCTTAGATTGGTAAGTCCATGCATGTTTTTTTTGTGTATCTGGGTATCATTCCAAGGTTAACTGATATCTTCTTAATGCTTCTTTCACCGCATACACCCTCTGATATTTGATTTCTATGGCATATTACTTGAATCGGCCCTCTTTACAGTAAATTTTCTCTTAACTGTCTGATGCTTTTATATTGGAGCTTTGCATCTTGTCTCTACGATATTACTTTCCCTGTGACACTTTTTGAGGGTCTTGGTCCCATTAAAATCAATTTCCTTGTTTTACAAGAGATAGCAAGTGAGCTAAAGCTGACAACTTCATACATTATATTATATGCTCCTTGCTATGCTAAGATGTCCTAGGCACTGGTCTTTGGCAACTCAAGGCTGTCTCTAGGAATGACAACACATGTACAAACATGCAATAATAGATGTGATATATGCTTAATCAATTGATTGGATTAACTACTTAATAAAATAAATTATCTTAAAAATTTTTACATTTCTGTAATTGTTTGATAAATCTTCATTTGCATTCACTTAAAGATCATCTTTTTAAATTTCATGTAAGAGAAAGATAATTCATCCCGTGATAGAGATAGGTATATACATATTTTATTTAAACTTGTTGTTACTCTCATTCACCAAGTCACAATCAGTTAGCATACCACCCATCCACTCAATTATATTTCATTGGGAAACTCGTCCCATAAATCCAATTGGAGCCACTATCTCAAACGAATAAGGGAAAGTTTTCAACTCCCCGACTGGGTGGTTTTCCCCGATGTGGTTTTCTTAACCATTAAATAAAATATTTAGATATCCAGATGGAAAAACATAATTTTTTAAAGCAATTAAAAATAAAATTAAAAAATATATATATATTTTCCTTTTAGTATTAAAAAGTGTAATTCTTATAGATTTTTTAAACAACTCATTATAGTAATTAAATAAATTATTTTAATATCAATTCCAATTAATTTATATTAAAATCAAATTCATATAGAGAGAAAGTGTGTGTATATATTGCTAATAACAATAAAATATTTTAATGTTCGTAGGTGGTAACACAATTGGAAAAAAACATGTTGGTGGGCCCTTGTGTATCCAAGTGGTCAGACATATCTCACCAACCAAGCCCTTGTCTAGCCAAGTGACTAGACATGTCTCACCAACCAATCCCTTGTGTATCCAAGTGATCGGACATGTCTCACCAACCAAAATTATAAATAAAAAAACCCAAATTACACTAATAAAAAAAAGGGGTGCCAGGAGAGGGAGATATTCTCTTAAATCCCGATGAAATGGTTTAATTCAAGCTCTCATGGGGTTTAGGGAGAAGATTGAATAACCAAACAAAAATGTACAACCTCCTCCTGCACGGTTTTCACATAGCAAGGGGTAAAAGAGTGAGAGACTTGATACTATTATGGGACTCTCTAATAATGATTGAGTACATGATCTCTTACAAGACCCCTAAAGATAATTATCTTTCTAGAATTCTTCAAAGAATCAGAGATATGATGAATTATGCAGTATAGACACATTTCACATCCTTAGATCCAATAATTCTGAGGTAGATGAGTCGGGAAATTTGGATTTCACAATGGAAGAATCCAAGTTAAGCATAAATGAACTCAATTCATATTTTTTTATTTCCTAATCAATTTTCCTTATCCATCATGGATTTAAGTAATCCTCCTTGGAATAATTTCATAATCATTAGCAACCTTTCACCTCCTTCTCTCTATATAATTATGCCACATGCATTAATTCCATATCAAACTACGATGGAATATCCCTCCATATTTATGAGAGTTTTTTATTTGGAGCATCCAACACACATTACATGTCCTTAATTGAAAACATTCATTATTCTTGATTGGTATTACTTGAAACTTGTGCTCCAAACATCAAAAATTTGTAGCTCAAGCATTGGGAAATTCCTCCTAGCCATTTAACGATGACAAAGTAGAAGCGAAGCCATGGGAAAGTTATGGTTGAGATAATGCAATTTGTGTTTGTTGATAGAAATGGTAGTGTTAAATCTACAAGGGACCTCTCCTCCGTAGCATTCATTTCAACTTTCCTTCCTATGAGAGTGTCTTCATTTCAAGATCTCAATCATCAGGTTTGGGAAAGTCTTTAATTCTTAGTTGTGGTGTCAAGGTGTTTTATTTGGTGGAAGCTCTAGGCAGAGCTTCAATTCTGTCTCTTGTCTCTCCTATTCTTTGTATTCAAGTGGGAAAGGAATTTTAGTTCGTGGGAGTTATGACGCTCAAGGATTTCCATTTCGGAGGTAATTTTTTCTCGCAGGATTTAAAACCTCGTCTCAGATTGTTGCATATATATCTTGATAAAGTTGTCTACATCCCTATCTCCAATTTTTTTAGTTGTGATATTTTGGGAATTATTTTTGGTTGTGGATCCCAATTATCTTATTTTTTTAGATCTATCGTCGCATTTGACCCTTGTTCTTAATAGGGCGACAACGTCGCCCATCGTTTAAATATTTCTAGGGGGGTTTAGGGGGGCGGAGACGATATTTTGTACACCCCCCCCCCCCTGGGCTGGGGGGTTTCAAGGGTAATGCCCTCGAAGCTTAAAAAAATATGTAAAATATCCCTATAAAAAATTGTAATTTTGTAGACAGTCTGGGTCGTTAATTAGGTGGATGATCTAACAATAGAATTTATGTTTAATTTAGGTTTTTTTTCCCTAGAAGGCAACCCCTCATTTTGTATGAGGGTATTGTATTGCGGCTGTGTATGGGATGTGTATTATGAGCAAGACGCATAAAGGGGGATTGTGAGAGAGAGTAGAGGATATTACAACAGATCTAATGTAGGTTATTTCTCTTCATCTTGATGGATAATAAAAAGGGAGTGGTTGTTCGGGGTGGAAGTAGCCCAACTTGGGTGAACCACATATATTTGTGTCTCTCTTGTTATATATTTTTTCTACGTTTGTGTTTCCGCATATTTTATGTGTTCCACTCTGCAATATATAATTTTCTAACAATTATTTCCTATCCTTGGGACTCTGGCTTCCATATTGGGAATTTTTCTGTTAGTGGGAACTAAAGAACACATCATTCTGTAAGGTGGAATTTTTATTTAGATAATTGGTTCATTCTGGTTTATGTTTCCCTTTTAATTTCTGTGGTAAATTGATTCCCTTGCCTAATCTCAATTGGGTAAAGTATTTTCAGTGCCTTATTTCAGTTGCCTACTCCCTTTCTTTAGAGTCTAGACGATGAAGGTATTAAAACATTGAAAAATGCCTTTGATTTTAGGTCCTCTTCGGATGAATGTTCTTATTTTCACTGTCTAGCTTCTCATGATTCTCTTTGCTAGGAAGATCATGAGTTGCAAGTTAAATTCTATAAAATGTCTCATTCTCACATCGAGCTTTCAGATAAACTACTAGCTCTTCAATTTCATTTTTCTCACCTTTTAGATGAAGTGGATGATTTAAGGAACATGATAATGGATCTAAAGTTGACCATGGATACTCAAGTGGATTTTGACAACCATTAAGAAGCTAATATGAAGGGATACATTGACTTAAACTAACTTGTTAATGAAAACAACTCATATTCCATGTTGACTTACAAGTGGAACCTTTTCCTTTGGTCTCGAGATGGAAAGTGTGTATTGTTGTGTTCTATGTTTTGTAATAATGTTGAGCTAGTTTCCTCCTGTCAATGAGATGGAAAGAAAGAATATTGTATCTAAATCCTATGTTTTGTAATTTTGTTTAGATAACACTTATTACTCAGTTGTAATTATACACTTTTGTTATTTATCAAGTGTCGCTCTACTACCTAGTTCTATTTATTAAGATGTTATGTCTAGGGGTGTCACGAAATCTAGATACATATCAAGTTTGAATATGTATCTCCCAATATTTTGGTTGCGAACGGGCACAAATTTTATCTATTTATACCCATTTTTATTTAAAATAATAGTAAAATATTTTAATGTAAAAAAATTAATTGAAAGCAAAAACATTCAATTACAAAAATAATGACAGTTAGATGTGTAATTTATTCAAATTTTCAATATAAAATTAATGTGTTGCATTTAAAATATTAATAATAATAAAAATTAAAGTATTTCATAAATACAAATTTTTAATATGTAGGGTTAAAAAATATTAACATGTATTCAAATGTCAACTATGTATATATTAGATATATTTAAAGGACAAAAAATAAAAATCTATGTATATATTACATAGTACAATTGGGAAAAAAGATGTATGGTTAAAAACATTTAAATAACATTTTTGGTCAATTTTGTCTAAAATACAACAAAGATTTGATGGAATACTTTAAGTACACATTCCAATTTTCTAATGGAATTTCTAAGAGATATTAACCATGGATATATCAAGCACTGAGCAGCAAGAGGTAACAATCTACGGAGATGCAAACAATTTTTCAAGTTTTTCAATTTTTCAAGTTTTTTCAAATTTTCAAGTTTTAAAGAGACTCAAACCACTCCAGGTTCCCAATCAGTGAGTTAAATTTATTTTCTAGTGATTTGGACTCCCATTCTCTCCCATGACAAGGAAAACCAACAATTGTAACCCTCTATTCACTCCCATAAGCATGCTTCCCAGTGATTGTAGACCAAATTACTCAGTTTTGTGCCAATGACCCCAATATCTAAGTGACTTTTTCAGGGCTATAATCCAGACCTATACCAAAAATTTGATGAAACACTCAGAAATGATAAATGAAACAAAGAAAAATCCTTTAATTAAAAAACTTGATCAAGGAATTAACTTGACCCATCCTAACCAGGAAAGACATTTTTC
Source organism: Pinus albicaulis (assembly GCA_034641835.2). NCBI lineage: Eukaryota > Viridiplantae > Streptophyta > Pinopsida > Pinales > Pinaceae > Pinus > Pinus albicaulis. The sequence continues at coordinate 1,104,857,323 of CM076584.1, forward strand.
CACAAACACATCATGAAGATATAATCTGCAAGTCATAATTACATATATGAACACAAGGGTCTCATACTTATATGAGAATCAACAAGAATATCTAATTCCCTCTCATAATAGTTGCAAAACATATATTAGGTCCTGCATTCAATAATCATTCATTTTCTAATAAAAATATGTTAAGATCCATAACAAAAATATGTCATAAAACCATGCTTATAACCAACATATAACCAACATAATAACCATGATAGAAAAACCATTAAAGCCACATAATAACAAGTATAAATACTCATAAAATACAAGAGGAAAATATCTCTTATTAACAGATGAAAAATCCAACCAAGTTAGGCACTTCCACATACCACTCGAACATAGATTGGGTTCAACCCAATCTCTCTTTCATCCAATCACCCCCATGTCATATTCCAAGCATGAAAGTGGCATCTCATGGAAATAAACAACCAAAACCAAACCAATTCTTCCAGAGGCTAAACCACCTCAACCCTCAACTATTGATTCCACCTCATGGTCGAACACCACTAACCATCACTAGATCAGTCTCTACCCAAGTTTTCTAGGGCTCCAAAGCATTTGTTCCAACCCAGTTCCAAGATAGTAACTCAACCCACAACTATTGTAGGGCTCTAGAGTGCTTGTTAAACCAAGGCTCCAAGACTAGTAACTTAACCCACCAAGGTCTCTTAAGTGTTTGTCTAATCAAAGCTTCTAAGACTAGCAACTCAACCCAAGTTGTTCTAGGGCTTCCAAAGAATTTTTCCAACGAAGGCTCTAGGAACTAATAACTCAACTCACAACCATATGGAACATGAGCACCAACCAGAAAACAAATTGAAAAATCCAAAACACCATGGTTATCCAGGAAATAGAAAGACTAGGAGAAAACATTGTCAATCTAGGCAATCCTCCATGCCAATGACAAATCTTCACCAAACAACCACATGCATATACCATGCATGCCAAAAATAGTAAGTAAATCATACATGCAACACAATACTTGCAGATTAAACACATTGTAGCTATGCATACTATTGTCCTCTTGTGCTTTCATGCCTTTCCTTTACCTTATTTCTCTAAGTCAAAAGTATGCCATAATCCTCCAAGGGTGCTCCAAGAAAACTCCAAATGTGCAAGAGTATGAAAGAGAGAGAATAGAATGAGAGTTCCAAACACTGAACTGACAAAATATGTGAATTGATCCTCATAATCCTTTTTATCATTGAGGCATCTATTTTCTTCATTTTCCTCTATTTTTCCTTTGTCATGCAATTATGTGACCTTTCACCTTCCTTTTCTCCTATTTTCCATTATTTCATAAATAAAATGTCAATTAATGCCTATTTTCCTTTGCCAATTTCCATAGCCATTTATTAATCACAAGTTATCCCCACCACTATGTTTTTCCAAACATTCAACTTATAATACATGTCCCCTGTGACCTTGATCTTATTTTGGATTTATTAACTTTATTAATGGATTTTTAACTAGGTTATTACAAATTTTATGATAGATCTATACTAATATATAACTAATGGATCAAAAAATGTAATTTATAAGAGGAAAAGATTATAATATGTATGTCTATATACAACTTAGAAGTTAAGTTAAACTATTGCCCTCGAAACCTTATTCAACAAACACCAGTTCTAAGACACAATTTGGTTTCTATGTTACCATATACATATATATATATATATAGAGAGAGAGAGAGAGAGAGAGAGATAATCTTGTAATTATGTTTTTGGTAAAAGTAGCATAACTTTATTTATATTTAAAGGTTGTAATATTTATTTATTTATTTTTAATAAAAGGGTATTTTTATCTCTTTTTCTTATGTAATTAGAATAAATTCATCTAAATAAAATGGAAAAAGTGAAAACCGTTTTTATATAAAAATAGTTTTTACTTTATATATTTTATCCTTGTAAAAGTATTATAGTTACAAAAATAAGAAAGATGATGATATGCAAAAGTACACGCGATTTTCACCATTTTCCAGCTTCATGTTAATTATAGAAAGAATTACATATCTCTCCCATATCCAATAACAAAGCATCAAAATGTATTGACTTTAAAAAGATTTTACTTTTAATTGAACACATCATCAAAATATTTTAACTTTAAGAAAAACATTTTATTTTCAATTGACTTATATAATGTGGATTTTCAAATATTTTACCCCACTTAAACTTTGAAAACATTATTTTTTTATTAATATTATTTTAGAGGTCACATGTCCCATCTATATGTGATATTAATGGAATTACACCTCTCTTTCTTATTGTAATCTCGAAAGCCCGTAAATTAAATTAAGGATGTGTTTTTACCTTTAATTACTTTATTAATTTTTACAAAATATATTTAAGATGGAAATCGTTGGGGCATATGAGTTAGAACTCCTATAGGGTCCGAAATTTTAATATCGCTTAGGAGTTCTAACTCATATGCATTGTAAGGGAATATTCTTAAAATTTTGGGTTGATCGTTTTTAAAATTTTTTAATTTATTGTGTGTCTTTGTAGGAAACCTTTCATTTCTTATATATTTTATTACTAAGTCACCTACTTTAAAGTCTAGTTGTTCTTTTTTTTCATATTCTCTTTAAAAAATTTTAATTTATTGTGTGTCTTTGTAGGAAACCTTTCATTTCTTATATATTTTATTACCAAGTCACCTACTTTAAAGTCTAGTTGTTCTTTTTTTTCATATCCTCTTTTTGCTCGTACTTATAGTTATTATTTTGCAACTATTGTTTAACTCTTTCCTACAACTCCTGCATGCTTGTTACAAAATCCTCATGATTAGCACTCTTCGCAATTATGACTCTATGACAATGAAGGAATATGCCATTGTATGGGATTTTACCATTATCTTAAATATGAGGTTATGAGGTGGAGTGTAAAGTTTCTAGATTCTTCCATATATGGAAGTTTCACATATATGAAATATGTGCAACTTCCATATATGTGCATATATGGAAGTTGTGTACATACCATAGATGCACATACATAGAAGATGCACATATACGGAATATATGCACATATATGGAAGCTACATTTATACGGAAGCTGAGCATATACATACTTCACACGGCTTCTATATCTGCATATATTTTGTATTGCGTATATTTTGTATATGAGCAACCTCTGTATATGCACAACTTTTGTATATGCACGTATGTGGAAGTTGCAAATATAAGGAAGATATGCACATATTCAGAAGTTGTACATTTACAGAATATATGCGCATATAAGATATTTTGTATATACGAAGGTTGAAGTTGTGCACAACTTATATATATGTTCATATATGGGAGTTGCACATATGTGGAAGTTGTGCATATGTGGAAGGTGCACATATCTTTCGTATAAGCAAACTTTTGTATATCTGCATTGGAAACAATGTTAATACTGAGAGTGGGGTTAATCAGTATTAAGAATAATTATTACTTTTATGCCAATTTATTTTTCATTCAAACTTGGCATCCATTATATGAGAAGCCTTTAACAAACCATAACAACAACGATATAAATCAACACAAGCATACACATCATGAGCAGCAAACACATGAGACGTATAGGTTTTACGTGGAAACCATTTTGAGAAAAAAACCTCCCAAGCTTGTTGTTGTTATTGATGTAAAATAACATCACCTACTTTATTACATCAATCTATTTGTAAGCCACCACTCACTGGAAGCACCAACTCCCTTTGATTATTTGCTAGCATCCACTAGTAGGAAGCACCAACTCCCTTTGATTATTTGCTAGTATCCAATAATAGGAAGCACCAAATATCTCCTTTTGTAGACACATGTCCAACTTACCAAAAGCACCATGTCAAGCACTAACTTCATGGATTTGTTGCAAGCACCAACTTGTAGCTCCTTGGATTTATGTAAGGACCATATTGCAGGAGGAACCAACTCCCAATCCTTCTCAAGCACCCACTAGAGATGGAAGTACCAAATTCCTGTACGCAGGCTCCAACCCACACTCAAATAGGAACAAATATTATATGTTCATGGCAGTTGCTCTACCTCATATCAGTTATGTTCTTCATAGTCCTTGTCCCACGCAACACTCTATGCACTCTGCTTGCTCTACAACAACTCATTGTTCTCCTCAACAACCCACAAAATGCTCTACTATTTTCTTCTCTTCAACAACAACCCATTGTCCTCATTTCTATGCTCTCAGCAGCATACACTTCAGCTCTTGGCCCCTTATATTCAACAGGCTCTCTTAGCCTCTTACACAACATATGCTCACTCACCCTATTCTCATAAACATAGGCACTCGACCTCCTTCTTCTGCTCCGACACTTTTAGCCTTACGCACACATCAACACTCCTCTCTCGGGGTATATTTCTTTTGATTATGCACCCTTAGCCTCTTATCGGATGAATACACTCACTTGGACTCACATTGCAATGCACACACACATATATATCTCCTAGTAGCTCACTGGAAACAGTGTTTCTTCCCCCACCACGCTCATATGAGCTCTTGGGTTTTGTTCCTTTGGTACACTATGCTTAATTTTGTCTTTGTCAGCCATCATCTTTGTCATCACACTACCTGAGTGTACCTCCAGCACGACTTCTGCTATTACAGTTGTTTCTGCCTTGAATTATGCCATTGCATCTTCAATAAACGCTAGAAATGGGCACCTCAGTGATCTCCATACTAAGAGTTAATTCTCAGTCAGTAATGCACACTCCACCAGGTTCTCCATGCTTATTCTTGGCTCACTATGATTGATTGTACTTCAACATGGATTTTGTGTTCTTCATTTAATTATATAAGGCATGCACGTGATATTAGAGATAACCTTATCAGCTCAAGACAAGCCCAACACTCTTCCCTACAAATCATGGTCCTCATTATTCTTCGAATCAAAAGTCTCTGTTGTTGCCATAATTCCAGCGACCAACCATTATTTAACTCACTTAGTTTTTGACTCAACCATCCTTCAATACACCTCTATGCCGCCATTTTAGAGCTCCACATATATCGTAATATTACACCTCAGTGCAATTTCATAGCCATCAATTTTCCTAACTTAATTAAAAAAATGTTATGAATTCATGGAATTCCAATTGGCCTTTAGCCCCTCTTATGCTTAGTCCCTTCTTTCTTTTCCTCATATGACCAGGCACTGTGACTAGCAGCTTAACGCTTACGTTCTAAGGCCTTTAGTATTTTTTTGGGGGCCTATCTCCCTTTTTCTTTTCTCTTCCTCCCTTGGTTCTTTGGGTTTCTATTACCAAATTCCAACCACATTGGAAGCCCCTAGGCAACGTAACTTTTTCAAATATGCATTTACACATGAGTTATGAGATCCATATCCTTCTATATACTTCGTAGCACTTAGGTGTTATCCATGCTTTATGCCCTTGGTTCTTTTGGGTTTCTACGTCCAAACCCCAACATATATTGGGGCTATTTTGTATTGAAATTTTTTCAAAAAGGAATTAGAAGAGAGTTACAATGTCTTCCTCCTTTGAAATACTCCATAGCACTTAGGTGCTATACCCTTCTTGCACCCTTGGTTCTTTGGGTCTCCCACAACCATGGGCTAGTCACATCAGAACCCCTTTCATCAGATCAAAAAATTTCTATGAAAACATGAGATAGGAGTTTTGAAAACTCCAACCTCTGATATGCTTACCTCTGAAATGGTGTCATCTTGTCATCGTCTTTGTCACATGGTGTCTGCTTAGTGGTGACACTTTTCACCAATATTCTCCCCATTAGGCCACCCAATATTGTCAAATATGGCTTGCACATGTCCTACGAACTTCTACATCATGATGATGTCATCTTCCTCATCATTTCCTAAAAGGCCAAGTATCTAGTTCCATGTATCTGTTAGAGGAGAGAGAAAGGGTCCTCTAGTTGGTCCTTTTTTTTTCATTGAATTCCTTTGTAATTATCACCTTCACAAACCTCAACGCTTATAAATAATTTCAATTGTTAAGAAGTTACGAGGTTATGATATTCCTTCCAATCTAATGTTTCTATATGACCTGCTCATTCCTTTCTATATCGGGTCCCGATATGACCAACCTTTTGAAATTTTAGGTTCCTATGTTCTTAGCCTTTCGATATTCAACCCTTTCGATATCGGGGGCCTCTCAAATAAAGCTTTTAGGTCAAATATTCCAACCTTTCCGATATCGGGTTTCGAGAATAGGCTGTTCAGACTCTAACCCTTTGATATTCTATCCTCCCTAGGTCCCGATATGCCATCTTGCTCCGAGATTTCAGCCTACTTAGGACTTCAAGATCCTAACTTAAGCTATCAATAATGTTTGATCCCAATGGACATTTCTATACTTACACATATTGTTGGAAATCTCTTTCAAATAACTTTCCATTGGAGAAGTTCCAATGTAGTCTTTTTTCCCATTTTCTACCTAAAAAATGGCTGCAAACTCTCTACCGTGCTTTTCACCTTGAATCTTCTTCTTGTGCCTAGAACCTGGACTCCCAACCACCATAATTATCATTTTATGAATTCTCCAATATACCTGCTACTATAGTGATTCTCCACCAGAGACTGTAGCAATCATGGGACTCCCCCTAAGCTTGACACATCAGTTGCCATCACAACTAGCCTGGTTGACATCAATGCCAACACCCTTGCCAACAGTCAGACAAAGCCAATCTACCCAACACGTCTCCCAACATGATTGTTGGCATCGATTCCAACACACTTGCAACCACTAGCCATCCAGAAAATTCCAACTGTCCAACAACTTTTATATATTCCCATATATTTTATATACGTGCAACTTGCATATATGTGAATATCTTTCGTATATACATATATGTAAAAGTTGTGCACAACATTCATAATTTGCATATATGGAAATCTCTAGATATGTACAGTTTTTGTATATGCACATATATCTTTCATATGCACAACTTCTATAAATGTACATATCTTCCATATATGTCCAACTTCTGTATATATGCAACTTTTGTATATGGAAATATATTCTGTATATGAGCATCTACCGTATATGTGCATCTATTGTATATGGAAAACTTCTCGATATGTTAATATATGAAAGATATGTACATATACGAAAGAAGCACATATAAAAAAGATATAGGCATATACAGAAGACATGCACATATACGAAAGATGTGAATATACGAAAGTCGCACAACTTCATATATCCACATCTTTTGTATCACATTTCTTTAGTATATGCGGAACTTTCATATGCGCGCATGACTTTCTTATAAACACAACTTTCATATATGTGCATATATGGAAGTTGAACATATATAGAAGCTACGTATATATGAAGGTTTAAGTTGTACACAAATTTTGTATATGCGTAGCTTCCATATATGCACATATATCGAAGTTGTGCATATACAGTATATGCACATATACAGACTCTTGTGCATATATGGAAGATGTGCATATACATAATTTATGCACAAATTCACCCACAATATATGCACAATTTTTGTATATGCACAACTTTCGTATCTGTGCATATATGGAATATATGCACATATATAGAATATGCACATATACATAATTTTCCCTGTATAGAGGTTGAAGTTCTGCAGAGTTTCTGTATATACACATGTCTTCTGTATAAGCTCATATCATTCATATATGCGTATATCTTTTGTATATGTGCAACTTCTGTATATACGTGTATATCCTCTATATGTGCAACTTCAGTATATATGTGCATATATTCCATATATGCATCTATATGGAAGTTGTGCATATACATAAGTAGTATGTAACTTCTGTAATATGCATATACGATAACCTCCATATATGCAGAGATTTCGTATATGTGCACATCTTCTGTATATGCACAACATATGTATATGTTTATATCTTTTGTATATAGATAACTCTCATATATGCACATATATTTCGTATATGCACATCTACCATATATGTGCAACCAAATGGCCTAAATGGCTGCATTGACTACTCCTCTATACTCAACCTCTAGTGATGATAAAGTAATAATAGCCTAGTTCTCGTTGACCCACAAATGTGGTTAGATCCCAAACTAAGTACATTGCTAGAGGTGGAAACCTTCTCTACAAATGGATATGAAGGAACAAGCTTCCTTTTCAGAAGTAGAACATAAACTCCCATGTTTGGATCAAGGAGCGAAGCCAATATCAATTCCCTGAAACTTCAACATGTGTTTGACGATCAGATGAATATACCATAGATGCATTCATGTGAATGCATGGCTTTAGGGATGCCTTTGTGGATGTATGCATGGTGTTATATATGCTTCCTTGGATGCATGCATGGGAATACATTGTGTTATAAATGATTCCTTGGATGCATGCATGGGAATGCATGGCTCTACGACTAAAAGTGCATGTGGGGCATCATCAAATACCTTGTCTTATTTTCACCATCAGCATCATAAATAGTAGAAGTATCAAAGTCCTCTTCTATGCTTTTGAAAGTAGAGGAATTAAATTAAAATTAAAAAATATATATTAAATAATTAAATAGTTATAATTGTTAATAAAACATTTTGACTCAATCAAATTACATAAAATAAAATATAATATAAATATAAAATAAATTCTTGTATTTATAATTAGTTATACTTAATAGTTAAATCATCCTAGATCCATCTTAACTTTGGATCTACCAAGCACAGAGAGGGATCAAATATCTTGATGTGAAAACTTATTTTTTGAGTGAAAAGAGATTGTATCCCTCTCGGCCCTTAGTAGATATAGAGTTAAGATGGAGCGAGGCTAGTTTATTTTATAGATAGTTATTTTTTAATATTATAAATAATTAAAAATGCAATACTTTATTTAGGAATTTTTTAAATTACATATATAGTTTACTTTTTTTATTTTAAATAGAATTACTTTTAATTTTTTTTATCATTAATAAATAAAATAAATATATACTTTTAAAATTAAATTAAAAAAACCTTGATGGTGTTGTCATGTGTTGATTTCAATGTGGCCAGAACTTGACACACCCTCCTGTCACCATCCCCTATGCATGTCATCCATTTGAGGAACATTTATGTGACCTCATCTTCCAAGGAGAGACATCAAGGCCCCTTCAAAGCCTTGTTATATATGCATCTATGGTATTAGTTGATGCTCTAGTGTGTCCTTCATCCCTTATTGGTGGCTTGAGATTATATTCCTCTATCATTTCCTTATACTCTTGTCTTCACTCACCATGTACCTAGACTACATCCTAGTTTCTTGGGTGGGTTTCCTCCCATCCTTATCATTGAATTTCCCCCTTCCATTGTTGGATTATTTCGATGGAGAGTGTCTATACTCAAGGTCAATGATAATGCAGCCTGATTGGAAAATTGTTATGGATTCTATCTTTCATGGACACCTCATGCAACTCTCCTCTCATCTTAGTTTTGTTCCATGTGACATCTTCCTTACTTCAACATACATGCCACATCAAAGAGCATATTTTCTATGTGGTAGTAGTGTCTGTGGTGCTTCAAGGGGAACCTGTGTATGCTTATGAGAAGATTCTTCAGCTTGTAGTTTCCATGCTAGCACACCCCAAAATATTCAAAAGGAGATCTATCTCATGGAGGGAGAAATTCACTGTGAAAGGCTTGTCATGACTTCTATTGCATCTGGAATTCTTGATACAGGTAATTCATGAGGCCTCCAAAATCATTATCTGCATATTGTTTATTTCTAGTGGTATATTAAGCTACTACTAGAAAAAGTTATAGTTGATAGGATATAGTCGCAGGTCATTCTCTTACATAGTCTAGATAATCTCAGAGACTTTATTCTTGACATGGAAGGTTGAATAGCTAGGCTTGAGATGGGATATTTTCCTAACTCTCCAATTCCTCTACCATGCAATGTTGAGGAATAACCTATCAACCTAGATACTCTTTTGTCATCTTGATGCTCTTGAAGGCTTGCAATTTCATTTCAATTCTTCCTATTCCAATGGCCCTCAGGGCTATATTGATGTTTCCCTTTTACTATTTGTTTATTTTATTTTTCTTATTGTCTCCAAATTTGAAGCTCAATATGGTTTCTCATTTTTTCTCTTATTGCTAGTTTCCCCCCTCACGGTGTAGAAATTATTTTAAGTCTTTTCTAGTCTTGGCACTTGTTAATTTTGTTTTTTTTTTGTTTTTTTTTTTTGACTATTTTCTTTAGTGCCTTTGGTTTGGTTTCCAAGGAGACAAGCCAAAGACACTAATATTTCCATATTTGATGTAAATATTTGTTATTACAATGCAAAAACAACTTGACTAAATAATAATAATAATAATAATAATAATGGATAATGAATATTTTCAGTTGTATTATTATTAAAATTACAAATTAGAAATATTATTAAACCTGTACATTTTAGTTATTGAGATAGGCATGTCTATTTGGGATTGGATTTCCATAGTTTTAATTTATTATGAAGAATTAATAGCTGGACAGTCGGAATTCAAACTCCACTCAATATTTTTTGAGAGAGGCATATCTATTTTCGAATTAGATTTCCATAGTTTTAATTTATTATCAAGAATTAATAGGTGGATAGTAGGAGTTCAAACTCCACATATGTAATTTTTACCATAAAATGAGTTATGATTTTTTTTTCATATGGTATTGATAAAGCATGCTATTGGCTCATGGTATTGTAGCATATCCTATTTATAGACTAAGAATCTATCTTAAGGAGAAGGTGAATTTCCATAGTTAATGATTTTGTTACATTACACATCTCCTTTATGTTGATGACATCGTTATTTTAGCCAAGAGCCATGACTACCTCAACAAGTAGCTTAAGATCCTCCATGAACCATGCCAACCTCAACAAGCAACTTAAAATCATCCAATATTACTGCTTCAAGATGCTGATGACTATTAATACTATCAAGATTAAGGTCATGATAATTAAATCTAAAAAGATAAATATGGTAATTTCATTTATGATAATAACTACTTCGATAAATGTTCTTCATACAAGTATCTACTAATCGACATTCATCATCAACTTAACTGGAATCATAACATCCGGAAATGAATAATTAGGGGTTGAAAAGCTTATTATGGGCTTGAAAAAAATTGTAAATCAACAGATATTTTGGTATGTATTATATGGATGTGAAGAAAAAAATGTGGTAGGATTCCAAACTCCTAGTTATATGATAATATGATGAAAGATGCAAAATGTATTGTTATTGGTGTACTCAAAATTTGTGTCATGGATTTGATAATAGAAGTGGTAAATCTATCTACAAGTTCTTTTACAATATAGTTGTTGTTGATGATGAAGATACTTATACATGTAAAAGTGAACCAGGTACAAGGTATTTTCATTATGTTAGAATCACATTTCACACTCACTGGATTTTACATGTCAAGTAGTGGGCTTGTTATTGAGGATGTTGCACATTGAATGAATTCCAAGAGACATTCTTAAATGTACAACATGGATTTGTTGAAGAATGTAGACAAACTATCTTGGAACCTTTAGATGTGTTGGGCCTATTTAGATGCACATTCTAAATGAGGAGAGAGATGAGGGATCTCATTTCTCTTCAAGTTATGATATTATTTTTGTATTAGTACAAGAAGGTATGCATTCATATATATCTATAATTTTAAATATTGAATTATAAAAATGATTATATTTAAATTTTATATTTTGACTATATAGAAATTAAATTGAACACGTTTTTTATGTTTCAAATATGTATAAAATTGCATACAAGTGATGTATTTGTTGTTCTCCTAACAATGTGGAAGGGGTTGACTATCATATGTTGTGATGCACTACAATAAAAAATTGTTGGACAACCAAATTAATAGTGACGGTCTAGACATTAAGAGAGGATATGTTATCCTTAAAGAAAACTACTTTGAAAAAGTTGAAATGAAGAGTGGACATATATTTAAGAGTATGAAGAGTGGGTATATATTTAAGAGTATGAGCTAAATCTATTATGCTTAAGGAAAACTACTTTAAACAAGTTGAAAGGAAGAGTGGATATATATTCTGTTATGCTTAAGGAAAACTACTTTAAACAAGTTGAAAGGAAGAGTGGATATATATTTAAGAGTATGAGCGACATAATGCAGTTATGCAATATAGTCATCATGTTATTTCTACTCATTTGTCTTTCTCTTTAATGACACAACATGGAAAGATAGAAGCTTGGACTAAATGATCATGAAAGGCTAATAGTGTTCCTTTCATTAAAAACTAATCCTAATACATATATATGATCAAACATGTCAACCTTATGCTTCTACTTGCTCATTAAATTGGTATGTAATAATTAAATAAAATATAATTTTAATTTTTCTAAATAATAAAATATTCCAATTCTACTTTTCAATGAAATTTTTTAATTATTTTGAAGAAATATATGTTATAATTTGTTAAAGTTGTAAAATTTAGAGTACAATATATAAATATAGTTGTAGATAAAATATTATTTTAATTTATGAGTTTATTAAAACTTTATTATTTTTACATTTTCTTATTAAGTTTTATATAATGTTTATGTTCAAATTATTATTTAGAGTAATTTATCTCAATTAAAATTTATTTATTAGAGTATGTATACTTTAGTAGATTTAGCAGTCAAATCATTACAAAGAGGTGGGTCCCTTGTCCCCCAAATAAAAAGATATAAATTAAATTTAAACTAATTTTTAATTTCATATATACATCAACACACTAAAAATCCCTTAAAGCACTTCCATTGTACATAATTTACCCATCAAACTAAACAAGTAAATTAAAAAATCAATCAATTTTTTCTTTTTTAAATCACACTTAAAAGAACTCTCTTCAAACACACCACCCCACCAACCCCTGTACCCGAAATTCCATCGCCAGACCCTCGTTATTATTTCCATGTCTCGTTGAGAAATCTTCGGCTGTAACTAGGGGCTGGAAGCCTCAGGCAGCCAAGGCTTGCTCTCTCAATACGCTTCTGCTGGTGGAGGAAATAGACAGCTTCGGCTTCGATCTTGCGACTTTCATCACTGCTCTGCTTCCCGCGTTTGATGAACCCCTTGCGACCTTCAACCGTCATCACTGCTCTGCTTCCTGCGTTTGATGAACCCGTAGCTTAGCCACTATCCTCTACCCTCACCTGAACCAACAGCAACGGCGGGTATTTGAGTTTGAAATTCTGGGTTGAATGGATGAAGTTTGATGTCTACCTGTGAGAACGATGCCCATGCGTGATATGTATCATTCTATACCATGGGGATGCAGGAAAACACCCAGAAAAAGAGTTATTGAGTGTGATTTTTTGGAGTTTCCCGTATAAGAATTTGGGGAAATGTTTTTGGTAAAATCTTGATTTCTATTATTTACACTGGTGGTTTTTTTACTGTATATATCAATTCAACACCCTAAAAAACCCTTAGGGCACTTAGATTATGCAAAGTTACCCATCAAACTTATTGTTTCAATAAGTTTCTGCAGATTTCAGAGAAATTAGACCTAAAAAATCCACTGGAAAAGCCTTGAAAAAATTGCACTAAAGATTACTCCCCTATAAAATATATGGGCTTATCATGTACATGATGGTCAAGCAATAAGCTAATAATTTAATAATTATTAAGTTTGTGTATGTTCATTAAGCCAGTTTGTTTTTTACTTTGAAAATGCTGAAAATTTTGGCAAGATTTTAATAAATTTTTGCAGTAATTTTTGTAAATTCAAATTAGATTTATCAAATTTCAATATTTTGAGTGTCTTATAAATTTTTATGGTGCTAAATTAATCAAAACTATCAAAAATATATTTTAAATATTATTATTGCTAATTATTTATTTATTTATTTATTTTGGTTCGGAGCACCTTTGGCTGTGAGTACAATTCCTCCCTTGAATAGACTTCTCTCCTAAAATAATAATAGTGTCAAACAGACTGTAAACATAGTTTTTCAAGGTCGTAAACATGAACATGAACATTAGAAGACATGTCTATGAAAAGAGAATCAGTTGATCCCTACTTTAACGGGCATCCCACATCGAATTGATTGAATATCTTTATATACTTCCACACGGTACTCACCGATTTCATACTTAAATACGTCATTTAATCAGTTAAAATCAAAATAAATTTTATATAAACTAAGATATAATGTATTTTAATTATTATTATTATTGGAGAGATTTTTATTTTTAACTAATTTTAAAAATATATATATATATATTTAAATTATACATATTATTTTTCTTTAAAACATAAAATTAATATATTTGTGTTAAATATTTTTTTAATTAAACATTAAAAAAAATTATAAAATTTGCAAAATATCCATTGAAAAAATATTATTTATTTTTTAAATTTATTTTAATTTTTAAAAAAATTATAAAAATTACTGATTTCAAACTTATGCGATTTTTATGCGATTTATATTGTTTTAAAATGTCGTTAAAATCAATAAAGATGAAAAAAAGATATAAATAGTAAAGATATATCAAGATATAAGCCGACTTTTTGAATCATACAAATCTATCAAAAGTAAAATAGTAAAGATACATCAAATCACAGAGTGAAATAGTAAAGATACAAAATTTATATTATAAACTTTAAAATGAAGATTTAGATAAAATTATAACCAGAACAATATAAGCACGCTGGATTACAGTACAAATGGTCATTTCGATTCATGAATTATCTAATCTTATGTCACAATTTCATGAGAATATAAGTTGCAAGTCTAATCGAACTTGCCGGCAGTACAGTAATTGTGAGAAAAGGTTGTAAGTCTTTTTGAACTTGTGGGTAGTACATTAGTACAATATTAATATTATTTAAATTTAAAAGAAAAAATATTATTATAATTTAATAGTTAATTAAATAAAAAATTAATTTAATAGTTAATTACATCGAAGGTATCTCTTTGAAAAAGCTCACCATCGACTTTGTCAATTTTTTCATTTTCTACTGTTAGTTATGGGTACAGTTGTCATTGTTTTAAGCCATTGATTTTTAGGCAGATAGGCTTTTGATTGAAATAGTTTACTTTTGTATTTAGTCTACACTTTTATTCTCCTAATGACATTTGGCACACACTTGGTATGACATCTGATGCACACTTTTTTAGACCTTCCTTTCTCTGCGCTTCACATCTTGTTCCTTTGCGCGCTGGGTCAGGGTCTTTGCAAAAGGTTGTTGGTCGTGCACCGATAAAATAGTCACAGTATGAAGGTATATTAATAATGGACATTAATTATGCCAACCTTCATTTACCTTTTTCACACCTCTGTTAAATTTGATTGGTTCAAAGGTTTTAAAGGTTATGTAGCCTGCGGTAAGGGTGGGAAATTCTTAACAGTTATGCAGCTTGCCGGAAGGGTGGGAAATTCTCGTGATGGCAAGCCTTGCACCAATTTCTATAATCCTCCAACCCGGATCTATGATCATTGGTGTTCGTTCACTTACAACATGTTTCATGCAAAAGCCTTCTCTGCAATGCTCTGTCTGAGTTTTACTGCAAGAATATTGTTGCCTGAGTTTGAATGCCAGAACACTGCTCGATGTGAATACCAGTATTACCAGTCTCGCTCAATGCACAAGAGAGTTCATCTATGGGCAAGATACATCAACCTCTTAGAGATTCTTACTCAGTTTATTCTTGTCCTGTGTTGATCCATGGACTGAAAAAGAGAGCAGTTTTTGGTATGCAGATATGCATAGACGAAGCTAGGGTGGATTGACTTGTGAATCAAGATTTCTCTGAGAAGCTGAAAAAGGCTCAATCCATGTCTGCCTCCAGTTCACACACATGTCAGACGAACCATATTTGGGTATCGATATTTGAAATCAGAACTTCCCTGGAGTTCAGCGTGTGTATTTCAAGCAGAGAATGGATGGAGAGTCAATCTGTATCAAAACTCGCACTTATCAGAGCAATACAGTCCCATGATCGAATTGGGACATGGGGAAGAAAGAGCCTTATACTGGCCTCCAAGACTGTGGGAGGAATTGTACAGGTACATTGATGGAGCAGAGCACTTTCTATACATTGTTGGATGGTCTATAAATACCAAGATTAGGCTTGTGAGGGATGAGGAAAGAATGATCCCTGGTGCAGAAGGTGTGATGTTGGGTGAGATTTTAATGAAGAAAGTGGACCAGGGAGTTAGAGTCTTGATCCTCATCTGGGAGGATAGGACAGCCATGGAAATTCTCAAAAACCAGGGACTCATGAAGACCCACTGCAAGGAGACTTTCGAATATTTCAAAGGGATCAACGTCTATTGCTTTCTGTTTCCTAGACTTGCAGATCGTTCATTGAGTGCAGTCCAGAGTATCGAGTTTGCAATGGAGTTTACTCACCACCAGAAGACTGTGAGCTTGGATGCCCAAATCCAAGGCTCTGAGAATCACGAGGTCATAAGCTTCGTGGGAGGAATTGATCTCAGCGATGGAAGGTATGAGATACATCCCCTGTTTAGATCTCTGAATACTATGTATAGGGATTATTTTCATCATAAGAATTACAAGGATGTGGATCATTGCCATGCAGGTCCCAGGGAGACATGGCACGATGCCCATTCTAAGATTCAGGGCTCGGCTGCCTATGATGTCATCACCAATTTCTCTCATCGGTGGATGAAACAGACCAATCTGACCCTCCTCCTAAATCTTAGGGATTTATCATGTCTCCAGTCGCCCGATGCACATTTTGAAGGCCTGGAATGTTCAAATCTTCTCATCCATAGACAATTCTTCTGTGGTTGGATTCCCTACAAATCCCTCCAAAGCGTCCGAGATGGGGCTGGTGACTGTGAAAGACCAGATTATAGACAAGAGCATCTAGTGCGGCTATATCGAATCCATTGGCTGAGCAAGAGACTTCATTTACAAATAAAACCAGTATTTCTTTGGCAGTTGTGCTTCGTGAGACCGAGACTAGGATTTTGGATGCCTACATCTCATTCTAATTGAAATTGCGCTGAAAGTGGTAAACAATATCAAGGCTTGGGAGCCATTCGCATTGTATGTAGTGACACTGATGTGGCTAGAGAGGATACCCGAAGGCAGTATTGTGCAGGCTATCCTGCACTGGTCCAAGAACATCGCACACATGATGTATAAGATGATGGGAGAGGTGATCAGGGAAGAAGGCTTGGACCAAGAGTTCCACCCGACTGATTATTTGAATTTCTTCTGCTTGGGGAACAGGGAGGTGAAGCTACCAGATGAGTACGAAGCTCCTCAAAGGCCGAAAGAGGGGAGTGATTACTGGAACGCCCAGATAAACAGGAGTAAGAGGCATCATGAAATGTCTGTATAGGTAAGAGGTATGAAGCGTCAACTTCATGATAGGTATGGACACTCAGCTCTGAAATTTCAAATTTATCTAGCCTCTTACTCCCAAATTTGATTATGCTCATTTTTGCAGGCTTTAGTGAACTTGAGGTAGTATTCGAGGCGGTTATTCTCAGAAGAAACATTGAGTACAATACAATAACGTACTAGTCTAATACAATTACAAGAAGATATGTGTTGCGGATGCCATACCTGCCCAAATTATTTTTTAATGATTTTTATGTTTTTCAAAGTACAATGCTGAAATCGCAAGAGGATAATTTTTGTATTTGAAAAATTTAAAAATCGTAAGAGTAATTTTTAATGAAGAGATGCATGCCCTAAGAAGGATAATTTTTGTATTTCTCATAGTATAATTTGAACTCTTAAGAGTAGTAAATTTTAAAGAGGAAATGTCTGTCTATTTCTGAGAAAGATGAAAACCAAATCGTAAGAGTAACTTTTAAAGAGATGTAATTTTTTTTATTTTTTTTGTTAAGAACGTGTTGTTTCTTAGCTCATTTTGACCAAATATAACTTTTATTGAGCATCACAATCTATATTTTAGGTTAATTTCTTGAATTTCTTTTTATTTTTTCACACAAACATATCAGGAAAGCTTGAGTAATATACTTTAAGTATGGATGAATTTGATGTTTTACTATTTAACATTTAGTCTATGACTTCACTGTTGTGGACAATTCTATTCATCATGTTTATGTTCTTGATGGAAGCTTGGAAGTTACCATTTGAGATCAGGCCCTTGTTGAAGTGCATATTATGTAATATGAACCCTTAGTCAAGTTGCTATGCATGTTGCCATCTGTATTTTGTTGCAACTTACATGATATTGGATAGGATATTATTTTAAGCATGATTTTATCTCTTGGTCCCATTTACCATTTACGCATGTGATCTATCCCAACTTTTATAGCTTTACAGGTATTTATTTATAGATTATATGTGTTTCTATGGTCAGAATTTATTTGTATATTGTATATTTTTTGCAATTATATTATTGATTAGCTCCAAATTAATTTCCTTTCCTAGCTCTTGCAAACATGTACACATAACTCAGATGTGGCAATCAAAAAAATAATTCACAACCAATTTTATTGTAGAAATTTGAATAATAGATGAATTATTCACCGAGATTATCCTGATTGCACACTATTTGAGCTTCATGCATAATACATAACCTCTTCTAGATCTGATCATCAATATGCGGAAATAGAAGCAGTCGCATGCGCACATAAAAACAAATAATCAAGCACACATTTAACACAGTATGTACTAGGGAAAGCAATAGCTGAAAACCCCCAACTATCTATATATTATAATGATAGAGAACATGTAACAATACATAGCACAAAGCTCTCACAACTCTCAGCACTATCTCACATGCTACACACAAACTAGCACGGAAGCTGAACAAGTCACAGGTTCAAATCTCCTCCACAAGTCTGCATGCCTCTACTGCGCAATCCAAGATGAATAATGATGAGATCCAAGTTCGAATCCACCTGGCTTGTACTGCGCAATCCTCTTTGGCAATCTCAATCCATGTGTGTGCAAATCTCATGCACAGCCATAGTCACAACTGATAGTAGACTCACCCTTTCACCCACCTCTAACACTGGTCTCCACTGAACTGTCCATGCATTGCAGTTAACTGATGTGTTCATTAGTTGAATTATGAGTTAATAATTAGTGAATTAATTATTAATTAATTCACACCACTCATCACTAGTGTATTTTCCAGTTAGACTAAGTACAACTAGTTCAACTAAGTTAAACCGAACACAACTCCACCAACTGTCTGATCAACTCCACCAAACTCTGCCACTTGAGTTCTCACTGAAGTCAACCATGCAATAGCTCAACTAACCCATAGGAAAAGTGTATTTCCTTCTTCCAGCTGCATGTGCCACATCCGTAGCTCAAACTGAAGTGCTCCAAGAGGAAAAGATAATGTTTATAGTCTAAATATTATTAAGGGTTAATAATATTTGACTGTTCTATTTTTAGCTCGACAATATAAAAGTAGAAACCGCACAATGTCTAAAAATAGAGGTCCATATATTTTTACCAACTCGACCAATCATCCATAAATAGCATCCTGCAACTCATAGACCATGATCCATATGTCTAAAAATAGACTTTGCGCCAAAAATAGCCTGCGGGCCCACTTAGTGAAGGCGACTTCATTTCACTAAGCTCCATCATCCTGTTGCATTTTCAACACTCCCTCTCAACAAGATATGGATTATCTGCAACCCCTATCCTGCCTCTGTGGTATTCGAATTTTCTCCTGGTGAGCGCCTTCGTCAAGATATCAGCATCCTGATCCTCCGTGAGAATGTATGAAAGTAACATGATTCTCCGCTGCACACAATCTCTGATATGATGGTACCCGATGTCGATGTGTTTGGATCTATCATGAAATACTGGATTAGCCGAGAGTTTAATGCAACTTTGGTTATCACAATAAATCACAGTAGGCTCCAAGTGTGACCCGAACAACCCGACCAGAATCTTCCTCATCCATATGGCCTCGCATGCAGCCAAGCTTGCTGCCATATACTCAGCCTCTGCTGAACTGAGTGCCACGGATCTCTGCTTCCTGCTGTACCAAGAAACTGCTGTCGACCCAATACTGAAGATCCCTCCAGATGTGCTCTTTCTGTCCGTTGGGCTCCCTACCCAATCTGCATCCGTGAAGCCACATAGCTTCACCTCATCCTCCTGTTTGTACCACAAGCCATATCCCGATGTGCCTCTAAGATAACGCAATACATGCTTGCCTGCCTTCCAGAAGAGCTTGGTAGGCTTAACCATAGCTTTCGAAAGCTGGTTAACAGCATAGCATATATTGGGTCATGTATTGACTAGATACATAAGCGACCCCACCAACTGTCGAAAGATAGTGGCATCCACTACCTCCACTGAAGTAACATCCTCCTTCCTCCAACCTCCAGGAAGAGGAGTATCAACGGGCTTGTAGTCATGCATGTTGAACTTCTCCAGTATCTCCCAAGCATACTTACCCTGAGAAAAAAACAGTCCACCACTGTGCTACCAAATTTCCAATCCCAAGAAATAATGAAGGAGGTCCAAGTCCTTCATCTCAAACTCTCTAGCAAGATCCTCCTTGCATGAAAGTATCAATAGCTCATCACCTATCAAAATCAGATCATCTACATACAGTACAATGATCAGCAACTTCCCCTC
Organism: Pinus albicaulis; assembly: GCA_034641835.2. Taxonomy (NCBI): domain Eukaryota; kingdom Viridiplantae; phylum Streptophyta; class Pinopsida; order Pinales; family Pinaceae; genus Pinus; species Pinus albicaulis. Next base: position 1,104,877,882 of record CM076584.1, read on the forward strand.
CACCATAATCTGGTACAGGTTAGGATCCGCCTCACTCTTGGAGAATCCAAGTCCGGTGAAATAACTGCCTATCCGTGTGTACCAAGCACAAGGTGCTTGCTTCAACCCGTACAGTGCTCTCTTGAGTCTGCACACATGCGACTCACTGCTGAAGATCTCAAAACCTTCGGGCTGCTCTATGTACACCTCCTCCTCAATGACTCTGTTGAGGAACGCAGTCTTCACATCCATCTGATGGATGTGCCACCCCATCTGCGCTGAGAGAGCTAGGATCGTCCATATGGAAGAGTACCTTGCGACAGGTGCAAAGGTCTCCTCATAATCGATCCCCTCGATCTGTGAGAAGCCACGGGCAACAAATCTTGCCTTGTACTTCTCCACACTCCCGTCAGCCGCCTGCTTCACTTTTTAGATCCATCGCGAACCCACCACTGATTTCCCCTCCGGTCTTGGGACAATCTCCCATGCACTGTTTCTGACAATCGAATCATACTCTTCCACCATGGCATCTACCCATGCGGGGTCCTCCACAGCTTCCTCGAAAGAGGATGGCTCTGTCACGACACATTTTCTCACAAGAGCCATGTATCCAATGTACCGGTCCGGTGACTGTCTCTGTCTGCGCTGTGCTGTAGGTGGTCCTACAACCTTCTCTGCATCTTGAGCCAGTCGCTCAGCTTCTGTAGTGCGCTTGCGCCCTCTGATGGTTGGCGCTGCATGAGTGGTCTCTTCCACTCCATGAACTTCCTCATGTGGCTGATCCACATCCTGAAGCTCATCCTTAGGAACTAAAAGCTCCTCATCTGCATGCAAGTGTGGCTCCCTCTCAAGCGAACACTGCATGGCTTTCTCCTCCTGAAATTTGATATCCTGTCGCACAACAGTCTTGCGACTGTCTGGAAAATACACACGATAGTTGTGGGGTGTATCAGTGTACCCCACAAATATCCCAACCTCTGCCGTCGGATCTAGCTTCTTCCTGGCGTCCTTCGTCACATGCATGTAGACAGGTGAGCCAAAAATCCTCAAATGGGAAATGTCAGGCCTCTTGCCAGAAAACGCCTCCTCTAGTGTACTCATGCCAAGTATCTTGTGAGGACAACGGTTCTGCACATACACTGTAGTATTGCATGCCTCTGTCCACAAGTGAATGGGTAGGCCTTGATCATGCAACATCACCCATGCAGCACCCACGATCGTTCTGTTCTTTCGCTCAGCAACCCCATTCTGTTGTGGGTTATGGGGTGCGATGAGATCTCTCTGAATCCCTTCTACACTGCAAAATTCCTTGAATTCAGCAGAGATGAATTCACCACCATTTTCTCTCCTAAGAGCCTTCACATGCTTCCCCAATTCCTTCTCAACCAGTGCCTTGAACTCACAGAACTTTGAGTATGTCTCGCTCTTCTTCTGCATGAAGAAGATCCAGCACTTCCGAGAGAAATCATCAACAAAGATCACATAGTACTTGTGCTTTGCTATCGAAGCTACTGAGAAATTTCCACACACATCTGTGTGAACTCTCTCAAGGATCGTCGTGGCGTGACTATCCTTCTCGTGAAAGGTGGCTTTCACAAATTTTCCCAAGGTACACCCCTTGCACTGATCTGACTATGCAAGAGTGCCCTTAGGAACCCTAATAGAAATCTGCTACAGTATATTCAAAGCTCCATGGTGAAGGTGACCCAATCTCCGGTGCCACAGCTCGTCATCATCCTGGCTCACCACTCCTTCCGCCTTGCATTCCATTGCTGCGCAACCATCTACTTGCAACTGATAAAGGTTCTTGACTCAAACCCCTATCTTCCGGGTTTCTCCAGTTGTCTTACTGTGCAAGAAATCCTTTCCCTCGCTGAAGAGCACATCATACCACTTGTCTTCCAACATCGCCACAGAGATCAGATTCTTCATTAATCCTAGAACATGCAATACTTCCTTCAATACAAAGGGTTTACCAGACTCCCTCTCAAAGGAAATGGTACCGATACCGGTTGCACTGTATCTACCATCATCACCCATCTCGATGTGCACTCCAAGATCTTTCTCCTCCAGATCTGAAAACAAATCTCGATCTCTTGTCATGTGAAATGACGCACCACTATCCAAGAACCATACTGATCCCATCACACTTGAAACCAAGCATGCAATCAGTGAAAAATCTAGCTCAAACTGGGAGGCTAATGCCTCTCCCACTGCAGATCCAACAGCCTTCTTATTTTTCTTCTTCTGCAGACAATTTGTGGCATAATGTCCGTGTTGGTGATAGTGAAAACACTTCACCTTGGACATGTCTTGCTTCTTGCCTTTCGCACCAGATTGAGAAGCTTTCTTGCTCTTCCCCTTCTTTTCTTTAGCAGCCAAAGCGCAATTTTCTTCATTAGATGCCTTTGATGAAGATCTGTCCCTGGTGCTCCACCTTATCTCCTCTTGGATGAGATCCGACCAAAGTTGCTCCCATCCCGACAAATTCTCCCGACCATTGACAGAGTCCTGATAGGAATGCCAACTCTTCAGAAGACCAAGGAGAGCCAGGTCCACCAAGTCCTCATCATCGACAGTCACCCCCACACTTCCCAACTCATCTCTGCATTGAGTGAACTTTGTGAGGTACTTGGCGATACTATTGCCTTTCTCCATCTTAATGTTTCTGAGTTTATCCTTGAGCGCCAACTTCCTCTGGTCGCTCTTGCTTTAGAACAGATCTGTTAACACTTTCCACATCAAGTATGGAGAAGCTTTTCCATGCAGGCTGGATACAATGTGATCCTTCATGCCCTCCAACAGAATCCTTCGACATTTCACCATCTTCTTTTGCCAAGCCTCAACTTGAGCAACATCAGTAGGCTTTGGGACCTCAGCATCTATGAACTCCTTCAGCCCGTTATCATCTAATACCGCCTCCATCTGGTCTTTCCATGCAACATAATTCGAACTGCCCTCAAGGGCATATTCCAGTCGCAATCTGTTGAAAGACATTTCAACTCCGGCACCAAGAAAACAAACTGCTGCAAAATTCGAATTCCAAGCTCAAAACTCAACTGCTTCTAGATCTGTGAGAACAAAGTATTTCTAGCACAAAGATCGACTGTAGGGGCGTTTACTGGATATATCACCTTTCAAAGAAAGGATGGATCTAGAGGCTACCTGGCCCACTTACAGACTCTGTCTACTGAAATAAATTGTAATCACTGTAATAGATCCGATGATCAATTCTCACTCTGATACCATGTAGAAATTTGAATAATAGATGAATTATTCATTGAGATTATCCTGATTAAACACTATTTGAGCTTCATGCATAATACATACCCTCTTATAGATCTGATCATCAATATGCGGAAATAGAAGCAGTCGCATGCGCACATAAAAACAAATAATCAAGCACACATTTAACACAGTATGTACTGGGGAAAGCAATAGCTGAAAACCCCCAACTATCTATATATTATAATGATAGAGAACATGTAACAATACATAGCAAAAAGCTCTCACAGCTCTCAGCACTATCTCACATGCTACACACAAACTAGCACGGAAGCTGAACAAGTCACAGGTTCAAATCTCCTCCACAAGTCTGCCTTCCTCTACTGCGCAATCCAAGATGAATAATGATGAGATCCAAGTTTGAATCCACCTGGCTTGTACTACACAATCCTCATTGGCAATCTCAATCCATGTGTGTGCAAATCTCATGCACAGCCATAGTCACAACTGATAGTAGACTCACCCTTTCACCCACCTCTAACACTGGTCTCCACTGAACTGTCCATGCATTGCAGTTAACTGATGTGTTCATTAGTTGAATTATGAGTTAATAATTAGTGAAATAATTGTTAATTAATTCACACCACTCATCACTAGTGTATTTTCCAGTTAGAATAAATACAACTAGTTCAACTAAGTTAAACCGAACACAACTCCACCAACTGTCTCATCAACTCCACCAAACTCCGCCACTTGAGTTCTAACTAAAGTCAACCATGCATTAGCTCAACTAACCCATAGGAAAAGCGTATTTCCCTCTGCCAGCTGCATGTGCCACATCCGTAGCTCAAACTGAAGTGCTCTAAGAGGAAAAGATAATGTTTATAGTCTAAATATTATTAAGGGTTAATAATATTTGACTGTTCTATTTTTAGCTCGACAGTCTAAAAATAGAAACCGCCCAATATCTAAAAATAGAGGTCCATCTATTTTTACCAACTCGACCAATCATCCATCAATAGCATCCTGCAACTCATAGACCATGATCCATATGTCTAAAAATAGACATAGTCTAAAAATAGAATTTGCGCCAAAAATAGCCTGCGGGCCCACTTAGTGAGGGCGACTTCATTTCACTAAGCTCCATCATCTTGTTGCATTTTCAACATTTATTTCCTATATTCACAATAGAGAAAAATGCTTCTAGGCAACACAATATCTATTTATAATATAAATTACAATGTAAGGACTCTTGAAACAAATATTATCGCAGAGTAGAGTTTGTACATAAAAATGATCTCCGAAAATGAATGATTCTTCAAAGACTTTTCTTATTATAGATATCCTCAAAGGAACGTGCACATGAAAAATTATATATTTCAATATCTGCTCTTTCTTCTGCCAAAGGATCCGTGTGATCTAATTCAAATTGAGACTCTGATGTAGCATCTTCCCTAGCAAATATTGAATACGTACTATAATACTTCTTTGCAATATTGCACAATAATTTTATTTTGCAGCTTTCTTCTTGCACTTTTGTTTATCAAGTTGTTGCATAACAATAAAATTACGATTTTTTTTATGGGCTTGCTACATGACAATAACATTAGGCTTTTGTTCATCACTATAGCATGCACAATAGACTCAGAAGTAAACTCAGACAATTGAAAATTAAAATTTACAATTTTAAACCTAAAATAAGGTCAAGAAACAATTTTCTAACAAAATTTTTTGATGATCAGTGGGTCACATGATCCTACACAAAGTTGTCTACCCGGACGACAGTTTTTTGTTGGAATCTGATAAAATAAAATTCAAAAAAGTAGGTAGTTGGAGTGTTTGGAATCTATTTTTGATAGTGGAAATGGATTCAGCACTATCAAAAACTCTTAGGGCACTCAAAATACTAAAGTTTGATAACTGTAAACAAGATTATGATAAAATCTTTGCCAGTTACCAAATTTTGGGCCATTCTGTTGGTTTTTTAGACTACCCGAACCCCACACTAACTACGTAATCAAAAGAGTAGCTAGAGAAGTAGCAGGACACACATGGGGCTAACACTTAATTCATTTATACTCCACAGAAAAATGAGAAATTCAAGTTTGGACGAGTATAAAATTTAACATGTAAAATTTTTAAGCAGATATTTAATGTTACAATGAATAACTTAAAATTATTTAACACTTAAAATATAAAATCATTGGAAGTACCTAGCTTCATAGCTTAAAATATATTGTAACCGCTATAAATGTAAAATCATCCAAAGTACAGGCTTAAAATATAGTGTAACCATTTTAAATGGTTGTTTGAGTTATGTATTGTAACGACTTTACATTGTTGTTTGAGTTAGCTAAAGCTACCCGACCTTAAATTGTTGTTTGAGTTAACTGAAGCTAGCTAGGTATTTTTCGAAAGATTTTTTTTTTTTTTTTTAATAAAGGATAAAAAGCATAATACTTTTTCCAAAGTAACATTTTATTTTAAAAAAAGGGAATAAAAAAAGCACATAGATTTTTGTGAAGTGATATTTTCTTAAAAATGGCTAATAACATGAGAGCATTTTTTTCTTAAAAAGCTGAATATTTGAAAATGTGAATAGTAAAGAGACTTAAAAAAATCAGAATGTACCTCAATTAAATATTATCTAAACCCAGAGCCTAAGTAATATAAATATACTAAATGTGTACTTTAAAAATGATTTCTAACAAAATTTTCATAATATAAGATATAAGTATGTTATATTCATCCAAATATATATTTGTTAAATGTTTTCCTTGTATTGAGTTACTTATGAATGTGTTAAAAGTAGATTATTTTTTATTTTCAAAATTCTGAGTTTTCAAGAAGCTAAGTTTAGAATTTAGAATTTTTGGTTTTGAATTTAAATGTTTTATGTTTTGATCTATTTCTATAATTTAGTATGGACAAGTTGTTGTAAGATTATATCTTGGTATGTAAAAGTTGTTGTAAGATTATATCATGTCACGTTATACAAGTATTTTGACCAGATAAAAAATAAAAATAAAAAAAAACAAATTAAACACATATGTCTCTCAATTCTTGATAAATAAAAAATTAAAATAAATCTAAAATAATTATTAAAATCTAAAATTACATAAATTTATTTAATTTCCTTGAACACATTCAATCAATAAAATCAAGTTCTATCTCAACAACTAATCTATATATACCAAATATCAAATAAATACAAAAAAAAAAACATGCAAAAAAGATTGTCAAAAAAGAATTGAAAAGTCCACATATACCAAATATCCCCCAAAAAATAGACTGTGCCAAAAAAAATTGAAAAGTTAAAACATTTAGAGTAAGATATTTACTTATTAAATGCACTAAAACCCTTTCAATATACAATGCAAGGGTAGAGTCATTGTTGATATTAATGATATTGTAGTTTTTTTTCATTTATATTTATCTCTGAGAGTTGCAATATAAAGTTAAAACATTTAGAATAAGCTATTTACTTATCAAATGCACTAAATCCTTTGAATAAGCTATTTAGTTTCTTGCCATTTACAAAAGGAGCATTTATCCTTGAGAGTTGCAATATTTTTGTAGGTATTTTTATTGTTTAGATTACTTTTTATGTTTTGGACCAATGCAACATATATCACATAAGGTATGCTTTGAAGAGGGACAGTGACAAAAGAGTGGAGCTTACATTTAATCATCGGTTTAGAGGTTTAAACAAAAGGTATTAATTTGGTTTCTTGAAGATTTTGGCATGGTATTTATATACATAGATATATTTTTGTTGTTGGTGGACATCACAAAACACCTGAAAAAGCTCCCCACCGACTTTTGTCAACCTTTTCATTTTCTACAGTTTGTTTTGGGCACAGTTGTCATTTTTGTACACCGTTGATTTGACTCTATTTTAAGAATACATGGGCAACGTGGATTGGACACTACTGCACTACTGAAGATAATATTATGCAGTTGATGCCATGTCCAACATTTCATGGTCAACTCTATTATACAATGGATGACATGCCCAACGCTTGATGCCACACCCAACGGACACGACTTACTTCTACTCGAAGGTAATGTAATTCTTGAAATTTGCAATTTTGTATTTTGGAGTTGTTCCAAAAAAATTAAAATAAAAGTTAATTTGCAAAAAGAAAATTAAATAAAAACTATTCGTTATTTCTGGAATTTTGAAACTTTACTATTTTTTTTATTACAAAAGCATCGTCGAAATACACCATAATGTAGCTTTGTCTTTTCCATTAGGATGAACCATTAATTTATTAATTCCAAAAAACTATTAATTTATTTGTATAAAAAGGAACATGCTCTGAATGGTTCTCCATGAGTTTTTTTTTTTCCTCAAAAAGTTACTTTCCATGATGGAATATGCTTTGAATGGTTCTCCATGAGATTTTTTTTTTTCCTCTCAATAAGTTACTTTCCATGATAGAATAATGGATACAATACAGTCATACCATTGGATAGATATGGCATGTGACAACTTACGGCAATTTGTGTTTTAATTATTGGATGGATATACATGGCACCAAACATTTGGGCTAGGGGATGAATATGTGTAACTCCCCACACACAAGAAAATTATTTAATAGAGTTATCGAGACTATGTATTCACCAAATAAAATCCGTCATTACGCGGCTTAAATTCCACAATTACTTGCCCACTTTTATCTAAACTCATAGACATATATTGGGGAGAGGATCTTTTTAGTTCTTCTATACCTTCAGTGTATTCTTGCACCTTTAGGGCCAACTTCTAGTTTAATATTATTTTTATTTTAATTATATTTAAATATTTACAAAATATATTTACCTAGTAAGACATTTTTATTTGAAAACAACTTCCATAGCTACCAATGTGTCCATGTCTGAGCCATTGGATCAAATGTTAGACAATTGAAATGTTTTAGGCCATTAGATCCACAAGTAAATAGTTTATATTTTTTTTTATAATGTTAGTTTTTCTTTTTATTTTTAATAAGTTAGATTGATTTTAGGTGTATAATAGAAATGTTGTAATGTCATCTTTAACATTTTGACTACGTCAAATTATACAAAAAGAAAAATAAAAGTAAACTAATTAAAAAGATTGACATAATGTAATGAACATTTTAACTAGGTAAAAATCCAATAAAAAACAAAAATAATAAAATAAAATAATAATAAACTATAAAAAAAACCCATTGTATTGACCTTATTTGAAAACAACTTATTGATCTTATTTGAAAAAAACTTCCCTAGCTGCCAATGTGTCCATGTCTGAGCCATTGGATCAAATGTTAGATGATTGAAATGTTTTAGGCCATTAGATCCACAAGTTAATAGTTTTATATTTTTTTTATAATGTTATTTTTTTTCTTTTTTCTTTTTAATAAGTTAGATTGATTTTAGGTGTATAATAGATATGTTGTAATGTCATGTTTAACATTTTGACTATGTCAAATTACACAAAAAAAAAAAAAAAAGTAAATTATATAAAATGATTGACATAATGTAATGAACATTTTAACTATGTCAAAGTACAATAAAAAACAAAAATAACAAAATAAAGTAATAATAAACTATAAAAACAACCCATGGTATTCATGTGGAATATAGTTTATTAAATTATTTCACAGGACATGATTTATCTTAAGCAATAATGATGAATGTTCATAATTCTCATTTCTTAAATAACACTAAATTTACCTTTAATTACTTAATTGTAATAGTTTCCAACTACATAACCGTTTGTAACTACATACATACTTTTTCCGATTTTTTTTTGTTAATGAATATCAAATTTCTTCTATTAAAAAAAACTATATACATATCTTTAATTCCCTAATTGTAGCTAAAAAATATTACATGTTTTTTAATTTATAATCATAAACAAATTTCATATTATATGATGTCAAACTTACTAAACTTTTTATTCTGAAATTTTAAACAATTTTTTTCACTAAATAGTTTTAGCTTTTATAAATTTTTTATTTTTCAACTCAAACAAAACTTACAAAAGGAAAAACCCACTCAGTCCTTACTGCAGATTATAGTTTTACAAAATTGGCACTATGTGATTAACTATAGAGTAAGTTGACATAACCCTAAGGGGTTTTGTATTCTAGTTTATAACCTGATGCACAATCAAAGAAAATGGCTAGGGATTTCACAAAGTATTAGTTTGTAACCTAATCCACAACCAAAGAAAATGGCCATGGATGTCACAAGTTATCATTCACACAGTGATCTATTGACGTTCTTAGTTGAAATGGATCCTATTAGATGCATGGTGGCCAGAGACACTAAAAATTCAAAATAGATATCTGTTATGACATCCATATTCTCTACAAACCATCCAAATTTTCCATCTTATACAACAATTTCTAACAATAAACGCTCAATTTACTCTCCAATTTTTGAAACCCTCACCTATGCTGGGGAGATCAAAGTGTAAAATAAAATGTTCATGTGGTTTTTTTAAAGGATTCATAAACAAAACAGACAATGAGAAAGTTAATAGTGTGGTATAATAACTTGTTTTTTAATCATCGTGTCAAACAAAACATCACATTAGGTTACAAAATATATCTAATTCTATAAGGATCTGAGATGATAGCAATGTTTTGAATCATGATAACTAGGTGACAACCAACAATAAGTTTTAGCCACAAGAAAAAGAATCACAACAACTCACGTAATATATCCAAGGTTGCAATGAACCCCATACATAGTGATGGACATCATGGGAAATTTATTGAACATAGAACACCACCGTAAAAATTCTATACTCTTGATCAATTTATAATAACCTAAGATGTCTATATTGGATCCTGAGGTGGATGGTACAATAATTGAGGATGCTTCTTAAAGGGTAAGGGAATTTAGATACTCTATCCTTCCACCAAAGTTATAAAAAGTGAGACTTGTATATTATAGTTTTACAAAATTGACACTATGTGATTAAGAATAAGTTACAAACATTAGGTATTTATAAAGGTATTTAAAAAGTAATAAGGGGAAGGTACACGAGGGCCATGGTAATTAATGTGATTCTTTGTACTATTTTTATTTAAAATATTAATTTGTATTTGTATTTTTTTTTAATGAATATTATCAAATGTGTTGTAATATTTTTATTTAAAATAGTAATTTTTATATTGGTATTTTTTAAAATGAATATTGCTAAATTTTTAATTGAGTAAAATGTATTAAATTAATATTCTAATTTTAAGATATTTATTTAAAAAATTCAAATTATGGTGAGGTTTGTTTTATTAAGCTTTGAGTCTAGATGTGCAGAGAATGAATCTATCTCAAGTCCCAAACAAGATTCTCATGTCCCAAACAAGATGCTTCTTTCTCTTCTTATTCTAGTTTGCACCTTGACACTCCTCTCCTCCTCCTCCTTGCACAAATTTAACTATGAGGCACAAAGTAGTTGTTGCATATAGGAGCATTTAGATATGATAACAAAAATAGGTAGTTGTTGCATATAGGAACATTTAGATATGATAACAAAAATTTGATACTCTATTGTAATTTTCTCTACAAATGTGATGGAAAGTGTGCTCTAAATGTTGACAATATAATGGTTAATGTAGTATAAGCTACATGCAAATTGACAGTCTTGTATACAAGATCAAGAAATCTATGCACAATATCCAACACAATAGAGCAAGACATGTTCACCAATTCAACAATTGCCTATGCCCAATATCCAATGCCATAGAGAAAGACATATTCACCAATTCAACAGTTGTTTCCAAATCTCTCTGAGTTCTAGAGTTCTCTTCTCAATAAACTTGTTTTTACTGCTCTTGAATTGATGAAAGCCATCATTGTTTCATATAGGAGCATTTAGTTCTCATAACAAAATTGTGATACTATCTATTATCCCTTTTTAGTTTTTGAATGATTAAATTAAGATTAACATTTGTATGTTGTCATGAAGAGATTTTTTATTTTTCATGTCAATTACCTTTTATAACTTTAGGAGGTTCTTAATATTGCCTTTGTTTTTAATAAATGGAACTCAATTATATATTTGAAAATATGATTAAGTAAGAGAATTTTAGGATTATAATTTTTTTTTCCAAGTTGACAATGTGAATGTTTATTTACCTAAAGTTGGCTCCCATGTTCAATAACTCCCCATGGGGTTTGAAGATAATAGGTAATGCAAATTCAATGACATATAAAACAAATAATTTATACATCAAAAATTCAGTTCTATATATTATAGTAATTCTCGCTTGAGCAATTTTTCAATTTGGCATTCAATTCTTTATTAATAAATTTGTTTTACTCAGTAGGGAGTACAATAATTTTGTAATCAAATAATAGGAGAAAACATATTCACAATATAATTTATTTGAATAAATAGATGTGTATAAAATAGTTTAATAAGAAACTAGATTTGTAATTATAAAATTTAAAACTATAACTTAAAATTGTGAAATTACTTTGTATTTTTTGCTTCTTATGTATATAGAGAAAGAATAAATCAAGTTTGGAGTTAAGAAAATAAACCATAACATAGAGAACAATATCTCCTTAAAAAAATGTCTCCATATTAAAAATACATTCACTTTCTTGTATACCAAGACTATTGTTATTCATATACAATATAAAATTGCTGACAAGCATGAAATTAGCGCTCAGATATGTAGATGAACTTGGACTAAATTCTAAACTCTATTTATATTAATAAAAATTCTCTTTATTTACATCTATGCTAGATAGATTGTTCTTGAATGTATTTAAAATATCTTATTTGAGTTACATGCTCATTTCATGCTTGTTTTAGAGGATGATTAATCAACAAAAGATTTTCACCCCCAATTTCCTATTTTAATATCTATAATTTTTTTATATATGTGAACATATTATGTTGGTATATATATGTTTTCACCCACAATTGCCTATTTCAATATCTATAACAAAATTTTCTGGTTGACAACTCTTATCATCAATATATTTGAAACCTCCACGACCTGCTTCCATGGAAGCAAAAATTTCCTTTCATTCCTTCACAATGGCTTCTTTTGTGCAATAACTTATTTCTTCTAGGCTACTCTTTCCTATACTATTTCCTTACAACATTTATTTTGCAACATGTGGTGCAATTGCTAATAAAATATTAATCACATATAATAGTAACTATAACATAGTTTTCAATGACAAATTATTCCGCTAAAAATATCGACAACACTCCGGGAAATAGAAATTTTTATTTTAGTATCCTAGCAAACTAGGGCCGACAATAATCTATCTCCCTTCCGAACTAATAATTGACGAAGGGGGGCCTCTAGTGAAACTAGAGAATGACAGTTGCATTTGTGAAGATGCAAGTGACGTGGCAACAGCTCCATCTTTTGTCTGTGCATCGCCGCTAAAGGTAAGACTAACAAAAACAGGCTTCGTCGGATTTGGTATGCCCACTGAATTGGCAGACAACATCAACACAACATCAGACATTGCTGGACGGTTTGACACATAAGCCTATACGGATAGAAGACCCACACGAGTGCATCTCAATGCTTGTTCCTGCGGGCAACATCCAACTATTATCAGATCGATCATATCCAACAGATTTCCAACATTGCACAATCTCCATCCCTGCATTCATATAAATTTGAAAACATAATATTATAGTCCCAATTTAATTTATAGTTAGTGTTCTGTGAAGTTGGTTTAAGCGAAGCCTAGTGTTTCATAAAAATATTCCATCTCACCCATTCTAAAAGATTTTGTATTTCTTGAGAAAGGCGGATATCATTGTGTCTTCTCCCACTCACAATCTCAAGAAGAACGACACCGAAGCTGTAAACATCTGATTTTACAGATAGCTACCCTAGCATTACATACTCTGGAGCCATATAACCTGATGGCGCCTAGCTCGCTTACACGTGGCAATGCCCAACTGTGTTATATTTCAGATGTTGATATTTCATTTGTATTGGATTGAATTTTGCCCAGTCACTGACAACTCATCAATGAAATCAAATGCAAATACGTCACAAGGGATTTGATAACATTTAATTGCTGTACTCGGAAATTTTTTGACCTCTGTGGTAATCACAACGTATCTGTCCTCGTGGTTTGGTGCAATTACTTCACCTTATCCCAATCTTAGCGCCATTCTCTTCATCCCATGCAACTGACTTTCTGCTGTGACTATGGTATTTTTCCTTTGTTGAGTCGAGAGGAGGGTTTCCGACCTCCACAAAACCTTCGGCTCTGCACAGGGCTTCGCTAATACACCTCTGCATCTCAGTGTGAGAGAGTGATTAACCTCCCTTTTCTTTTACACACTTTATTCTGGTCTCGATGTGCGATTTTTCTGTCACTACTCTGCCTGTGAATTTTACAATGGGACTCGTCACACAAATAGCTGGTAAGTCCCTGGTGATAGTCGTCTTATTTGACTGTTTTGGCTGGCTACATGTCTATGTGTTCTTTCACGTTTTAGTTTCTAATGTTGTCACTGTCTGGTATCAATTTATTTTTCAGGATTGAACCTCCTCAACTCTCTGTGGCTGCCTACAGCTTGGACACAAAACACAGGTACTTCGCTCCTTCCCTGTTAAATAACTCACAATGTTTATTCGAGATTTCTAACCGTTTTTGCTCCTTTGTGAGTAGGTTCAGTTGGTTCAAACCTTGAGACGTTTGTTCTGCTCAGCCTTCAAACCATGTTGGTAAGTCAATCCGTGTTCTGTCTGTCCAGTTTACCTTTCTTTACTTGTCAAATTGATTTTTTTTCTTTAAACTATTCAAATTTCTAACAAAGAATCATTGTGTGGTTTACAAGTTCTTGTTTTGATTTTTTCGTCCACCGGTCTCCCTTCAACGTTGAAACCCTGTGGTAGGGTTGGCTCCTTTCTATGTTGCCTGTAGCTTAGGGTTTTTTTAAATTTTGTATCGCCGGACTCTAGTCGGCTGTTAGATATTTTTGATGTAATTGATTAAAACGGTAGATGTTCCGTAATTATATAATGTCTGTTCAAACCCTCGTTTCGATTGAGTGCTCGAGACTCAGTCTCTTTCTTCCGAACAGTTTGTTTTTTAGACTTTGACAAGCCCCTAAATATTTAACATGGAAATTTTCATTCGTACCCAACTTCTAATTTTTTCTGGGTTGTTGAACTTACCTGTCACTGTCCGTAATTGATTTCTAGTTGATTTCGCTGTAAAAAGAAAATGAAAGCTCTGGTCTTTCTTGGTCTATGTAAAACTTACTCCGCTGTTTGCGCAATACTGCAAATGTTATGAACGAGGAATGTTCCTCCTTAAGCACACGGTATCTTTTAGCTTAGTTCAGTTAGTTCAAAATCAACTCTGGTTTGTAAATTCAAATTAGAAATACTTCACATATTTTAGTAGGAAAGTAAAAATTCAATTCACAATAGTCTGGTGTAATTTAACAATTGTTGCCAGAAGAATGTCGAGTCGCAGAATGGTTTTCAACTCTGTGTGTTTTTTTTTAATATATCTTCTCTCCGATGGGAAAATCGAACCCTTCAGCACATGTTTTCATGCTATTTAAAGTGTTGTAGGTGAGAGTCTGTTTTTTTTTTTTCAGTTGAACTGTCAACTGTTTTATTCTGGTGACATTGCCAATTTCATAAAGAAAACTTCTAATTAACTACAAAACATATTATTCTCCTAATCCTACTGTTCTTGTTCAACTAACGAGTAATAAAAGTAAATAGAAACACAGGTTTAGTAACTTGTTCATAAACATACATAACAGTGAGACAGTCAGCCTTCCTTTGTCTACTCCGAGTTGGATGCTCCTGCATCAGGCTCCCGGGGTGACAAAAAGTCATGGCTCCTTTCCACGAGATCGTCCATCGAATAACCTGCTTTTTGTATCTGCGTCACGTTAAGCCATGAAATGTCCTCAATGGGACGGTTCTTCCACTTGACCAAATATCGTAGATACTCCTTCCTACACGTGCGCTTGGCTACCTGTGTGTCGAGAATACTCTCGATCTCAAGGGGCTGTGCCATAGGCATCTGTCTCACCCAAGAATCTTCATCAAATTGGGTGTCCCGTTCTGGCCTTACTATCGTGTCATCCTCAGAACCAGCAGTATAAGGGAACATATTTGCCACATTAAAGATGGGTGAAATACATATTCCTGGTGGTAACTGTAACTCATAAGCATTTGTGGAAAACTTGCGAATGATTTTGCAGGGACCAATATTTTTAAATTTCAGCTTGTTATATTCCCTTTTCGGGAACTGTTCCTTACATAATTGTGCAAGTACTTCGTCTCCAACATTAAACTAAACTTCTCGCCTTTTCAAATCAGCCCACTGTTTGTATTTCTGACTGTTATCCTGCAATTTCAATTTCACCTGCTCATGTAAGTCGCTCATTTTTTGGGCGAAATATTCTCCATCAGCACTCTATTTTTCAAGTTTTCCTAAGTCCCGTAGCTCATGCACTCCATGAGGATGCATGCCATACAAGACCTAGAAAGGGTTGTAACCGGTGCTGCGATTCGGTGAATCGTTGTAAGAAAATTCCTCTTAAGAAAGTATGCGATCCCACATCTGAGAGTTTTCACCTATTAAGCTCCATAGCAGATTTCCTAGACTCCTGTTCACTACCTCTGTTTTCCCATTAGTCTCTGGGTGATAGGAGAAGCTGAACTGTAACTGAGTGCCCAACTTCTTCCACAGGGTACGCCAAAAGTGCCCAGTGAACCTCACATCCCTGTCAGAAATGATGGACCTCGGCAGACCATGCAATCTGACAATCTCTATGAAAAATAGGTGTGCTACGTGAGTGGCATCACTGGTTTTTCTACAGGGTATAAAATGTGCCATATTTGAAAGTCGAACTACTACCACCATCACTGAATCAAAACCCTGTTGTGTTCTAGGCAGACCCAAAACAAAATCCAAACTGACTGAGTCCCATGGTCTGCTTGGAATAGGCAGTGGCATATAAAGTCCTGCATTTTTACTGCAACCCTTCGCCAATTGACATGTTTTACACCTGCTTATGTACCTTTGCACCTCCCGTCGTAACCTTGGCCAGAAATAAAAGTGCTCAACCTGCGATAATGTCTTGTCCATGCTGAAATTTCCGGCTAGACCTCCACTGTGCTTTTCTCGAATAATGTTCTCCCTCATCGAACAGTCGAGAATGCATAACTGTCCTCCCCTGAAAAATAACCCCTCTTGCAAATTGTAGTCCAACCATGGACTATTATTCCTCAACAAAGGGTTTTGGCAAGCCTCATAGGCCTCCTTAAAGTCTGCATTTGTCTGATACAGATCCCTCAAATGCTCAAAACCCATGACTTGCATAGTACTTTCCTACAAGAGTAAAGCCCTTCTACTCAATGCATCTGCCACCTTGTTGGCTCGCCCACTAATATGTTTCAGCACAAAAGTAAAAATCTGCAGATACTCAACCCATTCTACATGCTTATGGTTCAACTTATGCTACTGCATAATGTACTGTAATGCAGAATTATCAGAAAATAAAACAAACTCATTACCTAATAAATAGTGTCTCCAATGCTTCAACGCTTGGACGATTGCATAAAATTCCTTGTCATAGGTTGAGTACTTATGCCTGCTTCGTTCAGCTTCTCACTGAAATTAGCAATCGACCTGTCCTCTTGGCTAAGTACCGCCCCAATGGTTGTACCACTAGCATCACAACGAACTTGAAAAAGTTTGTTGAAATCAGGCAACCTCAATATCGGTCTCTCAGTGATCTTCCTCTTCAAAGCCTGAAAACTTTTCTCTGCTGCCTCTGTCCAACAAAAAGGCTGATTTTCCTTCTTAATCATATCCAACATGGGTGTGCAGATTTCACTGAAATTCCTGATGAAGTTCCTATAAAAACTTGCCAATCCATGAAAGCTTCAGACTTCAAATAAACTCTTCGGGGATGGCCAGCTAATTATAGTTGCAATCTTTTCTGGGTCCATCTTCAACTCATTTTCTGCAACTACAAAACCCAGATACACTAACTCCTGCTGGAAAAAAGTACACTTCTTCATATTTATTAACAGCTTATTCTGCTGCAGCTTCCTCAATACACTTCGGACATGCCTGAAGTGTTCTTCTCTCTTCTTGCTAAAAATCAATATGTCATCTAAATAAACAATTACAGACTTCCAATGAACTCTTTCAGCACTTCGTTCATTAGGCGCATAAATGTGCTAGGGGCGTTACTCAAGCCAAATGGCATCACCATCCATTCATACAGCCCTTCATTCATCTTGAAGGTTGTTTTCCACTCATCCCCTTCTCGAATTCTAATCTGATGGTAACCACTCTTCAGATTGATCTTCGTGAAGTATGCTGCTCCACTCAAACAATCCATCATGTCGTCCATTCGTGGCAATGAAAACCTGTACCTGATGGTAATATTATTAATCGCTCTTGAGTTTGTGCACATTCGCCATTCACCACCTTTCTTTGGCGCCAAAACTGTCGGAACCACACAAGGGCTCATGCTTTCTCTAATCAGCCCTTTATCCAGAAATTCCTGCACTTGCTTCCTAATCTCCTCATTGTCCTTGGGACTCATATGATAGGCTGCTTTATTCAGTAAAATAGCTCCTGGTATGAAGTCAATACAATGACTAATACTCCTCTTAGGAGGCAGCTCATCTGGAAGATCATCCACTATGATATCACTAAAGTCCTGCAACATGTCCTGAATCTCTTCTGGTAAATCTGTGATATTTGTGTGCAGTACCACCATCTTTGGCCTCCTCACAACAGCAAAATTTACATCACTATCATCGATCTGTTTCAAAAATTCCTTTCCACCCATCAGTAACTCTTTAACCCCACTAGCTTCTATTGTATTTTCTTCCTTGATGGGCACAAGCGTGTGTTTAATCCCATCCTTGACAAACTTGTAACAGTTTATCTTTCCATCATGAACCACTTTCCTGTCATACTGCCAAGGCCTCCCTAACATTATATGACATACATCCATCGGCATAATATCACACATAACTTTGTCCCTGTACCTGCCAATGTGAAATTCCACTTCACACTGCTCATCAACTAGCAGCTGATGTCCCTATTGCAGCCACGACACTTTATAGGGAGTGGGATGCTTCAACCGTTTCAACCCCAACTTCTCCACCATTTCTGTGGCCACCAAATTATTTGTACTCCTGCTGTCAATTATCAGTTTGCAGCACTTGCCCTATGACTTGCAAACAGTCCAGAATAAAGCTTTTTGCTAATCCGGTTCTGCAACTTCTTTGGCTGGTTTCAACAATACTTTGTTCAACACCAAAGCTTCTCCTGTCTCAGGCGCATTTTCAACCTCTTGAGGTGGTGCCTCTGCTTCCTCTGGATGGGAAACATAGGTTCCTCTACCACCTGTTGGTTCCCCTTCAGGACACTCATAAGACTTATGCCCCCACTTATGGCATCTATAACATTGGACAGATCCTTTGCCTCGACCATTTCCTCTTCCCCGCTGATATGGTCATCCCCCTCTTGTGTTATTGTCCTTTTTTGCTGTCCCTGAAGGTTTGGAACTACTGCCTTCTTTGCTGGAATTTGTGCTTCTACCTCTGCCAAAAGCCTTCCCTTTTCCTCTGCCAGATCCTCTTCCTCTTTTGGCATTCTGCTTTCTGATTATATTTTCTTCTACTTTCAAGGCACACTGATATGCCTCATCTATAGTTCCGGGTGAGAGAATACTGATTTCGTCCAGTATCTCCCCTCTCAAACCATTTACAAATCTGGCTATTTTTTTCGGGGGTGTCTTCTATATGCCCCGCTCTCAAATTCAACCTGTAAAATTCCTCCGTATATTCCTTAACAGTCAACCCTTTTTGCCTCATATTCTCCACCTGTCTGCACAGTATAATCTGATAATCCTTTGGCAAAAAATTTTCCTTCAATTTGGCCTCCATCCTGGCCCATTTTTTAATAGGCGATTTATTCAGCCTCTTTCTCTACTGTCCCACCACAAGGATGCATGTCCTTTCAGTTTGGTGGCAGCGAGATTTACCCTCCTGTCTTCGCTAATTTCTTCAAATTCTAGATACTTGTTCAACTCACTCAACCAGTCCAGCAGCACATCTGCTGATAGATTCCCATCGTAAGTAGAAAGCTCCTGTTTTGGCTTGCTACTTGATAACAAAACCAACCTCAACAATCTCAGTTTAGGTCCTTCTCCTTCAAAACCATCTGTCACTTCTGCAACCTCCTCATCGCTGTCATCCCCATCGTCAGGGTCCCATCTTCTTCCAGCCTCCACTGCTGCTAATCGCGCATTCAAAATTTTAATTTCTTCTGTCAGTCCTTCTCCTGCTAATCTTCAATTAGCTCTTCCCCTTCCTCGTCCTCGTCTACCAACCACCATTTTCTCAGTTCACTAACCTAGCTCTGATACCAAAAATGATGGTGCCCAACCCGCTTACACGTGGCAATTCCTAACTATGTTATAATCAGATGTTGATATTTCATTTGTATTGAATTGAATTCTACTCGGTCACTGACAACTCATCAACAAAATCAAATGCAAATACGTCACAAGGGATTTCATAATATTTAATTGTTGTACTCGGAAATTTTTTGACCTCTGTGGCAATCACAACGAATCCGTCCTTGTGGTTTGGTGCAATTACTTCACCTTATCCCGATCTTAGCACCATTCTCTTCATCCCATGCAACCGTATTTTTCCTTTGTTGAGTCGAGAGGAGGGTTTTCGACCTCCACAAAACCTTCGGCTCTGCACAGGGCCTCACCAATACGCCTCTGCATCTCGGTGTGAGAGAGTGATTAACCTCCCTTTTCTTGTACACACTTTATTTTGGTCTCGATGTGAAATTTTTCTGTCACTACTCTGCCTGCGAATCTTACAATGCGGCTCGTCACACAAATAGCTCTTAAGTCCCTGGTGATAGTCGTCTTATTTGACTGTTCTGGCTGGCTACACGTCTATGTGTTCTTTCACGTTTTAGTTTCTAATGCTGCCGCTGTCTGGTATCAATTTATTTTTCAGGATTGGACCCCCTCAACTCTCTATGGCCGCCTACAGCTTGGACACAAAACACAGGTACTTCGCTCCTTCCCTGTTAAATAACTCACAGCGTTTATTCAAGATTTCTAACCGTTTTTGCTCCTTCGTGAGCAGGTTCAGTTGGTTCAAACCTTGAGACATTTTTTCTGCTCAGCCTTCAAACCCTATTGGTAAGTCAATTGATGTTCTGTCTGTCCAATTTACCTTTCTTTACTTGTCAATTTGCTTTTTTTTTCTTTAAATTGTTCAAATTTCTAACAGAGAATCATTGTGTGGTTTACAAGTTCTTGTTCAGATTTGTTCATCCGCCAGTCTCCCTTCAACGTTGAAACCCTGTGGTAGGGTCAGCTCCTTTCTATGCTACCTGTAGCTTAGGGTTTTTTTAACTTTTGTATCACCGAACTCTAGTCGGTTGTTAGATATTTTTGATGTAATTGATTAAAACGGTAGATGTTCTGTAATTATATAATGTCTGTTCAAACCCTTGTTTCAATTGAGTGCTCGAGACTCGGTCTCTTTCTTTCGAACAGTTTGTTTTTTAGACTTTGACAAACCCCTAAATATTTAGCATGGAAATTTTCATTCGTACCCAACTTCTAATTTGTTCTGGGTTGATGAACTTACCTGTCACTGTCCGTAATTGATTTCTAGTTGATTTCGCTGTAAAAAGAAAATGAAAGCTCTGGTCTTTCTTGGTCTGTGTAAAACTTGCTTCGTTGTTTGTGCAATACTGCAAATGTTATGAATGAGGAATGTTCCTCCTTAAGCACACGGTATATTTTAGCTTAGTTTAGTTAGTTCAAAATCAACTCTGGTTTGTAAATTCAAATTAGAAATACTTCACATATTTCAGTAGGAAAGTAAAAATTCAATTCACAATAGCTTGGTGTAATTTAACAATTGTTGCCGGAAGAATGTCGAGTTGCAGAATGGTTTTCAACTCTGTGTTTTTTTTTAATATATCTTCTCTCCGATGGGAAAATCGAACCCTTCAGCACATATTTTCCTGCTATTTAAAGTGCTGTAGGTGAGAGTCTGTTTTTTTTTTTTTTTTCCATTGAACTGTCAACCATTTTATTCTAGTGACATTGCCAGTTTCATAAAGAAAACTTCTAATTAACTACAAAATGTATTATTCTCCTAATCCTACTATT
Source organism: Pinus albicaulis (assembly GCA_034641835.2). Lineage (NCBI taxonomy): Eukaryota > Viridiplantae > Streptophyta > Pinopsida > Pinales > Pinaceae > Pinus > Pinus albicaulis. Next base: position 1,104,899,264 of record CM076584.1, read on the forward strand.
CTTGTTCAACTAACGAGTAATAAAAGTAAATAGAAACACAGGTTTAGTAACCTGTTCATAAACATAGGTAACAGTGAGACAGTCAGCCTTCCTTTGTCTACTTCGAGTTGGATGCTCCTGCATCATAACCGCTAATAATAAAGAAAACCCAAAAAAACCTGTAAGAAATTCCTAACATCTGATTTTGTAAGTGTAAAGTTAAATTTAAAGGTAAATATAATATTTAACATAAATTTAAAATATAATTTTTTTTTAATAATATTTAAAAAATAAAAGAAGAGATATGGTAAATATATAAAACTTTTCTTTATATTTACTTTAAAAGTATGGTAAATAAATTATTTTAGATTTATCTTAACTTGGATCTATGCATCCATCAAATTTCTAAAGATCAAATTTCTCTCCATGCAAACTTTTTTTTAATACAAAACTTAAGAAAATATTTACACGTCTTAATAAATCCAAATTTAATATAAATCTAAACTAAATATAATTATTCAAAATATAACGAAAACAGTTACTTACTATGTCCCAGCAACTATGTTGTGAACATGAGTCTCATCATCAAGAAAAATTCTGGCCAATCCAAAATCTGCTATCTTCGGATTCAATCCCTCGTCCAGCAGAATGTTGTTTACTTTAGTATCTTGATGAATAATGCGCAGTTGTGAATCCTCGTGAAGATAGAGAAGGCCTAGTGCTATTCCCATAATGATGTTGTAGCGTTTTTTCCAATCAAGAAATCTGCATTTTTCTGGCTTTGGAAGACAACCAACCATCCAAATGTCAAGATTTCTCTATCATTACAGTCCAAAACAGAGATAGTCATTTAAACAGAAAAACAAATTTAAGGATTACTTACAGAAGAGAAAGGTGTCGAGGCTTTTATTGGGCAAGTACTCATAAACAAGCAACCTTTCTGATCCGTCCACGCAACAGCCAAGTAGCTGTACAAGGTTTTGATGCTGAATTTTGGCTACAAGTTTTACTTCATTCATAAATTCCCTAGTTCCTTGGGAAGATTTTAAGGACAGCTTCTTCATTGCTATTTCTGTGCCCTCGGAAGTTATACCCTGAAACCCAAAATAAATACATCATTTTCAGATTATGGAATTTAATTTCAACATCCCTTCATAAATTAGAAACCCTATATAATTCTAATGCACTCTGCATGTTACCTTGTATACAGCACCAAAGCCTCCCTCTCCAAGCTTATTATCTTCATGAAACCCCCTTGTTGCTTCTGTCAATGTTTCCAAGCTAAACAATATTTGGGGATTGAAAAACGATCCTGATCCTGAGATGTCATCACGCCTTCCCGAATCTGAAAATTTTATATACATATATTCCAGAAGAGAGTCAATAGAAATTTAAAAAATTGATCATTGGAAGTTACAACATTAGAAACAAATACTCCACATTTTATAAACATGGGTTGCAGTAAATGTAGTCAACTATTATTAAAATATCCTGTGTTGTTGAATGTCCATGTAATTTTATGGGTTTAATAGGAAAGAGCATCTCTTTTCTTATAATTTTAACTTCAAGAAGTAAAGTATATATATTTCTATAAAATTTGTTAGTAAAATCTCAACAAAAGAGGTTAACGCTCATATCTGCTACTAATAAGTTAAAAATCTTAAAAATCAATTATTATTATGGTTGCAATAGGAATAAATAATTAGTAATCTTAAAATTGAATTATGATTATGATTGCAATAAAAATAAATACCTCCCTCGGGAACTGGTCTCTCCCTGGACATGGATCTCATTTTGTCTATTTTGTAAAGCCATATAAAAAAGCATAAGACAAAGCCAAGCACTCCGCCTCCAATAGACCCGCACATAATGGCTACCTTTTTCGGAGATTATCCTGTGACGTGGACTTTGAGAAAACAATAAAGAGAAGGCAATGTAAAGGAAATAAAATTTAATTAAACATTACCCTGATGCTCTGTAGTGTTGCTGGTAAATAACATGGAGAAGGGGGATGTCTCAAACCGAATTCTGCAACTTCCTAACAACGCTTCACCCCCCTCTTTTACCATAAAAGGATACAGTTTTTTGAGCGCTATTAACAAACATGATTTGCATTGTTCTATGGGAAAATCTCTCAAGCATTCAGCCAAAGCGAATGTTGGAAAGCTAGAGGATTCAATCACACATATAATGCAAAGATTTCACACATGAACAATGAGCTGTGGCTCTTCAATTAATCTAAAACTCTGAATCATAAAACTCTCTGACTCTCTTACTCTTTTATTAATACGATGAACCCACGAAGGGTATTTAATCTAATTAACATGCACACACTGTCACTCATAACTGAACTTAATCAACTCGCTTAACTTACTCTTTAACTCACTCACCAAATCTAACTGTAACTCAACTCAACTAATTCCACTTAACTATTTGTCTAACTTCTGCATGAGGAAGTAATTATATATTTTAACACTCCCCCTTAATTACGACCTCTAAACTAAAACATATCTCATGAAAACTCAAACATGCCTGCTGGTCTATGCCTCAGCTAGGCTTTACAACTCCCAAGTTTCTTTTATGAAACTCAAACAAATATACTGCTAATGGCTTTGTAAAGATATCAGCCAATTGATCACTTGTTCTACAAGGCTTCAAGTGAACTTCTCCAGTGCTCACAATTTCTCGAATAAAATGATATCGAGTATCAATATGCTTGCTCTTTTGATGAAACACACTATTCTTGGATAGTGAAATTGCTGATGTGTTGTCACAGTATATCGCTGTTGATCCTTGTTGTTTCTGCTTGAGTCCATCCAATACTCTTCTTAACCATACTGCTTGACATGTTGCTGAAGTTGCTGCTACATATTCTTCTTCTGATGATGATAGTGTAACATAGGCTGCTTCTTAGATGCCCATGCTATCACTCCTGAACCGAGATGGAAAACATAACCGGATGTGCTCTTCTGATCATCCAAACTTCCTGCAAAATCACTATCTGTATATCCAATCAATTCTTTCTTTTTTGTACTTGCATACATTATGCCATAATCTCTGGTTCCTGCTATGTATCTCAGAATTCTTTTTCCAACACTCCAATGTGTGTCTTTTGGAGTCTCCATGAATCTGGAAATCAGACTCACTCCTTGCATAATATCTGGTCTTGTCGCTGTGAGATACATGAGGCTGCCAACCAATATTTTGAATAGAGTTGGATTGACATCTGCCCCTTCATCATCCTTACTTAACTTTGTACCCGTTGCAACTGGTGTAGGTACAGGTTTGGAATTATCCATCCTGAATATTTTCAGCAAATCTGTTGCATACTTATTTTGTGAAATAAAGATGCCTTTTTCAAATTGCTCAACTTCAATGCCAAGAAAATATTTCATGAGACCTAGATCTGTCATCTCAAATTCTTTCATCATGGCTGCTTTAAATTCATCTATTTCAAGATCACCTGTAAAAATCATATCATCAACATATAAGCAAACTATCAAAATCTGTCCATGCTCATTTACCTTTGTATATAAGGTAGGCTCAATGTTGCTTCTGCAAAATCCATTCTTGATCATATAACTGTCGATTCTGCTATACCATGCTCTAGGTGCTTGCTTCAATCCATAGAGCGCTTTCTTCAATCTGTAAACTTTATCTTCTTGTCCTTCAACTTCATAACCTGGAGGCTGCTGCACATAAATTTCTTCTTCTAAAATTCCATTCAAGAAGGCTGATTTGACATCCATCTGATACACTTTCCACTTGTTCTGAGCTGCTGTCACTAGGACTGCTCTTACAGTATCCAATCTGGCTACCGGAGAAAAATTTTCTCCAAAGTCTATTCCCGGTTGCTGCGAGAATCCTTTTGCTACAAGTCGTGCTTTAAATCTGTCAATCTCACCTTTCTCATTCACTTTGGTCTTGTATACCCACTTCACACCAATGAGATTTTTATCTTTTGGTAAATCAACCAAATCCCATGTATCCTTATTTTCAATTGAATTCATCTCTTCATCCATGGCTTGCACCCAATTGTCATCTCTGATTGCTTCTTCAAACGAAGAAGGTTGGAATGCCAACAATGCAAAATTTGAACTAACATCCAAATCATCATAAATATCTTTCAAACTTCTCATCTTTTTCTTACCTGATTTGCTACTTGGAGAATTCTGATCTGTGGATCTGCTTGAAGATCCATGCTGCTCTGAAAATCTTGGAGTCCTTGCTGGTGTGACTCTGTTTGGTGTCTGCTCTCTTGGTTCTTGCTGCTCCTCTTCTTCTACATCATCATCCTCCATCAATGGTGTTTGAGCATCTGTTAGTGTGTCTATGGTCCCATTCCATGACGCTTGTTCTTTGAACACAACATCTCTGCTAATGATTGTCTTCTTTGTGACAGGGTTATACAATTTGTAAGCTTTTGACTACTCACTATAACCAGTAAATATACATTTTTCACTTTGATCATCTAATTTGCCTCTTATTTGCTTAGGCACATGTGCATAGGCTACACATCCAAAAACTATGAAATGAGATACACTGCAAGACATACCTGACCATGCTGCTTCTGGAACTCTGTTCATCACGCTCTTTGTAGGAGATCTGTTTATCACATAAACAGCACATGCAACTGCTTCTGCCCAATACTCATTAGACAGGTGTCTTGATTTCAACATGCTCCTTGTCATGTTCATGATTGTTCGATTCTTCCTCTCTGCTACACCATTCTGTTGTGGTGTGTATCTGGTCGTAAACTGTCTTCTAATTCCATGTTGTTTGCAGTACTCATGGAATGCCTTTGAATCGTATTCGCCACCACGATCCGATCTCAATACCTTGATCTGTCAATCACTTTGATTCTCCACCAAAGCTTTGAACTCTTTGAACTTTGCAAAATTTTCATACTTCTGCTTCAAAAAGTAAACCCAAGTCTTCCTACTATAATCATCAATAAAGGTGAGGAAGTAGCAACTTCCACCAATCGACTGTGTCCTCATAGGTACACACAAGTCGGTATGCACCAATTCAAGTGGTTTCTTTGCTCTGTAAGAAACTCCTTTTGGAAAACTTTCACGATGTTGCTTTCCCAAGATGCAACACTCACACGTGCTAGCAGGTTCTTTGATGGGAGGTAAACCTCTCACCATCTGTTTCTGCTGCAACAATCTTAAACCGGAAAAATGCAAGTGTCCAAACCGAAAGTGCCATAACCAGTATGCATCAGAACATGCAGTTGTAAAAAACTAACCTGATCATTGTAGTTCATAATGAGAGGAAAGAGTCTGTTCCTCGTCATCTGCACCTTTGCAATCAGCTGCTTGCTTGGGGATTTGTCGTAAATAACACATTGTTGCCCCTGAAAGATAACTTTGTATCCTTTCTCCATCAGTTGGCCAACACTAATCAAATTGTGTTTGAGCCCAGGGACATAGTATACCTCTGATATGGTCTTTGGCTCCCCTTTCTTGGTCACAATTTTGACCACTCCTTTGCCATCTACTGCCACAGTTTTGTCAGTCCCCAACTTGACCTCTGTCTGCACTATGACATCCAAGTTAGCAACCAAATCCTTGTTGCCTGTCATGTGGTTACTACAACCACTGTCTAATAGCCAGACCTTATCAGACGGTGCATGCATGGTGTTTCATGCTAGAAACATAGAGTCAGTATTTTCTGTACTAACATTAACTCTCTGATTGCCTTGATCTGCAATCTTCTTCCTACAATCACGAGCATAATGACCAAACCTATTGCAGTAAAAGCACTTTACCTTAGATTTGTCATACCTTTGATTGTTATGAAAGCTTCTGCTGCTGCTACCTCCATGTTGATGCTCATGATCGTCTTGGCCATCTCTGTGACCGCCATAGTTGTGGCCTCGTCCTCTGCCTCTTGTTCGACCTTTTCCTCGACCTCTTGAAATATAGACTTGACTTTGGAAGGCTGTTTCCAAAGTGGAATCCTTATTTCTATCTATCCTTACTTCATGCGATAGAAGGGATCCCATCAACTCATCAATTGTGAGTTTTTCCAAGTCCTTTGCTTCTTCTATGGCTGCTACCACAACATCAAATTTGGTAGACAGGGATCGAAGAACTTTCTCGATTACTGTTCGATCTTTAATATCTTCACCATAGATTTTTAACTGATTGACGACAGACATGACCCTATTCATGAAGGAATCAATGTCTTATGTCTCCTTCATCTGCAGAACTTCGAAATCTCTCCTAGTATTCTGCAATTTAACAATATTAACTTTGGCCATACCTTGATAGCTTGTCGCCAAGGTGTCCCATGCCTCTTTTGCTGACGAGGTGATCATGATCTTCTGGAACACGGCTCGATCTACTCCTTGCTGGATTGGAAGCAACGCTTGCGCATTCTTCCGCTTATCTTTCTTCCATTGTTCCCTCTCTGCATTACTGAGGGCTGGTTCTTCTACCTCATCTTGAGGTTCTGCAAACCCATACTTGACATGATCCCATACATCATGCGCTTTTAGCATAGTCTCCATTTTAATGGCCCACACATCATAATCCTTCCCATTGAAAGAAGGAAGTTGTGGTTGGAAGCTGCTTGTAGCCATCTTTCTTCCAACAAAAGTTCACTGCTGAAACACTAAAAAAAATTTTGATATGCTTTGCAAAGCTTTAAAAAAATCCTTATAATAAAACCCTAGGTTTTATTATTTTTTATTATTTATATAAAAATTTCTTTATTAAAAAAAACCTTTATATAAAAATATCTCTTTTTAAAAAAAGCTTTTTATAAAAACTCCACCTTTTAAAGCTTCCTTATAATATGCTTATGAAGCCCTTTTAAAAAAAAACTCCTTTTATTATATAAATCCTTTTTTGAAAAAGCCCCTTTAAAAAAAAACGTTTTCAAAAAACCTTTGAAGTTTCCTCTTTTGAAAAAATAATCCTCACGTGCTTTATGAGAGAGTCGTATAAAGTTAAAATACCCTTGTTTGAAATACTTCTAATCCGAACTTCATTAACTTTCGTGCTTTTTATAAGAGTAATGCGTCTGCTCTTCAATACGTTTGCGTGCTAACGCACTACCCGAATGCTTGTGCTGCGTTAATTCCTTAACGCACTGGAACTTCAAGAGGCCCGCGTGTTTCGAAATCGTGTTAAGTTTTTCATTTTTAACGCGGTTCTAAACAGTGGGATCCAGCGTTATAACGCTCTGTCAGTAATTAACAGCTGCGTTATAGCGTAAAAACGCGGAAAAAAAAAAAAAAAAAAAAAAAAAAAAAAATTTCCTTCTCACCTACGGATGATTGCTAATCCATGTTTCTTACGTTCTCTGTGACCTCGCTCTGATACTAATTTGTTGGAAAGGCAGAGGATTCAATCACACATATAATGCAAAGATTTCACACATGAAAAATGAGCTGCTGCTCTTCAATTAATCATAAAACTCTCTTAATCTCTTACACTCTCACAAAACAATGAACCCATGAAGGGTATTTAATCTAATTAACATGCACACACTGTCACTCATAACTGAACTTAATCAACTCGCTTAACTCACTCTTTAACTCACTCACCAAATCTAACTGTAACTCAACTCAACTAATTCCACTTAACTATTTGTCTAACTTCTACATGAGGAAGTAATTATATATTTTAACAACTACAAATCACTGAGCAACATGGTCTCTCATGAAACTATTCATTGATTCATCGCTACTAGAAATGGGATCATCAACAAGAGATACATAAACATCATCTAGCTCAAAGTCTTCAGACTTGGATTGCTCAACCTTATAACATGATAGAAATTGAAAAAGTTTAACATGCCTAACCAGTGATTTTGGTTTAAGTGAAGGGTTCATCTCCTCAACCTTAAAATGCGGTAGAAAAAGATTAGCATGCCTAACCAGTTGTTTTCCTTTCAGTGAAGGGTAAATTCTTGTTAAGGCCACGGTAGGGGAGTTCAACAATCAATACCACCAACATCAACAAAGTTCAACAATCAATGCCACCAACATCAAGGTTCTTAAATGACTTCATGCTCTTGATCAAATGCCAATCTCGTACCCTTACACATGATAGAAACAAATGGAAACATTGCAAACCCCCAAACCATGAAACCTTGAAAACCATTAAGTCCGCTGAATTTTGAGTGAAATCTAAAATTCTAGTTTCTCCATATGAAATCCAATGAGGACGAAACCACTCTTAAACATCCTGAGTCATTTCATTGTAATGTTAAAAATTTAAGTAAAAGAATGAAAATGAAAAATAAAGAAAATGTCACTTTTACTTTAAGAATTTAACATTACCATTAATTGCCAAGAGGATGTGTCAGGAAAATGAGAGGGTAGGCAAAGTCAAGTGAAGCCCCCCTTGCCCTCCTGAAATGGTAGCACAAACTTGAGCATGGGACACCTAACCGGTCGGTTAGGTATGGAACCGGCCGGTTTATGCATTAACCGGTCGGTTCCATCCCTAACCGGCCGGTTAGGTCCAGTTAACCGGCATTTTTTTGTGAGATGCCTCCTTGAACCCGGTTGCATGGTCGGTTCCGCTCGATGACTTAGCTGACCGGCCGGTTTGACTGGTTACCGGTTCAAACCGGCCAGTTTTGATAACTATGCCCAAAATGAATGCCTTATTAGGCAGCCTGCCAAAAATCAAGTCGCTACCAACCCTGAAAACACCGTCTTTGACACCAAGAGGTTGATTGGGAGGCGCTTCTCAGATTCCTTTGTGCAAAGTGATAAGTGTGTCTGGCCATTTTCTATGGAGTTGTTTACGGACGCAACAGAATAGCACAGATTTTTGCAGAAATATGGGAAAACAAATTTCAAAAAAATAAGTAATTGGAGTGTTTGAATTGCATTTTTTATGGTGAAAATGGATTCAGCATCATAAAAAACCAAAAAAAATTAAAAACATTCAAAATATTGAAATTTAACCACTGTTACTCAGATTTTAGAAAATCTTTGCGTAAATTTTTCATAATCTTACAAAAATTTCTAGATTATTTTGTGAATTTTTTTTTAGACTACCCCATTTTCTATTTTCTATTGCATGCAAACCTAATGACAAGCCTCTCATCCAAGTTTTATATTGCATGCGGACCTAATGACGGAAATATCGTCAATGGTGTTGCATAACACGAAAGAAATAGCCCAACAAAACATCAGTTGTCAGGTGAGTAAAGCCGTGATTACCGTTCCTGCTTACTATAATGATTCTCAAAGGCAGGCCACTAAAATCGCAGGGAAGATAGCAGGTTTGGACGTCTTGCAAATATTAAACGAACCGACAGCTGCCGCAATTGCATATGGGTTAGACAGGAAAGCTTTTTCATCAGACGATGGTGAGAACGTCCTTATCTTCGATTTGGCGGGAGGGACTTTTGATGTTGCTGTGCTTAATATTAAGAAGCACAAAATCGAGGTGAAGGCAGTTGGAGGGACACCCATCTAGGAGGTGATGATTTTGACAACAGAATGGTCAGCCATTTTGTGGAGGAATTTCAAAGGAAATACAAAGCAGACATAGAAAGAAATGCAAGAGCACTGAGGAGGCTTCGCAGTGTGAAGAGAGAGCTGTCTTCAAGTGTGGAGGCCATCGTTGAAGTAGCCTATCTTCATGAAACCCAGGAGCTTCATTCGAAAATCAGAAGAGCAAAGTTTGAGCAGATGAACACTGATCTGCTTGCAAAATGTATTGAGATCTGTTTGAAGTGCATGGAGGATGCTTAGTGGGAGGTTCTACGCGAATACCCAAAGTGCAGGAGTTGCTTAAAGCTTTCTTCGATGGGCAGAAGGAATTGTGTAAGTCCGTCCACCTTGATGAAGTTGTAGCATATGGTGCTTATGTGCAGGCTGCGGTGTTGAATGGCGATAGCACAGCACACCTAATACTTCGAGATGTCACTCCCCTTACTCTAGGAATTGCATTTCAACTGATATTATGAGCATATTGGTTCCTAGAAATACACAAATTCCAGTTAAAAGGGAGGGCAATTACTTCACTGGGGAAGACAATCAGGAAAGAACGAGAGTAAGCGTGTATGAAGGGGATAGGCCTAATGTAAAGCACAATAACCTTTTGGGTGAATTTGTTTGGAGGGACTTCCGCGAGCACCTAGAGGTGATGTCAAAATCATCATATGTCTGGAGAGCGATGCAAACGGAATTCTGAAGGTGTCAGCAGAGCATAAGACAAGTGGAATAAAGGAGATGATGATCATGAAGAATCAGAGCGGTAGATTGAGTGACGATGAGATTGCCAAAATGATTGCAGAGGCAGAGAAACTAAAAAATGAAGATCAAGAGTGGAAGGAAACAGTGGAACTGAGGAATGCACTGGATCAATACATCTACGACATGAAGAAAAGGTTGAATAAGGTTGAGTCTGCTAAAGCATTCCTCTGTTTTGTTTATTGCAGACCAATATTTACAGTGCTTATATCAAATATTGCATGTCCTTACATAATGTTGTAACAGTGGTCTATTGTAACAGTCATATTTTTGGAAGCTTATCTCTGAACAATCAAGGTTCTGAATTGTGATCTTGTGATGTGATTTCATGGATGTCCTTTAAATATTTCAACTGAATTTACTGGGATTTATCATGATATAAGAAACGATTTTTCTAATTAATCAAGTACAAATATTTACGCAATTTCATAAAACTAAAGGCCCATTTATGGTTGGATCACAACAAACTAAAGTTGGAAAAACTGAAAACGAAGAGATATTCTAACCATCCTTTTTTATTAGTCTTCTCCACAATCCAGGGAAAGAGAGCTTAACCAGGTGTACTGTACTTTTATTGGCATGTTTCTATTCTTGCATTCAGATTAGCATTAAAAAATAAGGATTGATCTTATCAATGCAGGAGTTGTTGCAAGGTCCAGTTGGGGCACTGCTGGCATGATAAATTAACAGAAATCTATTTTATCTTTTGGGCACTCTTGCCATGATAATTAACATAAATCTATTTTGTTTTAGCCCTGGATTTATGAAGGTCAAAAGTAGAAAAAAACTGCTCTCTACGGATCGTTAATCCCTTTAATACTTCATGACTTTCAAGTGAATATAATTCAATGTTAGCATTTATTTAAATATGGTGCACAAGGACATTCTGGAAAATAATCATATGGTTTGAATGTAATCATCGGCATGTTTGAAGTGTTCTTAAATATCAGTTAGGATTGGGGTGCTACTATTTAATAGTTTTTGGGTTACGTTATTTATGTGATAGTTTCTAGGTTACCATGTTGAATTGGTGAATATTGAATGGAGCTGTTCAATTGTTAATAGATGGACATGGTGTGGTTGAAGCTCCAAACTTTTGGAGAATTTGGGTTGGTATTCTTAACTGTTGTTTATTGTTTTTCTGTAGTTACCATCTTTTTATGTAGTTGTCAACCTTTTGTAAGCAGCCACTCTATTTTTCTGTTGTAGTATAATTTGAATTTAATTTCCAGCGCAAAAAACTTTGCGGGGATAGCGGGGAATTTAATTGGGAAAAGGCTTGGAGGCGGCAGAGTTAAGTTTGATTTGAATTTAAACAGGCGCGAGTTTAATGCAGGAGCGGTGGAAGAGCTGCATTCTATCTGCAGCAACAACCATATTAAAATTCCACCGATCGTATTTATCACAGAGCAGTGATTAAGGCGGCAACACAATTGAACAGGGATGAGGCGGTTTAACACATAGCGAAGAGACCAGGCGGCATTCAATTCCGCAGGGGTTAGGCAGGCCGGGTAGGCGGAGTTGTGGACACCCCCGGAGCTACTGACGTCAGTTGGGGTCCACACAATGCCATAACACAAGACTTTGGGTTAAATATTTTAAACCATCGCATTTGTTATAAACCAATAGTCGGTGTTTAATGTTTTATTTTGTTGTTTTATGTTTTATTTTCAATACGCGGCATATATATATTAAAAGGCCCGAAAGGTATTAAATACATAGTGAATATATATATATATATATATATATATATATATATATACTTAACACATTGTAAAAGTTAGTTGTAATTTTATTACAGAATAAGTTTTATATACTGTGATTGCAAGAGAAAAAAAAAGCAGGAGTGAGTTGTTTTGGGAAAATAGAATATATACGGCGACTATATTTTGTAGAGACGAAATGTTTGAAAATGACAAAGTGTGTTATTTTGGCACTGTGCTTAGAAACGGTCAGCCGATTGTAATCCCCTCCGTGTTGAGGAAGAATACGTATTGAAGGAAAAGTGGAATAGAAATTTTTTTTATGTGGAAACTATGTCAACATTGAATGAAATTTCAAATATTTTCTCTGTGTTAAGAGGAGAGTATAACTCTCTCCATTGTTGTTCTGGAATTTTCAGAAATCGCAACATGGTATCAGAGCTAGTCCAGGCTCTTTGAAGATCAAAGAAGCTGAAGGAAAGGAGTTCTTTGTTGCATCAAATTCTCCAACAGTGTGAAGACTCAACCAAAAGGATTCAAGGTATTTCTCTATACAGATTTAGTGTTACTGTTGCAGAACAATCAGTTATTTTAAATACACAGTCAAGTGTTTTTGAATCATAGTAAAGAGTGTAGAATGGCTGGAGCCAACAATGGTATGGGTATGGGAAATATCCATCTCCCAATGTTTAATGGGAAAAATTATGACTACTGGTCAATAACTATGAAAGCATTATTTGTCTCCCAAGACTTATGGGAATTTATTGAGTATGGCTTTGAAGAGCCATCAAATGAAGATGAGTTTGATGTGTTAACTCAGGCAGAAAGAGAGATGCTGAAGAGCAATAAGAAGAAAGACTCCAAATCTCTTTTCTTATTGTATCAAGCAATGCATGAGAGTGTGTTTCCAAGGATAGCAGCAGCCAAGAGATCCAGAGAAGCATGGAAAAAGTGAAAACAACAAAACTTCAGTTGCTGAGGAGAGACTTTGAAACTCTTTGTATGAAAGAGTCAGATAATATTGACTCATTCTTCACTCATGTGATTGGAATGGTCACACAAATAAGATCTCTTGTAGAGACTCTTGAAGACAAGAGAATTGTTGAAAAACTCTTGAGGAGTCTACCCTCAATATTCGATGTGATTGTCACTACCATAGAGGAGACTAAGGATCTCACAAAGTTTTTAGTGGATGAGCTACACGCATCACTGATGACCCATGAACAAAGATTGGGTAGAAGTGAAAACTCATCTCTTGAGCATGCCTTTAAGACCCAGATGTCTTTCAGAAGAGGAAGCGAAGCCAAAACGGAAGGTGGAAGAGACGATCCTTCACATTCACATGGGAAGGTCACCTTGATCAAAATCTGACCCGGCCAAGGCGGCAGCCAGCAAAGTGGTCAGCACAATGCACAAGGACAAAGGTTTGATAGATCAATGTCCAATGTTACAATTGTAAAAAATATGGTCATTATGCTAATGAATGTAGAAAAGAAGAAAGCAGATATGAGAAGTGGAACTATTGCAAATTTCAGAGAAAATATCAGTCAAGAGAATATTTTTTTAGCTTGTAACATAGGTGAAGAAAGAATGAGGATTTATGGTTTCTAGACTCCGGTTGTAGTAACCATATGACAGGAAACATAGCAATGTTTTCTATGTTATATGAGAGTGTGAAGTCACAAGTCACACTAGGAACTGATAGCAAAGTTTCTGTTATGGGAAAAGGAAATGTAAATGTTTTAACAAGGAAAGGTGCAAATAAATCCATATCAGATGTTTATTATGTTCCAGGAATGAAGTGTAACCTCTTAAGTATTGGACAGCTTGTCCACAAGGGGTATAATGTTTTCTTTGAGGATGATGTTTGTACCATCATGGATAAACCACCCAGCGAACAATGTATTGCTGAAGTGAAGATGACAAGGAATAGGATGTTCCATCTTAGAATGAGAGCAGACTTGAATAATGAAGAAGAGAAATCAGCAGTGGCACAAGAGACTTTTCAAAGCGAACCAAAAGATGAGAATTGGTTATGGCACTTGAGATTTGGACATCTCAACTTTTGAGGTCTTAATTTGTTGAACAGAAAAGGAATGGTAAGAGGTCTACCATTGATAGAGAAACCATACAGCCTTTGTGAAGGTTGTATCTTGGGGAAACAACACAGAGAAATTTTTCCTTCCGGGAAAAGCATAAGGGAAAAAGAACCCTTAGAAATTGTCTACTCATATTTGTGTGGACCGATGAAAACTCCATCGCTTGCAAGCATCCACTATGTGCTAACATTCATAGATGATTTTACAAGAAAAAATTGGGTTTACTTTTTGAAAAACAAAAGTGAAATGTTTGAAAATTTTTGCAATTTCAAAGCACTTGTTGAGAACCAGAGTGGGTTGCATATCAAAGTCCTAAGGACTGGCAGAGGAGGTGATTATATCTCTAAATATTTTCTACGTTTTTGTAGAGAAAATGGTATTCATAAGCATTTTACAGCTATATATACTCCGCGGCAAAATGGAGTAGCCGAAAGGAAGAATAGAACCATAATGGACATGGCAAGGAGTATGTTAAAGGCAAAGCATTTTCCTAATGATTATTGGGTTGAAGTTGTACATTGTGCAACGTACATTTTGAATAGGTTCCCTACAAAAGTAGTTATGAACAAAGTGCCGAAAGAGGCATGGAGTGGCACAAAGCAAGGTGTCACACACATGAAGGTTTTTGGATGTGTGGCTTATGCACACAATCTAGATCAGCTAAGAAAGAAGTTGGACAACAAGGGGGAGAAATGTATTTTCATTGGATACAGTGAGGAATCCAAGGCATACAGGTTATATAACCCATCCACCAAGAAGTTTATTGTGAGCAGAGATGTTCAGTTCATAGAAGAGGAAGCTTGGGATGGAAGCATAGAGAAAACGCGACAGATATTTAAACACTATTTATCTCATGATGAAAATGATGAGTTAGGCGAAATACATCCCCAAGCAGCACCACCAACAAACGGCTCAAGCACGCGGGGAGAAATGAGGTGCCTCTCCAAGCACACCACGGAGAAAATACAAGTGCTTCTTGTGACATTTCTTGCACTTAATGAAGAGGTAGAAGTTGAAATTTGGAAAGACATTTATAGACAGGCGGCAAATGAAGGTATCAATTCTTTGTTTGCTTTATATTGTCATGTTGATGACCCTACCTAATTTTGAGGTCACTATTAAGATAGGAAATTTATAGAAGTTATGGATAGGAGATTAATGCCATAGAAAGAAACAAGACATGGGATTTGGTTGAACTAGCAAAAGGTAAAGATGTCATTGGAGTTAAATGGGTCTACAAGACCAAGAGTAATGCTGAAGGCAAAATAGAGAGACAAAAGGCAAGGCTTGTTGTCAAGGGATATAAGCAGAAGCATGGAATAGATTATGAGGAAACGTTCGCACCGGTTGCCAGAATGGAAACCGTGAGAGCAGTGTTATCCATAGCAGCACAAAACAAGTGGAAAGTTAATCAAATGGACGTGAAGTCAGCATTCCTAAATGGAGTGTTAATGGAAGAGGTTTACATTGAACAACCTCTCGGCTATGAAAAGAAAGGCCAAGAACATAAAGTATGCAAGTTGAAGAAAACTCTTTATGGGCTGAAGCAAGCGCCAAGAACGTGGTACAGTAGGATAGATTCATATCTACTGGAAAATGGATTTGAAAAGTGTGAGGGAGAACCCACCCTCTACATCAAAGAAAAAGATGGAAAAATATTGATTGTAGTTTTGTATGTTGATGATGTTATTTTTACAGGTAATGATGATTACCTTATTGAAAATTTTAAAACAGTCATGAAAGAAGAATTTGAAATAACTGACATGGGTTTGTTGAAATACTTCCTAGGAATAGAATTAGAACAAGATGAAAATGATATTTTTATCTGGAAAAGTATGTTAATGAAGTGCTTGAAAGATTTAATATGCAAGAAAGCAAGACAGCAATCACTCCCACAGTGATGGGATTAAAACTCAGCAGAGAGGACAGCAGCAAGGATTTTGATCCTAGCTTATACAAGAGCATAGTTGGCAGCCTCATGTATTTGACTGCAACTAGGCCCGACATAATGCATGCTGTTAGTTTGATTTCCAGATTCATGGAAAAGCCAAAAGATGCACATTGGCAGGCAGCAAAAAGAATTCTGAGGTATGTTAAAGGTACAAAAAGGTTTGGTATTTTATATACTACTTTAGAAAATTCAGATTTAATTGGATACACTGACAGTGATTGGGCTGGAATTGTAGATGATCGGAAGAGCACTTCCGGTTATGTTTTTCATATGAGTTCAGTAGCCATTTCATGGGCTTCTAAAAAGCAGCCTATTGTAGCGTTATCTACAGCAGAGACAGAATATGTGGCAGTGACAACAGCAGCGTGTCAAGCAGTTTGGATGAGAAGAATGTTGAAAAGTTTGTGCCAAGAGCAGATAAAAGGGAGAGTGATTTACTGTGACAATAGCTCAGCTATTGCATTGTCTAAAAATTTTGTTTTTCATAAAAGGACAAAGCACATAGACACCAAGTTTCATTTCATACGTGAATTGGTTAGCAATGGTGAGATTGTTTTGCAGCACTGCAGAACAGAGGATCAATTTGTTGATATCCTCACAAAACCATTAGCACAAAACAGTTTTAATTATTTCAGGAAATGCCTGGGTATGCAGGAAAACCCAACAGTTGAAATTAAGGGGGAGTGTTGGAATTTAATTTCCAACTGCCCAGAAAACTTTGCAGGACAGCAGAAGTTAATTGAGAAAAGACTCGAGGCGGAAAAGTTAAGTCTGATTTGAATTTAAACAGCCGCGAGTTTAATGCAGGAGCGGTGGAAGAGCTGCATCTTATCTACAACAACAACCATACTAAACAGCCACCGATCGTATTTATCATAGCGCAGTGATTGAGGCGGCAGCGCAGTGTTGAGGTGGTTCAATGGTAGCGAAGAGACTAGGCGGCAATCAATTCCACGGGGGTCAGGCAGGCCAAGGAGTTGGTGGAGTGAACACCCCCAGAGCTGCTGAGGTCAGTTGGGGTCCACACAATACCATGACACAAGACTTTGGGTTAAATGTTTTAAACCATCGCATTTGTTATAAAACAATAGTTGGTTTTAAATGTTTAATGTTTTATTTTTTTGTTTTGTGTTTTATTTCAATACGCGGCATATATATATTAAAAGGCCCGAAAGGTATTATATACATAGTGAATATATATATATATATATATATATATATATATATGCCCAACACATTGTAAAAGTTAGTTGTAATTTTATTACACAAAATAGTTTTATATGCACAGCAGTGCGGGAGAAAAAAAAACAGTGAGTTGTTTTTTTTGGGAAAACAAAATATATACAGCAGAGTATATTTTGTAGAGACAGAGTATGTTTTGAAAATGACAGAGTGTGTTATTTTGGCACTGTGCTTAGAAGCAGTCCAGCAGTTGTAATCCCTCCGTGTTGAGGAAGAATCTGTATCAGTTTTTTTTATGGAATAGAAATATTTTTTATGTGGAAACTCTGTCATTGTGAATGAAATTTAAAATATTTTCTCTGTGTTAAAGAGGGGAGTTTTATTCTCCATTTATTGTTCTGGAATTTGCAAATATTCCAACAAAAGAATCATTGTAGCTACTTTCTCCGCCTTAAAAAAATTTTGCGATTACTGCCACCTTGTGAGAGGTGTATTGAATGCATTGCAGTATCAGTGTTTTCCGTTCTCATTGTGTGTCAACCAATTGGTGGAACCAACCAAGCTAAAAATTAAAATGTAGTAATTATGGAAAGATCTGGGCACGGGCATGATCAGTTTAGAATTATGAACAGGTAAAATGCCATTCATTAAGCAGCAAAGTGTACCACACTATGTTTCTGAGTAAGGGCTGCCACTGAGCAGATTTGAAGGGTGATATGAGCATACTTATGTAGAGATAACTCTCAGTAACCTTTCCATTGCAAATACTTATGTAGAGATCAGTATATGAGAGGGTAAGCATGAGCATACTTATGTAGAGATAATTCTCAATAACCTTTCCATTGCAAATACCTTTAGGTAGATTGCTTGATAGCAGTATTTTAACAAGATTCGGGATATTAGTGTGTCGGTGGAAGAACAATTTGCCCAAATTTTGCGGGATGAAATTGTGAGAGGAATGAACTGTAAATTCAATTTGCCCAAAATTTGCGGAATGGAACTATGAGATGGATGAACTGGAAATTCAGGTCTCAGAGAAAAGGTTATTTCTACAGTTATATGATTGTCTATAAAAAATGAAAATGATGGTTCAAGAAAAGAGCCGAGTCCATGAGAGACCTCATTTTGTTTTTGAGTCCGTGAGATACCTCATTTTGTTTTTGTAAGTTTGGTAGTACCTTTCATTTTTCTCTTTTTTCACTTTTTTTTTTTTACTCCATCTTCAACAATATGTTCAGATACATCACCCCGATCAGGGAAGGGAAATGAACATGTGATGAGTGCTATAACAGCCCACCTCATCACTGTTTAACCAAGACCCCACAGACCTCATTGTTTGGTGAAGTATCATGTGATTAACTAGTGTAGTTGATTCTAAGTGAATATTATGTAAGTTATAAATAACATTGTAAGTGTAATTAAGAAATTTTAAATAAATAAGATAAATGAGAGAAAAAAATTAAATAAACTAGAAAATGAAATTAGGAGAGAATGTGAGGAATGAGAAATGAATTTTCACATTATAGGGTTTTATTCAATGAACTCTTTGACATATCTCTTCATGGCATATTAAATAATACTTTTAATTTGATTACATATTGGAAAATACCTCTAAAAATCACATTATTTAACCCTCTACTAATATGAACCCAATACACCTTTCAAAATTTAAAAAACCTTTACTTTCACTAGATATTGTAGGTATCCTTTATTTTATTAACATTTTGTACATCTCTTTATATATTTTCATTAACTTTGAGCTTTATTTTTTATACTTGACAATATAAAAACCCCTTACCCCCTATTAAATGCTCAATCTATTATATCATTTTTTCCTCAATATAGATCCTCCAATATGAACGCACTTGGTATGGTATTGCTCTCCAAGTGAAACCCCCATGTATCACACATGTTAGCATTCCCATTACTCCAACCCTACCTATTTCCTTGTAAGTCAAAAGTTGGATAAGCATTTGAATGTTGTTTTCCTAGTTGAGTTTTTAAGGTAAAATCTCTATACCAATTATGTGTGTTTTTATGAGTGATGGATTTCATGTACATTTGCATTGAATGGATTTTTATGGTAAAATATCTGTGGGATTGACATTGAATTCTATGTTGGATTTGGTATAAGCGTTATTGGAGCTAACCCTTTGTATTTAATTATTGCTTGTGTTATCTTGACGGTGTGAGAATCAATTCCTAGTTATAGCTCTAATAACTTACTCAATTTCATTCTCTAGTAGCAATTGTTGAAATCTTACTTTATAATTTGCACCATCCATCCAATTAACTAAATGAGATCAATCACTATATTGATAAAGATGTTGCATCTCTCTAGCCAAATTGTTATTTCCATTTATTATATTCAACATGTATTCAATTTCTAAGTTATTGACATCTAAAGCAAACCCTTCTAGAATAAATGGTGGATGAATTTAGATAAAACTCCTCTCCTACAAGCCATATACACCTCCAAGAGACCATGCACAATGGTTTCATGGAGTTATGAGGTCACACCGGGCATATCCCACTCATGGGTCCCTATGGCTTGTGTCTCGAAGTTGTATGCATGATGTACTATTTGTAGCATCCATTATTTGGGAAAAGGTTTGGTCCCTCTCTCCCTTAATCATAAGTTGATTGGTTGATTGGAGATGGACATAGGATGACTTAAATGGATTATTAAGTACATTTTCAACACTTCCTTTTAATCTTTGGGCTACCACCTTTTTGCAATTACAAGATGTTCAATAATCTTATCATTGAGAAGTTTTCTTATTGTTATTTTATTCAATCTATTTGGCAATGATTTTAGAGTTGAAGACTTAAACAAGTGTCTAGCTTAACACATATAAGTTTTACATATAGGCTTATAGATATTTCAAAAATTAATTAGATTTTAGACTATCATTTGTCTTAAAATATTTGTGTTGAAGCTTAAGCTTATAGATATGAAACTTGGAAGTGAGGGATCACTTTTTCCCTTTTATTATTGAGTGTTTCCATTAAGTGAAGTAGTATTATCCAAAACTATAGATTTGAGAAATCGTACTATTTGTTTTGGTCATAGAGAATGCAATTTGAGTTCCAAGAGCCCAAGTCTCTAATAGAGTGTGTTAATTCTAAAAAAATGCAAAATTGTTGGGTTACATATTTGAAAAGTAGAGCTCACACTACGAGTTGGATTACAATGGGTATGTTATTGCTATGCTAGAGTGAGTTCCATTCTACATAACATTGTAGAACATAGCTATTTTAAATCAATTATGGACAAGAGGTTTGGTATTACCAATTGAAATACCACTAGTGATGTGAAATGTTGGATTCTTGCATTCTTACCAATATTTTGATTTGTATTGATTGTACTCTACAACATGTAGTTTATGTGAAGTAATTGGCCTAAAAAAATAACATCACAATTTGAGTTGAGCATGCAAACAAAAAAATGATAGCATCTCAATCTAATCATCTTCATAGATTTAATATAGTTGGATATCAATTTTGAAAGGAGTTTCATTGAAGGCGAAGCTCTTAGTGATAAATTATTTATAATGTCTTAGTTTTGATTGGTATTATTAATTTTGTGTTGTTATATTGACATGTGTAGGTTACACTAGAGAGTAGGTCATGCCTCTAATCTTGACGAGTAGCTATACTTAGGATTGAATCGAGAATTGAGGTCTTGTAGTCACCCTAACACTGATATCTCTGTATAAGTCTAAGAAAAAAAAATTAATTTAATTTCACAAGGTATCAATGTTGGTAAGTGAGTGGGATATAAATCCATCGTTTAAGGATAACTCTACATGGCTTACCATTTTTTGTTTTCTTGTTATTTTCTGAAGAAAGAAAGAAAGAAATGTTTCTTTCTTCCTGGCATTCACTTCATTATGCGGCACAATATTTTCTCATGAGATGATGACATCAACTCACCCATTTTTCACTGACGTACATATTGATTCAATATGTTTTTACACAAGGTTGCTCAAGAGAGAATCAAGATGAGATCATTTGTACAATGTCTCTAGAACCAACAATTGATGAAGATGATATCGAGATCATTGGCCAAGTTACATGATGAACAATAACTTGAACCAATGATTTCAGAAACTACTAAAGGTGTGAGGAGAAGTAAAAAGATAAAGAATAAGTCCTTGGTCAATGAGTCTTCTTATAGCACTAAACAACACCCATCTCTTTCTCTTCCATCTCCATAACTTAATGAGTATGGAAGCACAAGAGTAGAGAAAGAGGATGTAGAGAAAAAAGGAAAATAGATATATTGTAGCCCATAAATAATTTGTGAAGTTGTTGAATTTAATGAGCATTATAATAACTTTATTGGTAATTTCATACAGTGTTGCTAGAATAGATGGAGATAGTTCATTATGAAAACTGCATTCTTTTCCTAATATCTATGCTTCAAAGTCAAATGTAGGCCACTACTATCAATGAATTGGTTTGCAATGGTTAGGTCTCATGTATTGTTTTCCACTATCGTAATTTCTCATTCTAGATTGGAGAAGTGATACCTTTATTGATAGTGATAACACTAAAATAAAATGAGAATTGATTATAAGTCCTAGGAGGTTTTCATTCAACAGAAATTTACAACCAATTGATTCTTTATGAACTTAGGGTTATATATGATGAAAAAAAACTTCAATGTTTTGAATCCAACTGTTTCATTGCATAATGGATGTGTAATTTGTTGAGTTAGGGGGTATAATGAACCTAGTAATTCCTTTATTTTTCTCATCTATTTTGTTCTTCTCTAAGCTTGATCATTTAAAACCTTTCCTTATCCTTATCCAATCAAATTCATATATTTTTATTAGCTTCATTCATACTTGGAATTTGATATTTAATAGATGACCTTTCCTTAAGATAAGAGAATAATGCATGAATTTGAATGTTTGGAATTGTTACTAGTTTTTATAATAGATTATAGGGCTATGCCACTCCTCATTTTGTCAAGATATACATTTGGGAGAAAACTATTGAATAACTTATTGTTTATTATAACTATAAATAGAAATACTTTAGAATGGCTTGGGTTCACCACTAAAAAATAAAAATAATATTTGATCCTTTAAATCATAATTACTAATATTTCTTGAAGGTTGAGTTAGCTTTTAAGAGATCATCTAGAGAGTTGTGGAGTAAGGGCTCACTCTTGCAACCTACGACTCTTGATGATCTCAACATGCTCAATATTACGAATATCTATATTTGTTGATGGTCTCAAAATGCTCGTATCTATGTTGATGATCTAGACATGCTCAATATTTCTAGTATTGACTTTAATTAGAGGAAAGTTCAGCCTAAAAGTTCCCATGAAATTTTCATGTAATCCATAATATGTAAACCAATCAAAATCCTTTAAATTTAAAAAGAGGTACATGTAAATATTTTGAAGGGAAAAAAAGAAAACATTTTTTTTTTAATTGTATTTTTTACTAACTCCTTATAAGTTTACTTAAATTTCAAAGACACTCGTTGGAAGTGGAGTTAAATACCACGTCTAGCGAGTACCTATTATTCATACTTCTGAGAAGATCCACATTACTAAAAAATGAAGATACATTAAAAAAACGTGTTCAACACAATATTTAAATGTATCTTCATTTTTTATCAATGTGGGTCTTCTCAGAAGTATGCATAATAGGTACTCGTTGGATATGATATTTAACTCCACATCCAAAAAGTGTCTTACACTTGAAATTTGAGTAAACCTTTAAAGAGATAAGCCAAAAATACAATAAATTTTGTTTTCTTCTTTTCCATCCAAAATTCATAATTCATATATTATTATTTTAACTATTGTTTTATTATTTTTTCCTTACGAGGACACTTTTAGACTGAAATTTCCTCTAATCTAAGTCTCTATAGGCTCAATATTTCTAGTATTTACTTTATCTCTACATGTTCAATGTTTTTATTATTTACTTTATCTTTATATGCTCAAAATTTCTAATATTTACTTTATTTCTACATGCTCAATATTTGTAATACTTACTTTATTTCTACATGTTCAATATTTTTAGTATTTAATTTATATTTGGTTTTCAACATGGTGGTCTATACAATTTTTTCTTTTGGTTTGAATAGAACAATTTGTGTAATGATTTACATTCAAAGCTCTGATATTTTATTGCTACTTCATTTTTATGATTTTATTAGTTCCTACAAAATAATATGTAACTAATACAATCAACAAGCCATTGAGTTACTCTCTACAACATGCTCAATGTTGAAGAATGTAACTAGCTTCGGTCTTCATAATTGTACTTTTCAAAAGAAAAATTATTATTAAATAAAATGACTTATTAAAGCATGAGTTTCATGCGAGTTTCATGCTTGGGGCAATGTTTTCCAGGTCAAATCTCCCATTGAGGGATTCTAGGTTTTGTCTTGAGTCATTAGAGTCATTGTCGTTATTATTATACCATTGTTAGGCTTTTGTATCCTGTTAAAAGAATTAATTTTGAGTAAAAAATATAATTTGTCACCTCCACACCAAGTCGTCCCTGCCCTCAACAAGTCGGACTGGATTAGGGAAATTTGACCTCAAAAAAAGCCTATATATTGAGCAACTTGACTTCATTTGGAGAGCATCATCAACAAGTTCGATCTTTAAGAAGTAGTCACTGAAAAGAGTGTGAAGCTATTGGAGAAGAAGGAAAGAATTTGCGAAGAAGAAAATCGAGTTTTTGGGCTACATTTTTCTCACACGGGCAAAGATACAGGGTTGAAGCTAGTGCCGAAATTCAGTTTTTTTTTAGGGTCGAAGATCTGAAGTTGGGGTCCGAAAATCTGTTGTTGTGGCCGAAATTTTGATCTAAAGTTTCACCTTGAAGCATTGACACTTGGAAGGCTGAGAAAAGGAAATATACAAGGAGGAAGGTCTGACTTGGTGATTGGAGGAGGTCCTTGTTTACTTCTATAAGTCTAGAAGTGTCTCATCTTGATTTGAATCTACTGAAGTAATATTTCTTGACTTTGTTTCCCCATTATAGGGTTTTTTTTCCCTCGTTGTGCGCCTAGATATTGTGTCTCTTTTTCTTATGATATTCATACACATATAATTTGGTAATTGCTTGATGAAAGATAAACTAAATAATAAGTAAAAGAGACCAACATAATTCATAAGTAATTATCAAGAAAGAGGAATCAAACCCTAAAGCCTACTAGTATTGATTTCTCAACATGGTATCAAAGCTAAGGTTGATGAAAGATGGAGATCACTTTGTTGGCTTGAAAGGAAAGGTCACTCCCTCTATGAAAAGTTACTTGAATATGGGATTCAATATTATAATAATTGCATGAAGCTGGATTCAAGAAGAATCATCTACAACTTATCTAATAAAGTCAAAAGCGAAAGGGTCTTGGATGCACTTATAGGTACCCTTGATGATGAAAATTCATGGATAATTGATAGTGGAGCAACAAGACATATGACGGGAGAAAGTGGAAAACTTCATACTATATCAAAGGAACCATAATCTCATGCAGTCGAGCTAGGAGACAACAACAATTATGCAGTGAAGGGCCACGTATCTACATCGTTGAAGATGGAAAATGGAGCAAAGCTACATCTCAACAATATACTCTATGTTCCAAGTTTGAAAAAGAATTTATTTTCCATTTCTTGTTTACAAGATAAAGGAGATAGGGTTTCCTTTATAGATGGTAAATTTTTTGTTTGGGGAAAATATTAAAGCATTAACAAGGCAAAATTTAATGGAGTACATGAAGGAAGGGTATATAGAGTTATAACACCATCTCCTCAAGCCCTAGTTCACATGGAGATCAATTCTATCAAACTATAGCATAGAAGATATGGGCATATACATTACAAGATAATTCACTCTCTTAATAAAATTGTAAATTGCATCCCCAACATCAAAGAAGATCGTGAACGAGTATGTAAGGGATGTGCTTTGGGAAACAATACAAGGAATCATTTTACATGAAGTGATACAAGGTTTAAGGAAATATTAGACCTCTTTCATTCCAATGTATGTGGGCCTATGTTCAACAAATCTCTTGGATGTCATATATATTATGTTACCTTCATTGATGATCACTCTAGAAATGCATGGCTCTACCTTCTTAAGGAAAAGGACGAAGTATTTGAAAAGTTCAAGGAATTTAGATTTGAAGTGGAGACCTTAACCAAAATAAAGATAAAGACTTTGAGATCCGAAATGGTGGGGAATACACTTCAAAAGAACTAATTTCATATTGTAAAGAAGCAGGTATTAAGAGGGAGCTCATTGTTCCCTACAATCCTGAGCATAATGGATTTGCAGAAAGGAAAAATATAACACTTGAAGAATGTATACGAACAATGATTTTTTATCAAGATATACCAAATTTTCTATGGGGAGAAGGAACAGTGACAAAAATATATAAAAAAATATATATTTCCTCATAGAATCCTTGATAATATGACACCAGAAGAAGACTTTATAGGGAATAAGCCATTTTTGGACCATCTCTGAATCTTTAGGTTTCCCGCATACATCCATGTTCCGAAAGACAAACGAAAGAAGTTAGATTCTACAAGAATTAATGGGATCTTCATTGGCAACAATATTTCTTCAAAAGCATATAGAATATACATCAAGGAAGGAAGATAAATTGAAGTAATAAGGGATGTTATATTCTATGAAAATCATTCCTACAAAATATCCAAGTATATTGCAATTGATTATAATGACGAAGATATACCTCTACTTGAAGAAATGCACCATGATAATTCAACTACAAACCAAGAAAAATAAGAAGAAGAAGAAGGACCAAGTGAGCCTTTTCAACATGTGATCATAGCCGAAATAAGGAAGAGGAAAAATTGGTTAAAATCTACTCTTGAATATGCCGAAGGACATGGAGCTACTAAAGGAACTTTTAGAGAAAGAAAAAGACCAAAGAGATATTTAAGATATGAAAAATATATGAAAAATTTGATAGAAGTTGAACAAATACATCTGAAGAATATTCTCATCAAGAAGAATGGAAGAAGGTGATGCAAGAAGAATATCAATCCATCATGAAGAATGGGGTTTGGGAATCGTTCCTAGACCAAGTGACAAATCGGTTGTCACTTCAAAATGGATTTACAGAATAAAAAATGCTATTGATGGAAGCATAAAAAAATACAAAGCTAGATTTGTTGCAAGGGGTTTCTCACAAAATGAAGGAATATACTATGAAGAAACATTTTCTCCTACTACTAGGTATACTACTATAAGATCTTTCATTTCGCTAGTTGCTACTATGGGATGGAATATTCATCAAATGGATGTCAAAACAACATTTATAAATGGAACCATTGATGAAGAAGTATACATTGAACAACCGGAAGGTTTCAAAATAAATAGCAAATATACACATGTATGTCGACTAAAAAAAGTCTTGTATGGCACGAAACAAGATATTATGGCATGGTATGCAAAAATGGATGCATATCTCTTTAGAATTGGATTCGTCAAAAGTTATACATATCCAAACCTATACCTCAAGGTTGTGAACAATGAATCAGTTATTATACTATTATATGTGGATTATTTGTTTATTGTGTGGATCATGTAATATAATAATGTAATAAAATGCTAGCAAACTAATTTGAGATGAAAGATCTAGGACGTATGCACCATTACTTGGGTTTGGAATTCTAACAGAAACCCGAATAAATATATCTGGGTCAAGGTAAATACATAATCAAAGTATTGCAGAGATATGGTATGATGAATTCCAAACCTATGACTACTCTCGTGATCACTAATCACAAGAAGTTGAGAAGCTTTGAATTTAGTCTTGTCGATCCTACTAGCTATCGTAAGTTGGTGGGTTCTCTGATGTACCTCGTAAATACAAGACCTGATATATTTTTTTTCGTGAATGTTCTTAGTCAATTTTAGTTGGAGCCTCTTCATGACCATTGGATAGTTTCCAAGCATATTTTTGAGATGTCTACGTGGCATTATACATCACTGCCTAAAGTATAATGGAAAGGAAGTCAAGTTAATAGGTTATACCGATTTTGATTGTGGTGGCAGTGAGATTGATGGAAGAAGCACTACAGGTGGATTTTTTAGTCTGGGATCTGCAATGATTTCATGGATGAGTAGAAAATAATATCATAATGCGTTAAGTAGTGTTGAAGCATAATATGTTGCTACGTGTGAAGTAGGAAAGGAGGTTTTTTGGTTAAGGAAAATTTTGTCATATTTTTTTGGAGAGCCTCTAGATCCTACCATAATCAATTGTTATAATCAAAGAAGAATCAAGATATCTAAAGACCATGTATTCCATGCAAGAACAAAGCATATCGACAAGTACCACTACATTAAGAGCTTGGTACAAGATGGGGTCATAAAGCTACAATATATTTCGACAAATGAACATGAGTTGATGTGCTGACAAAGTCTCTTGCAAATAAGAAGTTTTAATATTTTAGAAGCATTCTTGGGTTGGTCGATATTATATATTTAGTTGATAGGGAGAGATGAAGCCACTAATAGCATATGCTTGGGAGGACATCTGGACAACCTGTGTGTTTGATGTCTAGATCCCGAAGAGGGAGGGTGTCATTGGTATTGGAGCTTTGGCCTTGGATATGCACCTAGATCCTTGGGTTGATGGTTAGTGAGTACGTCTAATGGTACCTAGACTAGATGAAAACTTGAGTCCATCTTAGTCCCACCCGGATAGATTACCCTAGTCAAGAATCTAATACGCAACAATGAGTGTGATAGAACTCTTTGTAGTTCAAGATCATTTTGAAATCTTCCAGGTACTTGTATATATATATATGTAATTATGAACACCTTCCTAGTTAAGAGGGAGTGTTGAAGAATGTAACTAGCTTCGGTCTTCATAATTGTACTTGTCATAAGAAAATTTATTATTAAATAGAATGACTTATTAAAGCATGGGTTTCATGCTTGGGTCAATTATTTCTAGGTCAAAGTCCCCATTGAGGTCTTCTAGATTTTGTCTTGAGTCATTAAAGTCATTTTCATTATTATTAGACCCTTCTTGGGCTTTTGTATCATGTAAAAAGAATTATTTTTGAATCAAAAATATAATTTGTCACCTCCACACCAAGTCGGCCCTCCACACCAAGTCGGCCTTGCTCTCAACAAATCGGCATAGATTAGGGAAATTCGAACTCATAAGAATCCTATATATTGAGAAACTCAACTTCATTTCAAGAGCATCATCAACAAGTTCGATCTTTAAGAAGCAGTAGCTAGAAAAGAGTGTGAAGTTGCTGGAAAAGAAGGAAAGAAGTTGGGAAGAAGAAAATCGAGTTTTTGGGCTACCTTTCTCTCACGCATGTGAATATATTGGGCTAAATCTAGGGCTGAAATTATGTTTATGTTGTAGGGTCGAAGTTCTGAATTTGGGGAGCTAAAAATCTATTTTTGGGGCCGAAATTTTGATCTAAATTTTCACCTTGAAACATTGACACCTAGAAGGCTAAGAAAAGGACATCCACAAGGAGGAAGGGTTGACTTTGTGATTGGAGGAGGTCTTTGTCTAGGTCTAGAGGTTTGGAAGTGTCTCCTCTTGATTTGAATCTACTAAAGGAAGATTTATTGACTGGGTTTTTCCCTGGTTGTGCGCCTACATCTTGTGTCTCTTTTTCTTGTGATATTCATACACATATAATTTGGTAATTGCTTGATGAAAGATAACCTAAATAAGAAGTAAAAGAGGCCAACATAATTCAAAATTAATTATCAAGAAAGAGGAATCGAATCCTAAAAACTACTAGCATTGATTTCCCAATAGTCCATAGGATATAGTTTTAATTTTAACTAGTTTTTGATTTTTTAAATTGAGTCTAGAAATTCACAATGTAAATTATAGATCTGGGGTTAGTCTCGACTAGATTTCTTAAAGTGTTTTACGTTATTTTGACATTTTAAATTCCTTTGGAATAATTATGCAAAGTGACGGGTTAGTAACCCTTAGATAGCTTCCCATTGAATTGTCTAAGTTTTAGACTAATTAAAACTATGTGTGAGAAACAAAAAATCAAGGTTTTCAAAGGCTCATAGTTTGCGATAAAATGATTTATGTATATTTTCATAAGTTGCTAAAAATATGACATAACTTGTTGAAGAAATAATGTTGGATAATTCTTTGAATAATTTCTTTCTTTAATACATGTGGAACCAATACCAATGTTATTAACAATGTAGTGTTGCATAAATGTAACAACAATATTACAACAACATGGGTATCAGAGCAACATAGAAATAACATTGTAATAGGGGTGTTGTAGCAAGTTAACAAAAAACCATAACAAATATGTTGCAACATCTTAAGAACAACAATGTAACATGGGTGTTGCAATAATGCAATAACAACATCGTAACAATAATGTTGCAACAAGTTAACAACAAAAGTGTAATACGAGTGTTGTAATAAATCAACAACAGTATTGTAGCAATAGTGGTTGGCAGACATAGCTTACACAAAAGAAATTAAAACCAGAGAAATTGTAGATAATAAATGAAGCACAACGCTCAGATAAATTCACCATAGGGCAAGGATATTTGATTTTATTGCTTAATAAATTTATGGGGATCTATCTCTCCAAAACTCACAAAATAGGGTTCACAATTACATGTATTTATACAATTTTTTTTGGCTTTCACTTGAGGAATGTGAAAATCCAAATGTTTTGAAAACCCCCAATTGTTCAAAAGATGAATTGTCAAAAATTTTGAAACCCCCAATTTTTCAGAACAATTATACAATT
Source organism: Pinus albicaulis (assembly GCA_034641835.2). Taxonomy (NCBI): domain Eukaryota; kingdom Viridiplantae; phylum Streptophyta; class Pinopsida; order Pinales; family Pinaceae; genus Pinus; species Pinus albicaulis. Next base: position 1,104,929,190 of record CM076584.1, read on the forward strand.
TTTTTGTTGTTGTCAAAACCTCAAAAATCTCCGCCTTGACACAAATTTACTTGATATTGTGCCCAAAATCCATTTTATCACCTGTTATGCAAGTTTGGAGAAGCCAAACTCGAGTGAAACTTCTCTAATAGTTCAGATTTTGTGAACATTTCTACACAATTTTCCTCAAAATGAACCTTCTTGAGATATATATGCCCCTCTTCTATCAATAACCTATTTTAGAAAATGGTACTTAATATATTCCTTACTATTAGGACATAATATTGAATAAAGCATAAAATTAGAAGCGCAAGGGATATTCATAGGTTTCACTTTGTTTATATCGAGCTTCATGAGTATTTAATATGCATACTTCTATTGTAATAACCAAAGCTTACCATTTTTCTTACTTGTAACACTCCCTTCCACCCATTGTACTATATTGGGCTATGGAAGGTGCTAATTATTACTTAACCTGACCTCCAAAGTTTGTTATGAATATGAGCTAATAAGAAACCCTTCCCTTCTGAGGTTTGTGGAATTATTTTCTGATACTACCATTGTGTATATCTTGTCAATATATTTATGACACAATAAAATTTATCTCAATCCAACTCTAGGTTTGAGAGTTATGACTTACTAAAGCTATACCATTACATATTGCCACATGTGGTCCACATGGACTAGCCATGTTTATGCTGGCAGTTACATGACACAATACATCACCTTGGGAAAGGCCCCATGGTGAAAAAACCAACCAAATATGGGTGTTTTTTAATACTACCGGTATCTGAATTTAAACCCTTTTCTCCCCATTAAGCCCTATTAAACCATGGGGGCCCTGCGATGAACACGAGCCACTGATCAGTCCCACACCCCAATCTAACCTTCTGATTGTGGATCTCGATTTAACGATGGATCCACAATGGGAATCCCCATGTCATACCCCCCCCCCCCCTGCCAACCCTTTATTAATCCATGATGGACCAGGGTGCCTTAGGGTGATCATGAGTCAATGATCTGGGCCCCTCACGATCACACCACTAAAATCATTCAATTGAAAATGAAGCCTAGGGTGGTATCATTGAAATTTTCCTATATGGTTTCCATGTGGTCCTTATTAGGCCCCATGTGGCATTACAACGTCAACACAGGCATGCAAGTCCCACTATGCCTAAACCTTTTTATGCTATGTAGGAACTTCACATTATATCTAGTTCTAGACCAATTTGAGATGTCAACATTTATCCATTTTTTATAGACCCCCAGATAATCGGACCATCAAATTTATTGATCACATTGGTATTAATCTAGCTCATTGAACATATAGACTCCATGAGGGTGTACACCATGTGCCAACCTTGGATCCCATATACACTTTCAACTTCTCAAGAAAATAAAATCACAAGCTTGCGCTTATGAATGACCAATGTGGGGACCACCCAATATCTCTAGTTAAAACTAAAAATTATCAATAAAACGATTCCATTTGTATCTGTACTATTCTCCAATGTGGACATTCCATGTCAATATAGACACCCATATTACTGTATGCATCCAAGCAACGAATCAGAAATCCACCCCCTCAACTATTTGGATATAAAATACATTTATGGGGACCATATGATCCAGAATAAATATTGATACATCAACACTTGGGCATTGAAATGGTATCCACACTAGATATATAATCCATTAAAAGGACCATTCAACCCTAGATAACTCTAGATTTATACTAATATTTGTAGATATGGAAACTTGAGGGAAATCTACTAGAATTCCCCAAGGAAACAGTGCTTCTACCAAACCACTAAGTTTATGAGACAATGACCAAATCTTGAGAAAATTCCTTCAAATATAAAATTTCATATCCACATGAGTTTAAGGCACTAATAAAACTTATCTTACCTTTGATTTTAAGCAAAAGAGAGAAATGGCTCCAAAATCTAGGTTTGACGAGGTCACTATAGACCAAGCGTTAATCAATGAAACTCATGATATCACAACATTATACAAGAGTGCATAAACCACATGATCATCAAATCTATCTTAAACCAAGTGACTATCTACACTCTATTGAATCCTCATTTAACATGCAACACATGAAAGAGGCTACAATCTTAAGTGTGGCAATGAACCAGTCAATTCATAAACATATCAAATGATTGGAAAACACCTATAATAATAACTTCACAGAGACACCTCATAAAACTAGACATAATCATATAGAAACCCTACAATTCATTAAAATAATAATCGTTACACAGTCCCAAACATTCAACATATCCATAAATACATATGAGAAAACTCATTCACCATGAACATGTAATGAATTTGTATTCTTTCCATGAGAATGTTGAACCATAATTTTTCCAATAATATATTAACAATTTTGCTACCCATATTTCATTCATGCATAGGTCATTATGCTTACCTGAATAACTTGAAATGGCTGGAAACTAAAGGAGAGACCTCAACTCTCCACCCAACCATTGGCTAGTTATACTGCAATATTTCTTGTACTTGACCACCCCCAGTTGAATCCAAAGTCTAAGGGGATGCTTGCTCAGGTAATTCACCCAAATCCCAATTAGGGTATTACTCATTTCCCGTTGTTTGAATCTACTAACAAGGTGTTTTATCAACTATATTTTCAAGGAAAACACTATAGAATCCCATATCCCACTTTCTAGGTGGGTTATCAACACTCTTGGCAAGCACCACAGAGGTTCTGCTACCCTACCTAGTGGTTTATCAACCTTAAAACAAACACTCAAGTGGTTTATCAAGCTATTTTCATTGCTACAACACCCTCCAAATATTTTCCTATATTCAAACTTTGGAGCGTCCCTTTGATCATGTAAGTTGTCGTTTCTAGCTATTTGATTCATCCCATGCTTTCTACCTAAGTTTCTATGTCCCTTTTTGAAGGAATTCCAAGTGTCATATTTTGTTATGGGAAGTGTAATTATTTGTGAAAGGTAGTTATGGCACACCTTTAAGGGGAAAATCTGGTACTTTCTTTTTCATTAATTATTTTTTTCTATCATATGGATATGCATTGGACTCATTCTCAAGATATTGTGCACTTTCTTGTTGCAGTTGATACTTATGTCGAAAGGTGTATTGTAGGTGTCACACTTGGAGGTAAGTGTCGTTTTGTCATCGTTTCAATGGATGCGTGTTGGTTTTGGGTGCTAAGTGTTTCATTGTCATGTGGGTTGTCATTTATAAGTGTGTGATCATGTTCAAGTATTTTTACATGCTATGGTCTCATCTCTCTCTCTTACTTGTCCCACACTTAGTAAATTTTGGAGTTTTCTTATCTTCGCAAGTAGCCCAACCAAGCACCTATATCTATGTCACCTGGAACTATGCACTTTGTTGTCACAAGCCTAATTCAAGCATCATATGCCTTCTGGAACTGCACATTAAATATTCATAGTGAATTGCCTCCAACAACGTCACACTACACAATATTAGTGGTAAGTCACTGTCTATTTCTCTTTCCCACTATGTAGTCATTTCCTAGTTTTACCTCCATTGCACACTGCACACTTTCAGTCAAAAATCAGGTCATTTTTATCTCCCTATATTGCACAATTGTGTAGTTCACCGACCCTTCCTCTTAAAAGTATGCATTGCGCAATCATAGTGAGCAAGCATGTCATCCCTACCCACCTAACTTTCTCAACTGCACAATCATGCCTCCCTATCTCTCATCCATTGTGCATTATGAAATCACATCTCCTAAACACTCCATCCCTACCTCCTACTCCTATGCATTGCTCGATCCCTAGGAATCCTCCGTAATCCTACACATCATCCCAACTCAGTCAGTATGTTGCATGAGAAACAATATAGACTAGGATATTTTTGGACTAATGTCATCTTTTCATTAGTGAATTCCATTCGTAGGTGTTATTATCTTGACATGACAAGATGATGCTCAAGGAGGATGTCAAAGAGAAGCTACAATAAGACAATGATTTAGTTGAAGATACAAAGAGATCATCAAGAAAGGAGATAAAGGGACACTAGATCATGATAGAAGAATGAAGATCGAGATCATATGGAAGACTCTATATCCTAACCAGCCTCTTGGAGAGTGAATTTTAAGATCAAGAAAGACCAATTCTAAAGATGTGAAGATAGCAACAAGCAAAAAAGTTTTGTATTGATATAATAGAATGAAGTTCCATACCACCATTGCCAAGTCACGACTTCTCAAAGTGTCACCATGGAAGTCACATGTGTCATTATATTTTACCACATGTAATATTATATTTTGGAGAAAATATGAAAATTTAAAATGTGTGGAAGCCCAAGGGTCACACATAGAATGTGAAGAGTCGTGTAGAAGCTCAAAGGTCTCTTAGGAATTATAAAAGTCACATGGAAGCTCAAGATTCATGAGGGAAGGTCAAAAGTCACAAGGGAGGTGGAGAGTCACCTCATTTGTTATATATACACCCTCATAGCTCAAGAAAAATACTTTTAACCTTGGCTTCTCAAGCTAAGTATAGGAGAGAAGATTTGTCTTTTGAGAAACACATAGTTGCTTAACGTTCCACTATTGGAACTAGTGTTGTATCATTGTAATGGTGCATCTTGGGAATTTCACTTTATAATTTGAATCCCTTCGAGTCAACACACTTTCATGCATATGTCATGAATTATTGTAAGACTATTCTTTCAATGTTTGCAGTGTATGTTTGTATTTTTATATACTAATGAAAATGAACTATTTCGTTGGATTTAGTATGCATCTTTGAACTGTGTGTCTCTTGTTTTCATGATTATTTTTTATTTGTGAACTATTTCCTGAGATAACTAATAATTCTTTCATATTTATGTGTTTTTCTTTACCAAGATAGTATTATTACTCTTCTTTTAAAGACTCACTTTCCTCCCCCTTTCAGTGAAAGAACCATTATACATTTTTCTATTGAATACACCACAAGAATAACTTGCTTTCATATCTCGAAATTATAGGTGTTTTATCTTGTGTCATTTATTTCATCCAAGGAAAATCATTAAGGATATGGTAAGTGAGTCTATTCCCTAGATGGGCCTCCTACTCAAAAAGGTGTTAGGTCTAGTTGGGACTTTATATTTAGGATACCCCCTAATTATTAGAGGCATCCAACACCATAAAAAATTATAGTGCTAGAAGGAGGGACACCTTTTTATGGTTGACAATTCACCACATTCACATAAAGAACTTTTTGTACAAGGTAGTAATTGTCCAAGTCCAACTCCATCTCATATATCCAAGAAAGGAGAGTCCCCTCACCAAGGTCTGAAGCATGCATATGAAGTTACTTACGATAAAATCTATCATATTCAACTTATCACTCATCAGTCTGCTAGAGCTATTGGATTACTTCTTGTCGCATTTGTTCTTCCTTATAAGCAATCAAAGAAAGAGACCACCCGTCGTGGTGTTTTAGTATCTTTAGTGGATTAATTGGTCACTTATACTCTTGAGTACTTGGCTATCTCCCTCGAATATTAAATTCACTAAGGATTCCCTCTACCACCTATTGGTGAAGATATCGAAGGAGACAAGAAGGATTTTCAATTTTTTGATGAAGAATTATTAAGAGATTAAGAACAACAAGATAATAAGGATAATTTGAATGGTGAAGAGAAGAATCTTCAGAATCAAAGAGTGAGGAGGAGGAGGAGAATGAATACATGGTCAATGAACCAATGGCCTCTTTCTCTTCCATGTAATATCCATTTCTTACCAAAGCACCTAAAAAAGTTTCTTACAAAGTATGATCCAGATACGAAAGTGAAGACCGAAGATCAAACTGATGACTTTTACTTGCATCTATGAATGTTAGAGTTATGTTTTGATGATGTTTCTTATAGATTATTTCCATACACTCTTGAAGGTAGAGCATCAATTTGGTACCATAGCCTTCAACCAAGTTAAATTTAGAATTGGAGGGAGTTTAAACAATTATTCTTAGAAAAGCTTGCTGATGATAAAACTACAACAATGTTAGTTAAAGAACTCATAAACATTAATATGGGGGATAAATAAAAGGCTAAATATTTCAATCAAATATTTACATGTATTTTGAATAAATTCCCCACTGATGTGCAACCTCATGATTCAATTACTAAGGATTATTATATTGTTTCCTTGCCCACTAACATTTATGTTTTTGTTAAGCATGTTGAAAAATAAACTTTGACTCTCAACTTTGTGGAGGAAATTGTTCTCAAAAAGGACTTAAGGTCTATTGGGGTCATTTCTAATTAGGAAGATTCAAAAGACTCCAAAGACACTGGTAAAACACCCTAAGCCTCTTCCGCTAAAACTAAAGAGAAATATCCTTTTGACATGGAAAACTTGACTAAATTCTTGAATTTTCTAACTAATGAAGTATCCAAGCTAAAAATGAAGTCAAGCGAGGCATCTACAGATAATAAATTTTTGAAGTTGTTTCTTAAGAATAACATCAATCAATCAACTAAGTCTGCATAGAGTTCTAATGTTGTAATCAATGTTGAGAACTTGGGCATGGATAACTATTGTACTTTTCATCAAGAAGCACATTCAGAGAAAACATGCCCTCAATGGAAACACAACATGAATGTTTTGGTTTCCAATGTTATCGAAATATTTCCAGCATAAGAGAATTTAGAGAAGACTCAAGAGAATGATGAACCAACCTCGACAAAGGAAAAAATAAGTGTTGGTGATTCAATCTTCACTTTTGATCTTATCTTGAATAGTGATCAACAAGGTGCTAGTGAGTCCCCGGCAAGTGATGCTCCTCCTAAAAAACCTGTTAAGAAATAAAGCATAAGGAGAAAAGGACTGATGCCTAAGAAATATTTGAGGAAACAATTGTTGGGAAATATTTTCCCTCCTAGTAATCCTGCTCATATCACTTAAAACAAACCCAAAAGTGCACAACCTCAAAAGAATGCTTCTTGAAATAATAATAACAAGTCTGTCACTACCAAGGTATCGAACAAAGTCACATCACCTACCACTTTAGCACACCCTGAAAAAGATGAAGATATATATTACAATGTTCTTGAATACATGAAGAAATCTCGAACTAATATTTCCATATTTGAGCTAGCAAAGTTGGCAGGGAAACATGAGTTGATCATCTAAGCATTTGCATCTCAACCTTTGATACGTAGAATATTTTGTACTTCTCAAGCCTCATATAGTAAGTTTCCTACTATTCTTGAATCAATCATTAATGAAACTAATTTAAATTTTAGATCCACTTTCCCCCATTTTCTTTTAACTTTTGATATTTTCAATTATAATGTCCATAATTTCCTAGTTGATTAACCCGATTATAATTCAAGTGCATGAACAAGATTTTTTAATACGAAGAGATCATTATGTAATCAAAGAAAGCCATAGACCTTAAGGTAAAATAAGTAAAGGTAATAGGTGACTCAGATACTGTCACACATTAGGTACAAAATACTATTCATTGTGTGTCACCTAATTTGAAAAAAAACCATCAAGACGTATGGCATCTTATTTGTTTCTTTAAATCCTTTAATATAAATTATTCCTAGGATTCATAATGAAACCATAGACACATTATCTAATGATGTTGCTAGGTTATCACCACTTAGGATGGTTTTTCCATTGAGATTATTTAGAATCCACCTGTACCCGATAATTTTACTAATTTTTGTGTTTTCAATGATGACCAACAAATACTAGATTTTATGGCCAATGCTGATGTGTTTAAACATGCAGTGATAGAGGAGGATGAGCATGAAAGAAATTGGTATGAATCAACTCATATACATAAGGGAAATCCCATGCCTTAGGGTGTGGTATCTTTATAAATTCTGTATGAACTACATAAGCGCTTTAAGGGACCAACCAATACAAAGACACATAGTTATACTCTATCACATGAATAAGTTAACTTGGGTACCAAATAATATCTGAAGAATATTGAAATGTTTTATTATCCCCAAGAGCGACAATCCTTTTTCCATATTTTCAAGAAATACTGAGGTGTATTCGCATGGACCTATGATTATTTGAAGACCTATGACACATAGATTATCCAACATGTGATACCCATTAAGGAAAACGTAAATCCATTTCAGCATAAGATAATAAAATTCCATCCTACACTTGAACTCCCCATTCACAAATAACTAAGGAAATTGGTGGATGTTTGGATCATATTCCAAGTTCGTCATTCTACATGGGTTTCAAATTCGGTTTTTTTTAGAAAAAATTCTGGAGAGGTACACTTATGTGTTTATTTCCACAACCTAAAATAGGATTTGGATAAAGATAATTATCTCATTCCATCTATGGAGTAGATACTCTAGATGGTAATTGGTTCAGATATGTTCTCGCCATTAGATGAATTTTCTGGATACAATCAAGTTCTAGTAGTAGAACCTAACACGGGGTAAAACTAGATTTAGGACTAAATGGGGTACATTTACAATTTTATGAATTGCACTTTGACTCATAAATGCAAGTGCTACCTTTCAAAAGGTTACATACATCCTATTTTGTGGTTTGGTTGGAAAAAGTGTTGTCCTGTACTTGGATGACGTTATAGTATTTCCAAAGAAAAGATATGATCACTTTCAACATCTACGGAAAATCTTTGAGCGATTTCGAAATATGGTATATCTTTAAATCCTAGGAAGAGAATATTTAGAGTGTACGAGGGAAAACTCTTGGGACACATTATAGCTAAGAGAGGAATTAAAGTGGACCTAGAGTGGGTCAAAACTATTGCCAGTACCATATAGATATGTGTATATTAAGCTCCAAATTAGTTGTGATTGGTTTAGAGAATATTTGACTTCATGTTTTTTCATATAACACCAAGGAAAATGTTCCTCCAAGGGGAAGAAGTTTTTGACAGACCCTGGGTAAAACGCCCTCATTGTAAACTTTGTAACCATTTATTTTAATAAAATCAAGCCTGATTATTGGGACATGGATTCCAAATCTTAAGGAAGGAGATTGCTTGGGATTTAAGGAAAGATTGATTATTTTCTTACATCCAAGGAAGGCTTGCAGAGGTGTAATTAAATGAGATTGATTATAAAAATTAATGGGGTAGGAAGGAGGGAAAAGAGTCCATAATTCCTTCCATGAGTTTGCAAGAAAAAAAAGGACAAAATTAAAGAAGAGGATGGGCCACGCTGGTAGGTCAGACAGGAAAATTCAACCAATAGGAACATGGTTGGGAAGTTGGCATAAGGAATCCCCATGATCAATTGAAAAACAATGATGACAGTTGGGAAACAAGGAGGGGAGGAAGTGGAAAACAATTATGGGGGGAGTATCAAAGGACCATCATAGCAGAGGGTAAGGGAAAGAAAATCCAGTCGTGAAAAAAGGTAACTGGGAAAAATAATACCATGAGAAGAAAAATGGAGCCAGAGGAAAAAAGAGAAGAAAAATATTTGAGCATAATAGAAAAGGGAAGAAAAAGATCAACATTTCTATAGGAGCTGAGAAGTGAAAAATCATTTGGTTGAGCATTCGAAGGTTGGAAGAACATCTCTCAGGTGAGGGCAGTAGTCTCTGGATCCCATGGATAGCTTGAGGGTGGATATGGATGATCTTTGGATTCCCTTTATAGCTAGGGTGTAGGCCTATCTCTTGGATTCCTGGTAAGGCAAGTTATGAAGCTTCCTTTCTTGTTTCATGGTTCGTATAGTGCGTTATGAATTACCAATCTTGGGTGTTACCACTATGTATCATTGTGTTGTTGAGGGTGGAGGTTTCAACCTCTTTATTCCTTTGTGTTGTTGAGGGTGGAGGTGTCAACCTCTAGATTCCCTTCTGTTTTTTAGGGTGGAGTTGTGGACATCTAGATTCCCTTATGTTGTTGAGGGTGGAGGGGTTGACCTCTAGATTCCAATGCGTTTCTAAGGGTGGATCTGTCAACCTCTGGATTCCCTTGTGTTTTTTAGGGTGGAGGTGTCAACCTCTGGATGCCCTTGTTTTCTTGAGGGTTGAGGTGTTGACCTATGGATTCCTTAGTGTTGCTAAGGGTGGAGGTGGGTTACCTCTGGATTCCATGTTTTAGTTGGTTGCATAAAGTAGTTGTTGGTTGCTATGATTAGTTGGTGGGTGCAGGTGTTGGGGCCTATAGAGTCCCTATTTCAGCTAACATATTTCGTTTAATTCCTTAAGCACTCATCCTCAAGCACTATAATCTGGCTTAGGGTGACTACTGCAAGAAAGGATTGGTTGTAGTGTGTCTAAGGTTGGTTGGAGATTCAAAGTGCTAATCTTAGTCATTAGTCAATGAAGCTAATAAGATAAGTTGTTTGCTTATATACTTGATTGCATTTAAAAATGAATTTAGTTGTTGTGTGATGTACTCATGCTTTAACACCATTAACGTAGAAATAATTTATTCTTGTTTTTCTAAGATAAGATGCTAAGGTATACATATAATTCTAATGCGCATGGATACTCTCGTGTGTTAAGCTAATATGTTCATGATGTGGAAGGTTGATCACATGATCCCTTGAAACTGCAAAATGTGGTTGATTACGTTGTTACATCATGTGAATTCCATCATTTGGTTGCTAGTAATATAGTCGATGGTGGAGGAAGTTATCATGGCTTCACCCTAAATTGACTAGAGGGTAATTTAATTTCTACGGTCAGATAAGGCTCAAGTCGAGGTGACAAGTTGTGACATGTGTATGGTGGGAAGGTGTTGAATTTCCACAATGAGGCCTCAATAGCTAGTGTGGGGACCTGGTGGGAAGACTCTATTTGTTGGGCACTCATTTCATCCGAGGGTTCATTGGCCAATGAGGTGGTGGATTGATCCTTGATCATATGTATAAGGATGCATGTGTAGAGGAAAGGTTCCTGAAGAGCGTAGGAAAAATTTCTTATTATCGACCTAAACAAAGAAATCGGTTGGTTGACAACATTAAGTTTCTTTGTCCTATATTAGGGTCTTATAAGGTCAATGTAGGTCGACTGATTAGGATTTGATTGCTTTGTATAGCTGAGATGAATTGACTATTCTAGTGGGGTCCGCTAGTTAGGGACAACATCCACGTCCTAGGCATGCTAAAAGGAAGTTTGCATGTAAATAGGTTGCACATAGTTGGGCTTGTGTAAAAGGCTAGTAAGAAGTTGGGAAAAAATTCTAAGTCAAGGAACAATTATAAAACATGTCGAGAATTGCCTATGGGACCTATTGGGTTGGGGGTCGAGATAGTCAGCCAGACCAGGATGGTTGGGGCCATAAGTGAGTTAGACTATTGATTAGTCAAGAAGGGTCTGCTAGTCATGGTCGAGTCACAACCTATTCAGTCTCATTAGCATTCGGTCAGGTCGAGGTTAGAGCTTCAACCAATGTTATGCCTGTTATTTCAGAGAAATAGGCCAACTACCAACCATCCACAAGTGCGATTTTTCTATGTGGGTCCAACTACAAGGGTAGAGTATCCATATAGGCACCATGTAATAAGCTATGTGGGTGACACATAGAGGCCATTGATAATGTGGCAAGCCTAATGGGCCTAACACTAAATGGCCATATCTTCCAACCAGTAAGTCAGGTGAAGTCAAAGTTTATATTGCCAGGAAGGTCTCGTTGAGACCGATGCAATGCTAATGTTTGGAAATATTTGAAGAAGTTGAAATAATGAATAATTTTTATGACCCCACTCCCACGAGATAACTATAAAGGTTGGGTTAGGAGAAAGTAATGCCTTACACTACGTTGGTGTAGGCTAGGTGGTGGAAGGGAGTGTTACCATTTGTTAAAAGGGTGAAACTTATAATGACAATAGTCCATATCCTTTGACATTGATGGAAATTTAGGGAATCCATTTTTCAAGAATTAGGATAATGTACAAGGATGCACTAGTGCATGAGCATCTTGAAGATATTGTTGAGCTATAGGAGGAAAATTGATAGACTTAAGAAATAGGTGAATACCTTTCCCTATGGAAGAGGGAAAAAATGATAAAGTGGTGGACACTTACTTTTAGGAGTAGAGAAATTTAATTGTAAGTGGACTAATAGAGACAATGAAGGGGCCAACCAAGAAATATGTGCATTCAACCTGGATGGCTTAGAAAGGAAAGTAGCCTTGAGTTGACAAGGAAAATTCTTACTCACCTTTGTATATGGTGGACCTAGAATGAGGTAGAGCACTCCTTGTGAAGCTTAAGGAATTATAGATCATGTCAAGATCACTAGTTGAAGGTGATAGAATTATCGGTGTGGACATTCCTCCTTTAAGAAAGAGGTATGAAAGTATTTTGGTTGACTCATTTGACTTATGGGATTTTGGATAGACTATTCGAATGTTTGAGGGAAGTGGTTATGATCCAAGATCTTTTTCTTATAGATGCATTAAAGAATTACATATAACAAAGCACTTAAAACCATGAAACATAAGCACATAATATGAATAACAAAGAGACCATAACATGCATGAGATCAAGACACCAAAAACTGATTACGGATTCGATCCAATTCGGACTATGTCTCCGGGCCATGCTTAACAGTGGGGAGGCCTTCATTCATTAAGTGGCAAGAAGAAGAATAAGTACAAGTAAAATTACATAAACCACCCTTATACCTCTGATCTGGAAAATGCTTGAAAAATGGAGAGCTCTGATGTAGAAACATACATCAACGTTGAGTTCATGTCGCTGAGAGGTGTAAAATCGACATAAAATTTGTCTGAAATGGACACCGGCAAGTTCTGCACCGCTTGGAATCTTTTTGATGCCCCTCAATATTCCCTGGGCATGGTTCTGCCCCTCTGGCTTGCTCGTGGTTCCACTTCTATTCCTCCTACTCTGCCTGAGCGTACTGCACAAATGAGGGGTTTATATATGTAGTGTGGGGAATATTCACAAGGTTGGGGTTGGTGGTGTGTTGGCAACACCCACCGACATAGTGCGTGGAGGAGGGCGGAGGGTCCAGGTACAAAACCCGACCCGACCCTTCTTGGCAATATTTTGTTGCGCTTTTTTTTAATTTGGGATTGTTAGGGTGTTGGGCTGCCCCATTGGGTGGGTCGACCCTCGCAGCCAGCGCAGGTTCAAATCTTGTCGTCCCCGTATTCTGGTCGTTTGGATATAAATACGGTGGGTGGGTCCGATCTACATGGCCCGACCCAACCAACGTTTGCTATATGGTGTCGCCGATGCTTATACGTGGTATTAAATAACGGGTTCGGCGGGGTCATGGCCGCCAACCCATACAGTGATTGGGTAGTTCCGGGGGTGGCGGGGTTGACATCCCTCCCCCCCACAATATATATAATAATGCAGTGGTGGGGTGGCGAGGTTGGTGGTCCGCCACCCATTTATATTGTTTTTTTTATTTTTTAAGTAAACCATGGCCCCTTTTTAAAAATTCTCGAAATTGGAGGTCATTGGGAAAATTAAACATCCAATGATTTCGCCCGCTTCTCGGGTGCTAGGTTCCTTGCCAGTTGACAGTGAAATTGTGGGATACTTAAACCTGGCCCATTGCCTAACTTTGACCGCAACTTTGACTTTCTCTAACTTCTTCATATGACCTCGGATTTAGGCACCGTTTGCATCGTTGGATTCATAACAGAGAAAAATTTGACATGGTCCTAGTCTTGTTGTCATCTGGACACTTTTATTTTTGAGCAATTTTAACCTACTTGTCCTTTGAGATCCTCCTGGATCAATCCTCCCCACTGAGGAGCTTTTGGAACACCAAAAGCATGAACACATCCAACACACTACTTGTGTCTTCTCCAAACCATACTTTCAATCACCTGCACACAAATGTGGTACATCCTTTGCAATCATATAAAAACCACACATGACTCAAACAAACCCTCACTTGCCAATAGTTTATAGCACACACTCATTGGTCAAGGACTACATAATAAAAACGAATAACCCAACTACTCCTAAGAAAAGGCCAAAACATCATCATTGTGTTTTTGAAGCGATGGGAAACACATCATCACCTTTACATTTATTTGCAATGCACGATTTACAAATTGTGGCCATATCAAGAAACTACGTCTAAAAAAACATCTTTTACTTAATAAAGTAAATGGGTCATCTCCCTGTGGCAGATTTTCTTGCGGAATGTCTTCGAAGACTGGATTCTTCATGGATGCCTTTTGCGCCTGAAGTGTTTGACATGAACATTTCTGATGTTCATCCTTCTGTCAATGATCCTTCCTCTTCCAGACTTTTCGAATTGTCCTGGAACGCTTCCTCCCGATGCACCTCTGATAAGTACTCATGCATCCCTCACTTTCGCTAGAATTTGATGAGGCGCTCTCATCATTTGTTGTTGGTGGGTCGCTGGTTGTCTTGGAGCATTCCCCTACTTCCTTCCTGACATACCCAAGTCCTGGATGACGAGGTAATTCTTCTACTTTAATAGGGTTTATGATTCCTTGGTCATTAATGCTGAGGCCCTTTCCCTAGTACCCCATATTCTTCAACAGTTTGGATCCGATACCTGTAGTATGTTTTTAAAAAGCGACGAAAGCTTCATCATGAAAATTATATGAAATCGAAGAAACACTTTTTACCTCAAGGGGGTTATGCTGCAGCTTCTCCAAGGATTCATCCTTAGCTCGCAACTGGCGTAACAACCTTTTTTTCTCCTTTTCTGCTTCATGTAAGAGTCTCCTTAGCTCAGTATTCTCTGCTTGAATGCTTTGATTGATCTCCTCAAGTTCCTGGAGCCATGTCGCATTGGGAGACCCTTTCATCTTTGGTAAATTATCTGTTGAAATTTTTGTTTCATTGCCCGAATCTAAACCCAAATTGATGGGTCCATCTGTTGCGATTCCAAGAACTGCTATCCTCTTTTCGTCACCGGAATCTGATCCCCAGTCAATTGGTCTTCCTCGTGCAACTCCTGCAACTATGATCTTCTCATCTTCCTCTGATTCATAATTTTGATCTTGTTGCATGGTGGAAACTCCGTTCTGCCTCTCCTTTTTTTCGTCCCTCTTAGGTCTCAGTTAAGGGTGCAGTTTCCAGCAATTCTCTTTGTCATGTCCCTCTTTCTCACAATGTGTACAATAGGGCGTTGCTCCTCTTCTCTTGGTTGTTGTGGTTATTTTTGGGTGGCCATTTTGTTCATGTGTTTCCCTGTTTTCAAGACACATGGCCTTTAACACTGGCCTCATTGATAGTAGCAGGCTCAAAAAATAATAATGAATGTCTTATGTAACCATGTAAAGAACCAATATACTTAGTTACTATCTCTGGTGAATCTAACGGAATGTCTAAGTTCAATGCTTGATTTCTAAATTCTTTAGTGGTATTTTGGACATTTTGGCCTTTGCCTTGCTTTAGGTGTTGTCATTCCATTAATGTTTTTTTTCTTATAGCCCAATGGGTAAAACTGGGTTTTCAATGCAGAAATAACATTTGACCATGAGGAGAGAATGTTACCCAGATTGTTGTTTCCTTACAATTTTCTCTCCAACCAAACGAGAGCAGTGCCACCCAGTCGAAGGGATGCCAACTAGATCTTTTCCTTGTCTTTCTTGATATGTTGAATCTGGAAATAGACCTCAATATGTGTAATCCAATTGTTGAGCTTTTCCGCATTACATTCTCCTGTATACATAGGCAAGTCAAACTTTACATCTAGTTTAAGGAAAGGTTTCTCAGATGTATGTATATGACATCTGCAAGAATGATGAGAAGAAGAAGAGGAACTATCACTAGAATATGGAGACGGAGGGGGATCTTCTCCACCATCTCCATGGGTTATTGATCCATGGTCATCTGCATTTTTCTTCTCGGGCTTGACGGTCTTCTCATACTCTGCAAATAGTTTGTCTACTTTCTCTTCCAAATTGTAGAATAACTTGCGGTAATTCCGCTCTTCTTCCCAATGTGCTTCCTCATCTACCATGTTTCTTCTTCGTAGTGCATGTCCTGCTTTGGTATCAAAAGACTTAAGCTTTCCTTTGCCCCTTTGAAAATTGTTTCTAGTTAGCATATACTCATGCAATTCGCATTGATAAAGACCTGCTCTGATACCACTTGATCCAAGATCTTTTGCTTATAGATGCATTAAATAATTACATATAACAAAGCACTTAAAACCATGAAACATAAGCACATAAAAAGAAGAACAAAGAGACCATAACACGCATGAGATCAAGACACCAAAAATTGATTACGGAGTTCGTCCAATTCAGACTACGTCTCTGGGCCCTGCTCAACAGGGGGGATGCCTTCATTCATTAAGTGGAAAGAAGAAGAAGAAGTACACGTAAAATTACATAAAGCACCCTTATACCTAAAATCTGGAAAATTCTCGAAAAATGGAGAGCTTTGATGCAGAAAAGGTCATCATCGTTGATTTCCTGTCACCGAGAGGTGTGAAATCGACATAAAATTTGTCTCAAATGGACACTGGAAAGTTCTACACCCCAGGAATCTTTTTGATGCCCCTCAATATTCCCTGGCCCATGGTTCCACCCCTCTAGCCAGCTCGTGGTTCCGCTCCTGCTCCTGCTGCTCTGCCCTGAGCGCACTACACAAATGAGGGGTTTATATGTGTGTAGTATGGCAGACTTTACAAGGTTGGGGCCGGTGGTGCGTTGGCAACGCCCACCGGCAGAGCGCGTGGAGGAAGGTGGAGGGGCTAGGTTCAAAACCTGACCCGACACTTCTTGGCAATATTTTATTGCGCATTTTTTTTAATTTGGGATTCTTATGGTGTTGGGCCGCCGCATTGGGCAGGCCAGCCCTCCCGACCAATGCGGGTTGAAATCCCGTCGGCCTAGTTTTGCGGTCATTTGGATATAAATACAGTGGGTGAGTCTGCTCCACGCAGCCCAACCCAACCAACGTTTTTTATATGGTGTCACCGTTGCTTATACATGGTATCAGACGACAGGTTCGGCGAGGTCATGACTGTTGACCCATATGGCAGTTGGGTCATTCCGGGGGTGGCGAGGTTGATAGCCTGCCCCTAACAATATATATAATAATGCGGTGGTGGGGTGGTGGGGTTGGTGGCTTGCCACCTATTTATATTAATTTTTTTTTAATTTTTTAGTAAACCATGGCCTCTTTTTAAAGATTATCGAAACTAGAGGTCATTGGACAAATTAAACATCCAACGATTTTTCTCGCTTCTCGGGTGCTCGATTCCTTGTTGGTTGACGGTGAAATTGTGGGATACTTAAACCTGGCCCAATGCCTAACTTTGACCGCAACTTTGACTTGCTCTAACTTCTTCATAAGACCTCGAATTTAGGCGTCGTTTGCATCGTTGGATTCAGAACGAAGAACACTTCGACATCGTCCTGGTTTTTTTGTCATTTGTACACTCTGATTTTTTAGAAATTTTAAGCTACATGTCCTCTGAGATCCTCCTGGATCAGGCTATGATGGCCATCTACCACTCTCTTCTCAATTATAGATTTTAGCAAGACCTATTTCCTAACATTTGGAAATGGGGCCTAAGGGCACCAAGAAAATATGCCTAATTCAATGAAGATGTTAGAGTGTTGAATTGCAAGAGGTGACTTGATAGTTTGGAAATGAAGGTCTTAACTTTGCCTTCATCTTGTAGAGTTATATAAGTAGATTGAAGTGTAGAAAGAAGTCCTTGTTTTAGGCATGAATAAGTGCATTCTCATGAAGTTGAATTGGGGATGATTGGGTTGCAATAGTCATGGAGAGTTCAATGTATAGAATCATGGTATAATGGATTAAGAGTATTGATGCATTAATATGTTTGGATGATGCAACACTTGTATGTTTTGGTGGTGTTGTTAACAAAGGTTAGATTGTAGCAAAAAAATGAGAAATACAAGAAGCATTGTCAGTAGAAGTTGGGAAAAATAAATTGTTCATTGGAAGAATTGGATAGTGGGCTATTGCATCACAATTTTGGCATGGATAGTGTAAAGTGCTTAGAGAAGCAAACCATGAAAGAATTCATGAGTATAGAATTGGAGGACAATAGGTTCTTGAGAAAATTACTAGGGACAATAATTAATTTTAGTGGGGAATGATGTGAGGCCATAACCTTGAACATATTTGGATGCCATTTTCCTAATGATCACCTAGGTGATTATTGACTATCGTAGATGGACATAACAAAAGGTTAATGCTAGAAGAGTCGGTTATGGGCACCCTTACACAATGGAAAAGTACAACATGGATATGTTTGGTTCCCTCACTCAAATTGGATGCACCATAGACCTTGATAGCTCACACTATGTTTATGCACCAAAAGAAGATTGGAAGGGAACTTGGTGAGAAAAGGTAAAAGGGTTTGTTATGAGAAACCTTGTCTATAGACATGCACTGGGCATGATGTATAAGAAGACGATAGGACCTGTATGAGGTAAGCCTATAAAGCTTCAATGATTGGATTGTTCGTGTTTTTTTGGAGACAGGTAGAAGGTCATTTTTCTTAGATTCATGGTATATTTGTAATAAAGTCACAAGCAAGAGTCTATAACTCCCTTGTTGTATATATGTGCCATTGTTCATATAGTAAAGTTAAGGAATCTAGACTTGGATGTTTCTTACATATCTTTGTTGTCGACTCTTCATGATTGTTATATGTTATTGTTTTAACTCTCTTTCTTTGCTTTGTGTTGGCTAAATGTTAAACTATTGCTTGGATGTTTCAAAGGTTATGGTTAGATGTGTGCTTACTCATGAACAAACTTGGTTGAGTAGAAGTTAATTTCATTTGAAAGATTATAGGTTAAGGTGAAGTTATATGTAACATCCCAATTTAACATGCAATTAATTATATCAAATATGCAATTGATAATCAACACAAAAACTGTTTAACTAATCATCATAGAAATTTCAGAAACACGAGCAAAGACGACTTACCTGTAATGGCGATATTCCTTACTTGAGACTCCAAAGTTGAACGCTATTTCAATCTTGCTAACCGCAACAAAGTTTTGGGGAAAACTCTCCACCCAACCATAGGCTCAGCTGCACATAATCTTTCCACAGCTAGCCACCCCCGAGCCCTCAATCAACATACTACTGCAAGGGAATCCTTTGTCTCACAATACCTTTCTCTCCAGAGAATGGATGAAAGAATGATCCATGAATCTTCCTCAATTTCTATTAAATAGACCAAACAATGGAATGAGAACCACATGCATAATTCACTGTGTAAGCATTCAACTTTTATTTATTTATTTTAAGTTTTACTTAATTTAGTGTTTCATTTAATTTACTTTTTTATAACTTTACTTATTTTTATAGTTTCTTAGTTTAATTCTTTCTTAATTTATTTCTTTTTTTTTTTACTTTTGTTAATTAACTCTTAACTTCACTTATTTATTTACTGTTTAGGACTCCATTTTATTATTTACTATTTTATTTAGAACTCCAGTTATTGTTTACTATTTTATGTATTATTTTTATTATTCTCTTGAATTATTATTTATTTACTTATTTATTTAATTATATTATTTTTTATTATTTTTTATTTTATATTTTATAATTATTAGGGACATTACATTATATATGGACGTTAAGTTAAGAGACACAATGTGGATATAGTAGGCACAGACTAGCCAAACCCTTGCAACCAAGGTAAGGAAATGGCACATGACGTCATGTATCGAAATATATCTAGGACAAACTTGAGTTTGAAAAGAAAATTCAGAAAACTATAGGTTTATGATATGTAGGGTACTGAGTATTAAACCTAAAATATTTCACAAAGCTAACAAAAAATTAAGTTGATATTAATGTTGCAATGCAAAAGTATGCATGCTTAGTTAAGTGGACATGGGCTAATACCATTTGTTTCCAAAGAATTATATCTAAACTATAGTTTAAGAAAAACATATGGATTGTTCTTGTGCATGCTTCTACTAAAGCCTGGTGTATTTAAAGTTGATGTGAATTCCATAGTTATGGAAAAGTAAGTGGAAAATTGTTTATGGTTGAAAAAATCTTTAAATGTGTTCAATTTTAGAACAAATGTTTCTCTATTTTCAATTTTGGATCTTTTATTGTTATAGAGAAATGAAAAAGGGAGTTGCTTTTATTGTTATAGAGAAATGAAAAAGGGAGTTGCTTACAAAATAGTCTAGACGACAATTTTTTGTCGGAATCCAGTAAAAACAAAAATAAAAAAATAAGGTAGTTGGAGTGTTTGAATCGTTTTTTTATGGTGGAAATGGATTCAGCACCACCAAAATCCTGAAGTTTGATACCCGTAACCCAAATTTTCAAAAATTTCTGCCATAACTTTTCATGATCTTGCCAAAATTTCTGAATTATTTTATGGGTTTTTTAGTCTATATAATGAAAAATTTTATCAATATATTATATTATTATTCTTACCCTAAGTTGAAAAATAATATATTTATAATAATTAAAAAAACATTGCTAATACAACTATACTCTCCATTTACATCTTCTTTATCGCTCCAACCATACTTGACATCCTTTTTATCCCTCCAACTACCTAGCACATGTCTGTTTTCGAAATTTTCCCTTGGTATTTTATTTCACTCGCATATTAATAGGGAGCCTTGTATGGCTTGATATTTTTCTAAAATCTTAGTTGTCAAAATGGACGACCGACCTCGATGTTCCTGGTAAGATAATCAAATATTATATAGATGTTTGTGTGGTTCAAAGTGACTCGCGGTAATTTAGGAAATCTATATGTTTGGGTAATTCAGGGAACCCTGAGCTTATGTGGCGTGGCATCCAACAGACATGCTAACTTTGCCCATGCTCACAGTCATTGGATGCACCAAATTTTCAGTAAAGATGCCCAAGTACAAACCAGCTTTGCCCATGCTCACACTCATTGGATGCACCAAATTTGCAGTAAAGATGCCCAAGCACAAACCAGCTGTCAAGTTGAGTGAAATTCATATTACATTTTCCAGCGTGTTAAATTATTTTCATCTATCCTTGTGATATAAGAATAGCAGCATAATAGCAGCTACATTTATATGTGTATCTAGAATGTTGATTTGATTTAATTATTAAGAAGAGATAGAATGTAGATTTAATTTTGTCCATATATATTTTAATAATTTGTTATGTTTTTTTCTCTTTTTCAATTAAAGTGATTACTTAAAAAAATGTTATATTAATATTATTTGTTATGATTTTATGGGCAGGTAGTATTGATAAGACATGACATTGTAAACAAAATTATTTACAAGTTAAGGATATGTAGGATGGATCTCTATTGTTAAGAATATTGGTACATGTCTTTCAAAATGTATACATATGTTCAACTTATAAAATAATTCTTCTTATAATTAATAATAAAAACAATAATTAAAAAAAATTATAATTCAGTTAGTTTTTATGTTGTTTTTTAATTATGACAGTTTGAGATGTATGATAAATTGTTTTTATGCTTATAATAAAATAATATTTTTGGACATTTAGGCCATTTAATTTATATGGTTGGGTTAGTTACAGTGCTTCTATTAAATTGTGTATAACCCACCCAACCTAAAATGTGGCGATCTCTAATCTAAAAAACACCAACTAAAAAAAACCTCAAAGTTATTTTTTTTTCGGCTCTTCTTCCTCCATGCGTAAGCTCCTTTTTTAAAGTAGAGTAGAATTTACTTTAAATGCAATAGTATAGCATTTATTTCTTGCACTTACTAAATTCATGCAATCAGTTTAGGTTTACATTTTTGTCATTTGATTCAAAATAGAACTAGGGTTTTCTTTTCGAGTTTTAAAGTAGAGTAGAATTTACTTTAAATGCAAACGTATAGTATTCCTTTCTTGTACTTACTAAATTCATGCAACTAGTTTAGGTTTACATTTTGTCATTTGATTCAAAATAGAATTAGGGATTTATTTTCGAGCACCTATTTTCTTGCAAATAGATTAGTGTTCCCTTGATTCAATAGAAAGTGTCAATTGTCTTTCTCCTACAAAGTTAAGTTTATATATATGTTTAACTCATAAAATAATTCTTCTTATAATTAATAATTAAAATAAAGTTATAATTTAGTTAGTTTTTATGTTGTTTTTTTTATCATGATAATATGAGATGTATTATAAACATTTTTTATGCTTATCATAAAATGATCCTTATGGGAATTTACTAATCATTTAATTTATATGGTTGGGTTAGTTAAAGTGCTTCTATTATATTGTGTATAACTGGAACAACATAAAATGTGGTAGGCTCTTTTCTAAAAGAAACACCAACTCTTCTTCTTCTTCTTCTTTTTCTTCTTTTTTTTTTTAATTTCGCCGATTTCTCCATGCCTAAGCCCCTTTTCTCAAGTAGAGTAGAATTTAATTTAAATGAAATAGTATTTCCTTTCTTTCATGCACTTATTAAATTCATGCAACTAGTTTACGTTTACATTTCTGTCATTTGATTTCTGCAAAAGATAATTCGGGTTTTCTTTTCAAGCACTTATTTTCCTACAAATAGATTAATGTTCGCTTGATGCAATAGGACAAGTAAAGTTTCAATTGCCTTTTTCCTGCAAAGTTAAGTTTAGTAATTTCCCTCCTCGGAAATTTTGCAAAATGGTCTCTTCACATCTCAATTCACTTCATTGCATCAAATTAAAGAAAGAAGGACACATTGCATGTTGCACACATAGTGTCAGAATCTCTTAATTTTGTACAAACACTGTATTGATAGTTAAAGTTGGTAGCCTTGGCAGTTACAACATTATTGCTGCAATACTAGAGCTCATCACTTTTTGGTGTCATTACCATGGAGGTGTCAAAGTATGCATTGTTTCCTTCCTCAGTTAATTCACTTATTTTACAAGTTTATGCCAAAAAAAAAAAAAAAAAAATCTACATTAAGCATTATTCATTTCAAAAATAGAAAATTGCATTGCATTAGCATTCTCATTCAAAAAAAACTATAAAATCAAAAAAAAAATATTCAATACCACAACTCCCCACTTTTTCACGTGGTGTAGTAAGAACCACATCACCATCCACTTTTGCAAGTAGAAGAAGAAGCATTGGTAGAGAAGGTAGAAGAAATGGATGGAGATGATAATAATGAGGAAGATCCTCTTAGATTTCCCATTCAGGATACTAATATAAACATTCATATGAAGAACATCCCTTCATCTTTTTTTCCCAACTTCCATGGTATGAGGTCAGAAGATCCAGAAACCTTTCTCTTTGAATTTAAAATACTTTGTAGATCTTATGGTTACTTACTAAACACTAAAAATTTGAGATTGTTTCCAACAAGGATGGAGCTCTTGATGGTTCATGAGTTTATGGACTAATTCAATAAGATCATGGAATGATATGCAAACGATATTTCTACAAGAATATAAAAGATCATGATCTTAAAGAAGAAATCTTTAGAATGACTCAAAAATAAGATGAGAGCCTTGAGGATCTAATAAAGAGATTTGTATAATGTTAAGAGGGAAAAATTACATCATTTAGGATTTGAAACACTAAAAAACCTCTTACTTAGAACAATTAAATATGAATGTATTGATCTCCTTGATATAATGAGTAGAGGGGATGTATACCAATTATCATTTGAAAAAAAAATGTGAAATATGCAAGCACATATCAAGAGGAAGGGAAAGAGTAAGTAAATCAACATCAAGAACATTAAGTCAAAATGAACTTGAAAAATTGCTTAATAACTTTAAAAATTAATTCTTAGCAATCTAAGTAAACAAATAGATGTGTTAAGAATATAAAATAAGCAAAAATAGAATGCTAAAATTTGTGTTATTTATGCAAAATCACATGCTATTAAAAATTTCCCATTATTACCATGGTTGAAGGAAGTTTACCAGGAGGACAATGGAGCAAATCAAACACAAGAGACACTTTGTTATGTAGCTCTAGGAAGACCATGGTATCCTAGTCGACTTGGTATGATGCAAGAACCTTACGCACAATTTCAAGGTTATGCACATCAATCTCAAAGTAATTGGAACACACACTTTCCCTTGCAACCTTGGCCATCTCAACGCCAAAACCAAACTTGGCAACAAGGTTGGCAAGGACCTTATAGAAGAAATCCACAATAACCTTAATATCCTCCATACCAAAACCAATGTTATCCATGCAATCCACCTCCACCCCAACCACAACCTCAACCACATCCATCTCAAAGATCCAGTCACACTCAACTACATGCAAAACCTTTTGCGAACTCAACCAATAAAGTGATTCATCCCACTTACAATTCTATGATACAAAACTTCCAAACAAATCCTCTTGATATAAATGATATTCATCTTAGATCAGGCAGAGTATTACAAAAATGAGATTTTCTTGATGTCATTGCAAAACAACATATCGAAGAACATGATCTAGAGGAGACTAAAGAATCATGTATCTGTACATTTGATGGAGAGTAGCCATTGGAGCCTGAGATTGAAGACTAATGCTTATTATCAGATTCTTTAAGTGTTCAACATAGTAATAAACAAAAACTAAAAGATATAAATTTCATGGAAGAACAAAATATACATGATGATCTAGATAAGCAAGAGAACCAAGGGCATCACAAATATATTGGGCTTTGGTTCTAGAAAATCATTAAGTTGGAGCACTAATCTCTTCTTCAACAGTTCTTAACATCATCAAAGCAGTTGGTTTCTCATATTCGGGCAAATGTCACAACATATCTTTCGAGCCTACACATGATTTTTTTTTGTCATCCTATTGTGCACATAGATCCATTGGAAGTATTCCTATACTTGAAAGAGATTTTCTTTTTTTTTTCAAGTAAAATATGATAGAAAAATAATAATAAAATAAAATAAAATAAAAAGAGAAAAAGAGAAAAATTAAAAGAAGAGGAAAAAATAAAATCTCAGGTGAAAACCTCCTTTGAGATTCTTGAGATTGGCTCATTGATTGAAAACCTCCATGAGGCCATCAATGGGATGGAAAAAGGAGAAAAAAGAGAAGAAATAAATAATATCTTAGGTGAAAACCTCTTTTGAGGCGCCTAGGCAGACCTACTGGTGCAAAACATCATTGAGGAAACTAGTAGGCTTAAGAAAAACAAGAGGGAAAAAGAAGAAATATTACACATAAGAAATTTTCTTCTTACCATGATGAATGTGCAGGTAAATCAACAAAACCAAAGAAACATTCCAACTTGCATATTTGGCTCTAATCCCATTGCATGCATCTTCAAAGGGACAAGAAAGATTCCCCACATCACTCTCATCCACTTCCTAACCATCCACAACCTTCACCAATCTTTCACAAGCATTTCCATTCATTTTTTTCATTGCCCTATAATGGCTACATGAAATTTCTGTGTTGTTACATGATATTATAGATTTGTAAAAAAAACACAGGGAACAAATTTCCTTGTCCATATCTCGAAAATCATACATCCTTAGGATGACATTTTTTATGAGAAGATGCATAAGGATGATGGTAACATGCTCAAAAAAATTCACCAATATCCAATGTATATTTTTCAAGTAATTGACCGCCATCACCTATATCCATTTTTCATTTTTCTTAAGATTCATGCATCCATTGGCCGATATTTCTGATGGGTAGATGCATAAGGATTATGATGACCTGCTAAAAATATTTGATGTGAATAAAATCTACCATTTGAGAGATATTGGCTAAACAATATTTGCTACAGGATTGACATAGAGTGCTACAAGAAAGTCTAGAGAGGTACAAAGAGCCCGATTTTGAGAAAATTCATCACCAAAACCCTGGAATTCATGGAGGAACATCAAAAGGGAGGCTACAAGAATCCTGTACACTACTACAATATCCGTAATTAGCAAAGATTAGCAACACTTTGACAATCTGAACAAGAGAAGGTAGTAACAACACCTTGATAACCTGGATGATAGAAATTTGCATTAACAGAGAATACTACAAGAATAACTCCAAAGGAAATAAAAATAATGAAGCTCCCCAAATTTCATATTGTATTACATCAACCCACTCACAATAGAAACATCTTAGTGGCAGTATTCCAGCTATCTGAACCATAGATGTGAAGCAATAGTCGCAACCTACATAAAAAAAACATGCATGGTAAGGCACATGTATGAAAATATTTAACCTCACCCTTTGAACCTATTAGAGCTTGAGAAAATTTTAAAGGTGTGAGAAGGAAAAGTATTTTATAGCCATAATTAGTAGCAGGAAGCCTCAATTGTATCTAGTAGTAACTTAACTTTTCTCCAAATTACATCCACATGTATGGGAGATAAATGGGACAAAAGTGAAAAAATACTTAAGAAAGTGGGATGTTATCATGGAGTATAGAAAGTAGGAAGGGGACCAAAGAACTTAAGTCAAATTTTTGTATGAAATATTTTTAAAAAAAATCATTAAAAAAAAGGAAAAAAGATAAGAAAAATAAAAAATAAAAATAAAATGGTGGACCCACCACCTCTCGACATGCAAATTGGTTGCTACAAAAACATATAGGCGCTTCTACAAGATAAAGATAGGTTTCTACAAGATAGTACAAACTGCTACAAGAGACAGAAAAATTTCTATAGGAAGTTAACAGAGTGCTACAAGAGAGCTCCTATAAAAATACATCTCTACCGGGGTGTTGGACAATGATTAATTAATTGCTACAAGGTACAAAGAAACACAACAAAGTTGCAAAGGGTTTGCTACAGAAAGTCAAGGTTGCACAATGGTAAATTATCCAAGGGTGAAAGGTATCCAAGTCACGAGGTTGGTCATCACATCATTCCTTTATTTTTCTTCAGGTTATTCACCATCATTCTTCCTCTATAAGAAGAAAGAGTTATGTGTTAAGTGTTTTCAATTCCAGAACTTAGTGAGAAAAGAAGAATTCAGATTGCTAGTCAAGGGTTTTCATGGGAATTTGATGGATAGTATGATGTTTCATGGCCAAGAATCCAAAAACCACTCCTGCAATTAAAAATTGAGGCCACCATTGTCAAAATTATTCCTTTTTTAGAGCTGCCATAGGAAACTTGGTTTCCTGTAGCAGCCCCTGTTAGCCGCCATATTGCTTGTTTTTTTTCTCCTAAAGGAGTATCACAAAGGCTGGAAGGAAAAATCATATGGGGAAACACTCAATGTGTGTTGTGGGAGGTATCAAGGACACCTAGACTCCAATGAATTAAAAATTGATTTATCCAAGAAAAAATCTTTGCACATAGAATTCAAAGTTTGCAAATATGGGATGAGGATTTAACAGGAGAAAACCCACCAACACAGAGAGAATCCATCAACATCCTGAAGTGCTGACCCTTTTCCAAAATTGCAACTGGATGGGATTCTTTGAAAGGCTAAGCGTATATGACGATGCGATTTCACTTGAGTTTGTAGTCAATTTACAAGATCCAAGTGGCCAAGAATTTGTATTAGCAATAAGAGGCTTCGACTTGAATGATAATGACATTAGTAGAATCACCACTTTACCTATGACAGTGCATTAGTACAAGGAATCCATAAATGAGGTAATGGATGCCAAAAAATCCTTATTTTCGCAAGGTGGAGTGCCAGAAGAAGACCAAGAAGATAAAACAAAAGTAAGGTGCTACCCTCACAAATAGAACCCATTACATTTGAAGAATCACCTCAGAGGAAGAAGAAACCTTAACCTACATTAGGACTCCCTTGGGAAACTCATATAGGGTAAGAAATGTAGATATAGAAGTAGCAAGAAGAGTAACAGGAAAAGCAACACATAGACCAATAAATAGATCTCGAAATAGGATATCATACATGAAGAACAACAGGCCAAGGAGGATGAATAGGTTTCTTAGAGGTTGAGCAACAATTTCTGTAGGGGGTGTGATGGGTCTCCAAAGTAGATACAAATTAAGACCCACATAACCTTTCCTAGGCATATAAAGGATATATTAAATCTCTTCTTCTGCACTTAGTAATGTTTTCTTGGATTTAGCAAGTTCTTAGGAAGGTTTAGAGATAATTTCATATTATGTGCCTAATATGATTTTTTTTGCAGAATATCAAGAGAGGATTGATTAAATTTTGAAGATATGCAAAATGAGAGAATTTAGGGGCATTCTCCCTACCACGGGATGGACCAATAAATGAATAGGATATCATGAAATTATGAGAATAATAAGATGTTCAACAAATTTTGTATGACCAGGCATGACTGAAACCAGCCTAGATCCATCTTAACCCTGGATCTATCAAGCCCTGAGAGGGATCAAATCTCTTAAGGTGCAAACATCTCCTCAAGTTTTACAGTAAAAAAAATGTTTGCACCGTGGTTAAGATTGGTCTAGGTTGGTTTATAATTGTGCCTAGAGGCTCTCTCTAGCCCAGTGTAGTAGAGATGTTGTAATATAATGTTTAACATTTTGACTAAGTGAAATTACATAAAATTAAAATTAAAATTAAAAAAATATATTAAATAATAAAATTAAAAAATTATATTAAATAGAAAGATTAATGTAATGTATATATATAACCCATAGTATTGAGAATTTATGGTATAGACCCATGGTATTCATGTAAAATATAGCCTTTTTAGAAGGAGAAATTAAACTTGACCCATGGTATTTATGTGAAATATAACCTATTTAAAGGGAGAAATTAGATTGGCCTAAATCCATCTTAACCCTTACCTATCATATAAATAGCAAATATTAAAATTAAACCTCTTATATTAAAAATATTAGAAAATAATAAATATGATTAAATATTTATATAAAAAATATAAATACAATAAAGGATTAAATTATTAATAAAATATAAATAAATTAATTCGCCTTATTAGTCAACACATTATTATTCAAATTTCATAAGCTAATCTCACATAATAATGACCGAATCTTACACGATTATTGTAATAGCATTTGACATATAAACAGTTCACATGGTAACTAACTCTAACCTAAACCCCGCTAAATAGGATAAAAATAAATAAACCTAAAAATAAATGCAAAGCTAAATTAAAAATGAAATTAAAAAACATAAAATTGTAACACATAATGAATATTTTTATGCGCAACAATTGGCTTTGCTTCCAAGTTTCAACTTTCAAGTTATTTTTTGGAGAGCGCGTAATTATAAGACAATATAGCGTAAATATGGTTTTCAAACTTTTGTGGTTGTTATTATCCACATTATCATAAAACATTGGTCGATGTTTTGAATTCTAACTGGGATCTATCATCAAGACGAGAATGAAGAATGAAAAAAAGCCGCAAAAGGTCAAGTTATTTAATTACACTTAGATTAATAATTTGAAGATACTATTTAAACTCTGATTCCGTACATGAATGTAAGTAAGAAAAAAAACGGTTTCACTATGCTGGTACACAATATAAACCAGCTGTTTCTTGCAGATTTGGAGGGTGATATAAGCATGAGCACACTTGTGTAGAGATAATTCTCAGTAGCCTTTCCATTGCAAATACCTTTAGGTAGATTGCTTGATAGCAGTGTTTTAAGAAATTCGGGATATTAGTGTGTCGGTGGAAGAACAATTTGCCCAAAATTTGCAGAATGAAACTATGAGAGGGAATGAACTGGAAATTCAGGTTTCTGAGAAAAGGTTATTTTTACATTTATATGATTGTCTATAAAAATAAAATGATGGTTCAAGAAAAAAGTAGAGTCCGTGAGAGCAAAAGAAAATTTCGGTGTGCCCAATGAAGAACTCATTGTTAGGTGAAGTATCATGTGAATAACTACTTGGAATGATTAGTGAATATTATCTAAATTATAAATAATATTATAAATGTCTAGCTTAACACGTACAAGTTTTACATACAGGCTTATAGAGATTGCAAAAAGCAATTAGATTTAGGACTATTGTTTGTCTTAAAATATTTGAGTTGAAGCTTAAGCTTATAGATATGAAACTTGGAAGTGAGGGATCAAATATTATATAAAAAGGAAAGGCAATAAATATTATATAAAATGGAAGGGGAGTGTCTCAAAGAAGAGACATTGAAAAAAAATCAATATTTTAAACCTAATGTTTAACAAAAATAATTTTAAAAAATTTAAGTTTGAAATTAATAAAATAATACAATAAAGATATTTGATAAATATATAAATATATATATATATATATATATATATATATATATATATATATATAACAACAAATTTATGCTAAATATATTTTTTATTTAAAATATATATAATATATGCACATATATATTTTTATGCACATTCAATATGTTGCACCGACTTTTATGTTGTTGGTTGTGCTAGTTTAATCACTAAGAAGTGCAAATATTCCAAATTTGAAGCTAACGAAAACGAAATTTCCAATTTGTTTTAACTATTGGCAACCCTGCAGTTGGCGCAGAATACTCATTACATTAAAATCTCCCAGTTGGTTGCCAGTCAATACATTAATATCTCCCATTTTTATCATTGTGGCAACAAATTTTTTCTGCCATCCGATTAAGTTATGGCATAATTTTTTTTTCACATTAGATTTGGTGTTTGGATCTGCAAGAAGAGATGCATCCAATGTAAACATGCCACTGTTAGCTATAACGTCGTTGTAATACAAGTTGTCCAAGATCAGTGGCGTTTGAGGATCCATGACCACGGTCGTGTTGACGTTACTAGGGTTGCCTTGGGGACAACTCTACTTCAGTATCTGAGCATACGTCAGATCAAGGGATGGGTCTATCGTATTCGTGTCGTTGAAATTGTAGAGCCTGCTGATGAATGAAGTACGATGAGATACACCAATTGTGTATGCTCCTCCATTCGCCCAAACAACACAAACATGATTATAATCATGGTTTTGCTCAACCATTATTTTCATTTGCAATAATTGACACATTGATGAGTTGAAGGTCTCAGAAAATACCTGACAATGTAACCATCTCGCCCTGGGATAGACCTTTGGCTGCAAATATCTGAGTTAGTTGGGTTACATTGAAGGTAGGGGGAGGTATATTTCCTTGAATATTGGAAGCTAGTGAAATTTTTTCATCATTTCTTCTAGCTGGAACATCCCAATAGAGAGGGATGGGAGATGCCTGCGATCAATTATTAGAAATCACTAAGCGTTGTTGTTATCCCATGCTATACTTAACATAATGGTATTCTTATGCTATATTTTTTTAAGAAAAATACCAATGATGCACTATCTATAACCGAAAATGTGACTATATCTGCACAGGACACCTTGTTTGGGAAGACCACCTCTATTTGCAATTTCGCTTCATCAATAACATCAATTCCTCCAAGACTCAGATTGCTAGTCAGAGAGTCTTTCTCTGCTACGAACTGGCCGAGAATAGAGTCTATGAGAACGGAACCGTCACATCCCTGAAAGTGCAGGAGCTCCACATCAGTATTTCAAAAACCTATTGAATGTGCAGGCACAGGCTACACTAAAATTATGTGTTTATTTTAAGGGAACACGCCACATATATTCTGGCATAGCATGGACCAACATTGACTGCAAATGGTACTTCTTCGAGCTATAACGACGCCTTCAATTTCTCTAGACTCACATGCACTTGGGCTCTCTCGTGTCAATACGTTGTACCACGCTGTAAGGATTATGTGAAATTATGCCAAAGGACACTGTTCAAATTATGTCAAGAACGAAAAATCTGAATAGTGTCACGAAGATAAATATCATAATAAAAAATCCTTCGGCTTAATTAGTTCCAAGCGCCCAAGTCTCTAATAGAGTGTGTTAATTCTAAACAAATGCAAAAGTGTTGGGTTACATATTTGAAAATTAGATCTCACACTACAAGTTGCATTACAATTGGTATGTTATTCCTATACTAGAGTGAGTTCCATTTTAGATAACATTGTAGAACATAATTACTTTAAATTAATTATGGACAAGAGGTTTTGTATTACCAATTGAAATACCACTAGCGATGTGAAATGTTGGATTCTTGCATTCTTGCCAATATTTTGATTTGTATTGATTGTACTCTACAATATGTAGTTTATGTGAAGTAATTGGCCTAAAACAATAACATCACAATTTGAGTTGAGTATGCAAACAAACAAATGATAGCATTTCAACCTAATCATTTTCATAAATTTAATTTAGTTGGATATCAATTTGGAAAGGAGTTGCATTGAAGACAACGCTCTTAATAATAAAGAATTTACAATGTCTTAGTTTTGTTGGCATTATTACTTTTGTTTTGTTATATCGACGTGTGTAGGTTACACTAGGGAGTAGGTTATGCCTCTAATCTTGAAGAGTAGCTATACTTAGGATTGAATCGAGAATTGAGGTCTTGTAGTCATCCTAACAATGATACCTCTGTATAAGTCTAAGAAAAAAAAAAAAAAAAAAATTCACAAGGTATCAATGTTGGTAAGTGAGTGGGATATAAGTCCATCATTTAAGGATAACTCTACATGGCTTACCATTTTTTGTTTTCTTGTTCTTTTGAGAAGAAAGAAAAAAAACAATGTTTCTTTCTTCCTGGCATTAGGCTTCATTCTGTGGCACAATATTTTATCATGAGATGATGCCATCAACTCAACAATTTTTCACTAATGTACATATTGATTCAATATATTTTTACACAAGGTTTCTCAAGAGAGAATCAAGATGAGTTCATTTGTAAAATGGCTCTAGAACCAACAATTATTGAAGATGATATCGAGATCATTGGCCAACATTTTAAACAATAACTTGAACCAATGATTTCGGAAACTACTAAAGGTGTTAGGACAAGTAAAAATATAAAAATAAGTTCTTGGTCAATGAGTCTTCTTATAGCACTAAACAACACCCATCTCTTGCTCCTCCATCTCCATAGCTTAATGAGTATGGAAGCACAAGAGTAGAGAAAGAGGATGTAGAGAAAAGAGGAAATGATGGAAAATGGCTAATATGATTAGAGAACATAATAAGAAAGTTTCTAATGTTTGTATTAGATATGTCGTAACCCATCAATAATTCGTGAAGTTGTTGAATTTAATGAGCATTATAATAACTTTATTGGTAATGACATGCAATGTTGCTAGAATAGATGGAGAGAGTTCATTATGAAAACTCCATTATTTTCCTAATATCTATGATTCAAAGTCAAATTTAGGCCACTACTATCAATGAATTGGTTTGCAATGGTTAGGTATCATGTTTCATTTTCCACTATCGTAATTTCTCATTCTAGATTGGAGAAGTGATACCTTTATTGACAGTGATAACACTAAAATAAAATGAGAATTGATTATAAGTCCTAGGAGGTTTTCATTCAACAGAAATTTACACCCAATTGATTCCTTATGAACTTAGGGTTATATATGATGAAAAAAAACTTCAATGTTTTGAATCCAACTATTTCATTGCATAATGGATGTGTAATTTGTTGAGTTAGGGGGTATCATGAGCCTAGTAATTCCTTGTTTTTCTCATTTATTTTGTTCTTCCATAAGCTTGATCATTTAAAACATTTCCTTATCCTTATCTAATCAAATTCATATATTTTTATTAGCTTCATTCATACTTGGAATTTGATATTTAATAGATGAATTTTCTTTAAGATAAGAGCATAATGCATGAATTTGAATGTTTGAAATTGTTACTAGTTTTAATAACAGATTATAGGGCTACGCCACTCCCCATTTTGTCAAGATATACATTTGGGAGAAAACTATTGAATAACTTAATGTTTATTATAACTATAAATGGAAAAACTTTAGAATGGCTTGGGTTCACCACTAAAAAAATTAAAATAATATATCATATCCTTTAAATCATAATTACTAATATTTCTTGTTGGTTGAGTTAGCTTTTAAGAGAACATCTAGAGAGTTGTGGAGTAAGGGCTCACTCTAGCAACTTACGACTCTTGATGATCTCGACATGCTCAATATTTCTAACATCTATAGTTGTTGATGGTCTCAAAATGCTCCATATTTCTAGTATATATGTTGATGGTGTAGACATGCTCAATATTTCTAGTATTGACTTTAATTATAGGAAAGTTCAACCTATAGGTTCCCATGAAATTTTCATGTAATTTCCATGCCATAATATGTAAACCAATCAAAATCATTTAAATTTAAAAAGAGGTACTTGTAAATATTTTGAAGGGAAAGGAAGAAAACTATTTTTTTTTAATTGTATTTTTTAATATCTCCTTAGAAGTTTACTCAAATTTCAAGTGTAGACACTCATTGGATGTGGATTTAAATACCACGTCTAACGAGTACCTATTATGCATACTTCTGAGAAGATCCACATTACTAAAAATTGAAGATACATTAAAAAAACGTGTTCAACACAATATTTAAATGTATCTTTATTTTTTATCAATTTGTGTCTTCTCATAAGTATGCATAATAGGTTACTCGTTGGATGCGATATTTAACTCCACATCCAACAAGTGTCTACACTTGAAATTTGAGTAAACCTTTAAAGAGATAAGCCAAAAATAGAATAAAAAAATATTTATCTTCTTTTCCCTCCAAAATTAATAATTCTTATTTTATTATTTTAACTATTGTTTTATTATTTTTCCTTAGGATGACACTTTTAGTCTGAAATTTCCTCTAATCTCAGTCTTTACAT